>BKZX01003068.1:407163-478226 GCA_014362285.1 Fagus crenata
AACAAGTTCTAACCACTCTTGGAAAAGATCATCCAATTTACGAGGTTAAGGAATTGAATCAATGCGAAGCTCGTGATCTCTTTTGTTTGCATGCCTTCCAAACAAATAAACTTCAGGAAGATTATTCAAAAATCGCAGAGCAGATTATACATTATGCCAATGGCCGTCCATTAGCTCTAAAAATAATAGGTTCTGATTTGTGTGGAAAAAGTATACGTGAATGGGAAAGTGCATCAGGAAGGTATAAAGACATTCCTCATGAAAAAATTCAAGAAAAACTCAAAATAAGTTATGATGGACTGGGAAAAATCAAAAAGGATATTTTTCTCGATATTGCATGTTTCTTCAAGGGATTTTACAAGGATTATGTTGTAAATATATTAGACGCCTGCAATTTAGATCCAGAATATGGTATTGGAAAACTTATTGATAAGTGTCTCATAACTGTTGATCAATTTGGTCAATTGTCAATGCACGACTTGCTGCAACAAATGGGTAGGGAAATCGTTCAACAAGAATTAGAAGAGCTTGGAAATCGTAGCAGGATATGGTGTTATAAAGATGCTTTTGAAGTATTGACTAGAAATATGGTATAACTTCTTTGTTTTCATCTTTTTTCCAAATGACTTTTTTCACTAATTTTTTTCTACCTTTTTAATGTTGAAGATAAGTTTATCAGTACACATTTTGTTTAAAATTTCAAATTTTTATACTTTTAGTAAATTATGTTATGTTGTGTGGTTTCTTAATGGTTTGTGCAATTAGGGATCAAACAAAATTCGAAGCATAGTTTTGCGCTTGGCTAAACCAATAACGGTGAAATTGCATGCTAAAGCTTTCAAAAGGATGAAAAATCTCAAAATGCTTATAGTTTGTAATGTAAGCATTTGCGGAGAACTTAAATATCTCCCCAATGGGTTAAGGTGGCTTGATTGGCCTGAGTTTTCGTTTCCCTTGCCATCCACGTTTTGTCCTCAACAACTTGTCGTACTCAACATGCCATGTAGTCACATTAGATTGGAGATGCTATTCAAGCAGGTATGATTAGTAGTATTTTTTAAATATGATTTTGTTGAATTTTATTTTAAAGTTTGTTGAAGATGAAATTTTGATTTTTTTCCTTCTGCAGCAGTTCCAGTTCGAAAATTTGAAATGTATCAATCTCAATCCTGTGAATTTATTATGAAACTACCTGACTTGTGCGCCCCAAGGAATTGAACCTTTCTTATTGTAAAAATTTAGTTGAGGTTCATGAGTCCATTGGATTTCTTTATAAGCTTCAAAGATGGGACCTTGAAGATTGTGAAAATCTTCAAATTCTTCCAAGAAGCCTCATGTTGAAATCTCTTGAATGTTTTTATCTCAAGGGTTGCTCAAGGCTTGAGAAGTTCCCCAATATTCAGCCAAAAATGAATTGTTTAGTGGTTTTAGAATTGCAAAAGAGTGGTATTAGAGAGTTGTCTTCATCAATTGGGTATCTTACTGGACTTATGAGATTAGACCTATATGATTGCCAAAACCTTAGGGATCTAGAGTTTGGTAACACAATCTCAGCAATTGTGGAAATCTAATTGAATTAGATTTTTTGATGAAGCCTAATTACTTCCCTGCATTGAAATATCTAGATCTATATGGAACCAATATTGTTACCATCCCCAAAAGCATTAGCAGATTTACTAGATTAGAGGCACTTCGAATAAACAATTGCAAGCAACTTCGGGAAATTCCAATGCTTCCACAATCTATTAGAAGAGTGTATGCAATGAATTGCGTGTTGTTGGATCCACAATCATCAAGTAGATTATTGAGTCAGGTCTCTTTCTCTCTCTCTCTTACAGTTATAGAGAAACACTTTTGTTATCTTTTCCGATTACATTACTAGATTTGCTAAATTACATTTTTTTTTTTTTGAATTGCAAGCAATAGAATATGTGAAGTTGCAAGAAGCAGCATATTAATGGATCCACACAGTCATCAACCTTATTATCGCATCAGGATATTCTCTCTTCCTCGCTTTTTGATGACTTCGAATCCAAAATTGAGGGATCTGGATCTGATGACGAGGACAATGATGGTGACATTAGACTACCAGGAAATGAGATTCCAAAATGGTTCAATCATGTAAGTGTTGGAAATTCCATATTTTTCTGGGTTGGTCGGAAACTGCCAAAATTTGTTATCTGCATTGCTTTGGAACTAGAGGCACAAATAGGTGGATTTGGTAGTGAGGTTTACCTTTCCATCAATGGTTGTGAAAAAATTTGCATTAATTCAATTTCTATGTATGAAATTTTTGATCATCTGTGGTATCTTCTAGACCTCATCGGGCATTGCAGAACAAATTCAATGACTCAAATCCATTTGAACATAATCACATTAATGTTATATGTAAAATCAAGGAATGGAGTAATACCTCTTATTCTCTTGAGCCAAGAAATCTTACCGCTATCATAAAAGGATTGGCTGTCCATGTAGAATGCATATGTTGTCCACGAAAATCCGGTACTCTTTACTCACCCTTACCGAGTGCTAGGCATGGTGGTAGGTCTTCTTCGGTCCCTGATAACACTGAGGCCTGAGCCCTCAACTTTACAACCTTTTTTCCCCACTTCTTGGCATTCATATATGGATCACGAGATTTTCAACAATGAGAGAGTTTTGAGGCTTTCAAGGGAAACAACTAGTAATGGGTTTCACTCTGGTGTGAAGGGCTTTCATAATGATGATTATGATATGATTTTGTCATCAAATGCTTATCCTATTGGAAGCCTTGGATATGATGACTCGGATGCGGAAGAATGTTAGCCTCCTCGGGTCCTTGATGACACTAGGCACAACTCTTCGCCATCTGATTTAAGGATTCCATGGCATACAACAAACGGATGTAACTTAGGCTTGGGACGATTGATAATTGAATCAACCATTAGCAATGAGTTTGAATTGGTTTCATCTTCAATGGTCCATACCTTTGTAAACAGTCATTCTGACTTCACTCTGTATCCACTATCAAAGAAAATGAGAACATCTTGATTGAACTTAAAGAAATATGTGTCCATCTGAAACAACCTTGAAACTGTTTTCTTCTTCGTCGTTTCCATTCAATTTCTTTGCATTTGATGCCAAGGTATGTTCCTTTAGTTGCATTGTTTCATTTGCATCTTTGAGTGCCCATGTCACTTTCTTATCTCCCTTGCTCTCTCACTAAATTAAGGCTCACTCAAAGGATTGGCTCATACGACATACACACATGAGTATGCAAAAAAACAAAAAAGGATCTATAATCCATAGTTGGAATTGAAGGATGATATATCTTAATTAAAATGAGTTTGAGGAAAAGGAGGATGAGTTACACTTCAAGTATGAATTAGTGAGGTCTCTAATCAAGTGGCAACAACTATTTATCATATTATACTTTCTGTTATAATGTTCTAGTTGAAACTTTTTTCTTCTTACTTGGGCATGCTATCTAATAGATTTTACCCAGAAATGAAACCTGTCTTTGTTATTTATGGTTGGATTTGAGTGTTAGAAATTTAATGAGTTGAACTGGGTTGAGTTGCGGTTTGAAATCCTTTAACCAAGAAAGGCTTATTATATTAATTTGAGTTAGACTTCAGTCTTTGTAATAGTGAAATATTTTGCAGCTTGCAGAACTAGAGCAAATTTCTTTTCCATAGACTAATTCATCTCTCATTTTGTTTCAAAATTTAATTGTATTATGCTTGGTGCCTTTGGAAGTGGATTTGATCATTTTATTCTTTAAAGTTTTAGAATTTTATAAAAATTGTTAAATATCTAAGAAAAGAAATGACTTAGCTGATAAAGCATTGAAACCTAAAAGAGCACATTGGAGCCTATGACTTTAATAATTTTCTGACTAAATTAAGTAGTAAAGAATTCGGTCATGCATATTATGTGGAGTTATCAGACGTGGCAATCAAACATGTATGTTTATGTTATCAAACACGTGTCAGATTATATTTGATTTGTTTTCATTTTAAATCTTAGTTATTTAAAAAAAAAAAAAACATGGTGAGTTGTAATTGGTAGAGTATAAAGTGAAATACCAAAAAAAAAAAAAAAGGGATAAACTATTTGTATTGATTGGTGTAATAACCATTCTAATGAAAAATGGAATTCTCATTAATATATTTCAATTAGCCTTGGCAGTTCCTTTTAGTTTTTGGATTGTGTGGCTACTTTATTTATTTTTTTCTTAAAGTGTCTTCTTTTTTCATAATTTTATTTACATGTTCTTTTTAATGTTTGAGGCAGAATCAATGCTAAAGCAAGTAGCTATGAGGTTGGGCTATATTGGAACGCGCATACAATGCATGCAAATTTCTAGTTTCTTTCAGTAGGAGGACCAACCTTTAAAGAACTCAATTGAGTAAATGACTACTAATGGTATAATTTAAGTCAATCATAATCTCTCTTTAATACAGCAACTACTTACAAAGATAGGACTCCCACAAGATAAAAAGATAACACCAACTAATAAAGATAAAAAATAACAACTATGATAAATTCTAAGAGATAACATTTCCTTCCTAAAGTAACTAAGAGATAATCATTGACATTTTCTTAAAAATAAAACAGCGGTGACAAGAATTTATAAGGCTATACCAAACAGGCCCATATGTTAATGGATATAATTTATAAAGCTTTCCTTGCATTTTAAAGCATCGGTAAAGCTCATCATTCATTCAGAAGAGAAAAAGTTTCTCTATCCAAAATTAACCATGTAAACAGCCTTTTTGTTCTAAGGTTCAATCCGCTAATTATCACAACTAATATCAGATACGCAAATCTCTTGACAAAATCACAAAACACAAGGATAAACATTTCTTATAACTAATCAGTCCTTATTTAACAAATTGTCATCACAACTTGCCTTCATAGAGTACAATTTGGACAAGCATGATCCAATTTAACAATATGGTAAAGCTTAACAATGACATCGTTGTGAAGGCATCCAACTGGCATAATCTGCAAGTAATACAGAGAAGCAAAAATTTTCAAGAAACTTGGCCTCCTTTAATCTGCACGAGATTGGCCTGCTCGGGATGAAAGGATGATCCCCACAATGAGGCCATAGAGAGCAAGTGCTTCAGCAAAGATAAGGATTAGAATCATACCCACAAACAGTTTTGGCTGCTGTGCATTAGCCCTGAAAAGAATCCCCAAAACCAAATTCAGTGGAAAAAATCATCTCATATGAGATGCCATTCGGTTTGTAATAATACCAACAAATTAAATATTACACGGTAGTGATTCAACTAAAGTGCAACTTTGGGCCAAAAAACAAAAACTAAAGATGCAACTCAAACACAAAAACATTTTATCCAAAGCAGATAAAACAAGTCAAATGTTAAGAAGGTGGTTAAATAGCTAAAATCCTAACTCTGATAGGAAAAAGGAATTAAAAGTCTCACAAGATCTTTATCTTAGTCAACCTTATGCCAAGCAAAGTGTTTTCATCGAGAAATCTATATCCATTGAATGCAAAGAAATGTCCAAGTCCCAAGCTGAGACCCCTAAATCAACTTCAATTAAACAGCATCTAAAATTACGATAACCTTCAGCTTGAAACAGCCACTAAAGTCCCACAAGATTATTATTTTAGTGAACCTTCTGCTAAGAAAAGCATTGTGTCTTAAACCAATGACAACAACAGCAACATTGTGCCCAACAAATCTATTTCGCTTCATATGCAAATAGAAATCTAGGCAAGCCATTGGAATATGTGAGATCTCCAAACTGAAACTTCTTAACCTACTTCAGTTTATATCTTTACCCTGTCCAAATTAGCAATTCATGGAAGAGAGAGAAAGAAAGAGGAGGGGGAAGCAATTTATTTTTCAAAAAGCACTAAGCCCACATTGTAGCATGGAAATCAGTTCTAGTTCTACCACCAAAAACCACTATTATCTCTGGCATTATACTACAGTTCTAGATGACTGCACTACCAGCACTCAGCTGAGTTAGAGCATATCTCACTTCTTATAAGTGCATAGTATAATAATTAATGTAAGCCTCCCGTTTGAAAAAAATAAAAATAAAATTTTAGCTTAATGGCTATTGTAACACCGATCCAACTTTTATCACTACTTTATAAGAAAGGAACTTAAAAATTTGCTCTCAAAACCAGCAAGAATAAAGCACGTAAGTAACAATTTTATCCTAAGACAGTCAAACCCGGGTCATCAGAGAATGCATACCCCTTCACATGCACAATTTCAAAGCTTAGCGCAAATTTAAAAGTCAAGTGTGAAACTAATTCTTGTCCTTCAACCAAGTACAAAAGAAGACAAGTTACCAAGCTCCACTCATTTTTTTCTTAAGAGAAATGTCTGTATTTTGGTAAATCAAAACTTACATCCAACACCTGAAAAGAAATGGATCCCTTCATAAGCAAGACATCTCTTACCTTCCAGGTTGTCAATAGACATAACCATCAAACTTTTCAAACTAAACCATAGATCCACTTACCAGATAAAAAGCTAACCATCCTTTTATGTTTGAAACAGAGGGAGAGAAGAGGAGTAGAGTGGTGGTCGGAATACACTAAAATTTAATACATTCCAGACTTTCCAGTCACCTTCCCTTCTCATCTCCTCCATCCAAACATAGGGTTACAGCAAAGCAACTTTTTCATCCCATTTGGCACTAGACTTAACCAGCAAGTTTTTATTTATTTATTTATTGGTAAGTTGAACGCACACCGATTGATTTTGAACACTTTCAAGGGTAGGAAGTACCAATTGAGTTACAGCTTGTTAACAAGAAACCATTTCATTGCTCAACCATAGGTATAATCATGGGTCACAGTGAACACAACAAAATCTAATGGAATAGATACCAGAGGTGGGATAGCAATTAGATAAAATGAATAAAAAAAAGTATTAAAAATTGGGTAACTTTTAATCGCTACCCTCAATTCTTCGGAATCAAAACTTGAAAATATGTTAAAAAAAAAAAAAAAAAAAAAAAAAAGCTTCACTTAATCGCTCATACCACATATGTACATATGGATCCAAGGAAACACTCGTGTTCATAAAAGCTAAAATTTTGACAGAAAGAAGACAGTTTTCCATTTGATCAGGGCTGATTGTATATACGTTTTTGTTTTGCAATAAAAGCAATGAGTCATATATTAAAGTAGTAGTAAGATTTTAAAATTACCGAACACCGGCGTCACCGACAATCCCAATAGCCATGCCAGCAGAGAGACCAGCGAGGCCACAAGCGAGACCAGAAGACAAGTGGGCATAGCCATCAAAGAGATAATAAGACTTGGCCTTGGGGTTAATTCCGGTACTAATAATAACAGCAATGATAAGCCCATAGATCCCCAACACTCCAGCCATAACAACGGGAACAATTGACTTCATCACAAGCTCAGGACGCATCACTCCCATTGAGGCCACGCCCACTCCGCTCTTCGCTGTCCCATACGCCGCGCCCATGCATGAGAACACCAGAGCGGCGGCGGCGCCGAGGAACCCGAAGAAAGGTGCAGTTTCGTCGCCGCTGAAAACGGATGACATCTTCTCCTCCTTTGTTTGGTTATGGAGATTGGTGTAGCGGATGCCGGGAATCGGATGGAGATCTGTTCAAGGTTGGTGTGTGTTTTTTTTTTTAGGTGGGAGAAGATCTGATCGAGGCGGTGATGATTGATTGGAGTGGCTCTCTCACGGGCATCCAAAGAGTCGTTTGGAGATGGGCTTTTACCAAAATGACCTTTCTTTCTCTTTTTTAAGCATATCAATACGTGGAAATCTGTAGCGTGGTATATTACGCGCCACTTAATGATTTGTGGAATAGGGATGGCAACGGGGCGGGTCGGTAACGGATCATGGGTGACCCGAACCCGCCCCGCACATGTAGTAATAATACCCGACCCCGCCCCGCCCCGGTGGTCGGGGCAACTTATCCTGCCCCGCTCCCGACCCTGCCCCGCCCCGCCCCGAGAATCGGGTTATCGTGCACTAACCGACCCGACCCGATCTCATTCAATAGAAACCCGACCCGATCTCATTCAATAGAAACCCGACCCGACCCGATCACATGGAAACCTGATTCAAACTAAATCAATATTACAAACCTGATTCACATGGAAACCTAATATTACAAATCAATATTATCTCATTCAAACCAAATCTGAGTGAAGAGCTGCGGCGTGAGTGAGGAGCTGCGGCGTGACTTGCGGCGTGAGTGAGGAGCTGCGGCGTGACTTGCGGCGTGACTGAGTGAGGAGCTGCGGCGGCCTTAGGGGCTGTGTGAGGGAGGCTGGCTGGCTGGGCAGAAAAAATGGTGAGGCGGCGTGAGGGAGGCTGGCTGGCTGGGCAGAAAAATTGGTGAGGCAGCGTGAGGGGCTGGGCAGAAAAAAAATTTGAAGAGTGAAATGGAGGAGGGTTAGAAAAGTGGGTTTATATAAGAAAACCCTAGGGGTATTTTTGTAATTATAATCGGGCGGGTCGGGGCGGGTCAAGCAAAATCCGTAACCGCCCCGCCCCGGGTATCGGGGCAATTTTTGTTACCCATAACCGCCCCGTCACCTTTACGGATCGGGGAATACCTGCACGGGTCGGGGCGGGTCGGTCCGGGTCGGGTCGGGGCGGTGCGGAATTGCCATCCCTATTGTGGAAGCCATTTTTTACGGTTTGCTTACTGTTTACTTTTTTTTACGCGCCATTTGATGATTGGTATATTACGCGCCATATATATATATATATATATATATTTTTTTTTTTCATTTCGGGATACAGCTTTTATTTATCCGCGGAAAAGTTTTGTATATTAGACAATCGAGATATAAAGTTGAAAAAACGCGCAGTATTGCTAGTGCAATCCAAGTATATTTTACTTTTTACTAGTTAAGTTAAAAATTCATTTAGCTTCTCCAATGTGAGTGCTCAAGAGAAGCCATCTTTTATGGTGGAAAGCTAATTAAAAGCAACCAAATTTGCATTTTAGATGGATTTCTGAGATGTAAAAGACACATAGCTAGTTAGGACGAATGGGATCATACATCAGACGGGAAGAAAGTTTTTTATTTCTTTTTTTATTTTTTATCAAACACTATAATAAGGTGAGGACAGTTTATATATATTTTTAAAGGATAGTCAATTAACTATTATTGCTTAATTGAGTTGAACTGAAATATCTTACTTAGTATAAAGTATAAACGATAAGCTCTAGGGCCTGGTCACATACTCACATCACATAAAATCGTTTAGAAGATGTCGGTTGTACTTGTGTTGTGGCCTGTGGACCTTGTGACAAACGGTGACTTAAAATTTGATCTAGAACCCACGTCATCCAATGAATTCTATATAAGTAAATTCTACCATAAATGATCTCAAACACAATTTGTAGTTCCAGCCAACAAAAAAAAAAAAAAATCAATTTGTAGATTCTACTACATCCGAACAATATTTATATCCCAATTTCTTGTTATCCTCCAATTCTATAATACACTAATACTTTTGCACAAGTGTTCATGTAGGTTGTAATAAACAGTGAAATGACTCAAATTTGGGGAATTAAAAAAATGTGGTTGGAAGGGTATTTTATCCCTTTTAATTCCTTCAAATCATTCCCTCTCCCACTTAAGAAAAAAACTCCCAAACAAAATTCATTAAACCTCTCCTCTCCTTTTCGCTCTACTCCCCTTGATTTCCCCTGTTCAAACATAGCATTAGAGTTAAGACCAAATAAAAATATAAAAAATGGTGGGAAGATCCCCTTCCATTTAAGTCCATAAATTTCTTCTAATTATTTTTCAGATTTATAATATGTAGTATTTATTTAATTTTATGTGGTTTATATGATTTTTTTTAATTACTAGATTTTTTTTTTTAATTTATACATCTTTATTAAATTTTTATTGTTTATAATAATACACCTTAACAAAATAAACAATTATATCATGAATAAAGATTGAAAATAAGTAAATTTAAAATATTTTCATGTGTAAATATAATAAGGAAAACGTTAAATACTATCTTATTCATTTAATTATAGAAAACGTGCATTTTTCAAAATATGTAAATATATATATGGATAGTGTAAATATATAAGGGCAAGGTTTAGCTACAAACTGGTTTGTTGCTAGTGTGTTACAACCCACTATGTGGTAGCTTCCAAGATCATCCATATGTATTATTTAAAAAAGTCACGTGACTTATTAAATAGGTCATGTGACTAAAGTACACATGGATAATCTTATAAACTGTTACATAATGGTTATAATAAGCTAGGTACAAACCGGTTTGTAACCAAACCTTCCATAAATATATGTATGTATAATGAGTAATGTTAGGGATACAACTAATTTTACAACCAAATGCTTACAAACTGATATGACATTCTTTGTGAAGGTAACACATCAACAATTAATGATTTATTAATATTAAATGTTAATATTGAGTTGGTAATTTAGTGTTTTAATTACTGATGTGTTATATTCACATAGGATGCCATGTCAGTTTCTAAGCATTTTGTTATAAAATTAGTTATATCCCTAGCATTACTCATGTATAATATACGAAAGAGCGCGCGTATTTTAGCAAGTATGTCAAAATGTTGTAGACCGAGTCTCCGACTGTGATTAAACAAGTCTTCGGATGTCCCTCTTTCTCTCCCACTTTCTTTCTTAAAAGGCTCAGTGAGACTTCAGACTTGCAAAAGCAGTGAGAGAGATAGAGAGAAAGGAAAAATGGTCGATTCCAAGGTAGAGACGATCTCAAGATTAGCTCAATGGAGAATCGAGAACTTCGGACCTTGCTCTTACAAAAAGTCCGATGCTTTCAGGGTCGGAATCTGGAACTGGTAACACACTCTTTTTCTCTCTCTCTCTCTCTCTCTCTCTCTATGTATATATATAATTGGGTTGATTTTTTCGGATATGGGTTTGCAGGCATTTGTCCATAGAGAAGAATCGGTACCTCTACATTCGATTATTTCCAGAGGCCTCACGAGTCTCCAAGGAGCAGCCTCCGCTTGCTCGCTTTATCCTCCGAGTCTCTAACACTGGACTTAACCGCAAGCCTTACATCTCTCCAAGTATGCTGTCTTTTTGTCTTTGTTTTTGAATCATACATCATTTTAGGATCATAGACGGTATTGGGTGTTTCTAATTTAAGTCTATGTTTATTTTGGTGAATAAGTATAAGCAAATTACTATGAGAATTGCAAGGTGAGCTTTTATGCAGGCTAGGAATTGTGATGCTGAATATGTTTTGTTCTTAATAATATGTAGTAATCTGTCATTTTGATTAATATATGATTGTCATTTTGATCTGTATTTGAGCTTGGTCAATTTGGGGAAAAAAGGCATTCAAAATTTGAGTTTTTTTTTTGGTTGAAATCCAAACTAAGCAGATGTATTAATCCAGAGAAAAAAAACTTAGTGGAGGTGGATCTTGTGTGGCTCAGTGGACACATTTTCTTGTTGAAAGGACCGTATGCTATGTTTCTTAATTTCTTATGCAATCACATTATCTTTGTGATCACACTTGCTCCCTCCATTCATTATGCAAGAATATTGATAGATAGTGAGGGTATTGTTGGTTCAATTGGAATAGATCTATTTCTTGGGGATACTTTTAGTTTGGTGTTGCTGAACCTAGTGACTAGTGTGTATGACTTGAGTTACAATAAGCAGGCGTTGTGCTGTTTTCTGTCAATCTTTATTTTTTGAATGATCAATTTAACTCTTTTTAGTCCATATTTATAGGTCTCCAAAGTTTCTGTTCTGCTCTTTTCTTCAATCTTTTTGTGTTTGTTGTAAATAAATTAATTCTTGTCTCTTCATCTGGTTTTGAGTTTACAGCATGTGGTAATTATATATATATTGCATTTCTTTATGCCTTGCCCATATTACAGTGGGCAAAAAAAAAAAAAAAAAAAATTGATGTACTTCGCACAAAGAAGTAAATTCAGTTCTAACGAAGGTTTGTTTTTGATCATCCAATAGAGATTATTGAAATTCATGTATGTTATTTTAAGTTCCAAATATCCAATGGATGCTCATAAGTCATAACACTGTCTTGTGTCATAGTGTAGTTCATGAGAGACTGCTGCGGACATGCGATGACTTTGTTTGGCCACTTGATTCCACCTTCCATGGTCGCTTCATCATTGATGTTGAGTTTCTGGACCTGAAGATCTGCCCTCTGAATGTGAGTACCTTTCTGTAGTCTAATTTGAGATGCTGTGATGTTAGTTTGTGTAAAGGTCTTAGCTGCAATTCGTTTTATATGCTGGTCTCTCTCTCTCTCTCTCATGGCGCTCCATTTTAATATAAATGCATTACAATGTGTCAAATTTCTCTAGTAGTAGAAAGTTGAATTTAGGAACCTGTCAAGTACATTTTAATATAAATGCATTACAATGTGTCAAAATTTCTCTAGTAGTAGAAAGTTGAATTTAGGAACCTGTCAAGTATACTTGTTTCCAGTCTGGTTCCTCTGGCTCCGTTTGTTTCGACGGAAAATATTTTCCGTAAAACGTTTTCATTATTTGCGGGTGTTTGTTTCGCTGTAAAATCAAGTCAACGGAAAATGTTTGCAGTTTGACCGGAAAATCCTTAACAAAATTTAGGAAAATGGTTTACGGAAAAATTTTCCGTAAACCATTTTCCTAAACACGCGTGAGGCTTCTGCTCTCTGCTCTGCGTCTTTCTCTGCCTCTACTCTCTTTCTCTGCCTCTGCTCTCTGCCCAGCCACCCCGAGCTACCCCAGCCACCCCCTCCTCGCACAACCCCCCACCCCGAGCCACCCCAGCCACCCCCTACTCGCACAACCCCCCACCCTGAACCACCCCCTCCTCGCACAACCCCCCTACCCCAAGCCACCCCAGCCACCCCGAGCCACCACCTCCTCGCACAACCCCCCCACCCCGAGTCAGTCTTTCTCTCGCGCCCCCGAGCTGGCCTCTCCTCGCACAACCCCCCACCCCGAGCCGGTCTCTCTCTCGCAGCAGATCTGGAGAAGCCAATCTCCACTGCCGTGACCCACCCGTTGCCGGTCTCTCTCTACGCCGATCTCAGCTTTTCCTTTTCTTTTTAGTTCAGTTTTTTTTTTAATTTTCTTTGTGGGTTTCTGATTGCGTTTTTGGTGGTTTATGGTGGTTTGTGGTGGTTTGCTTTTGTGCGGTGGGTCTCAATGGGTTTCGGGGTGGGTTTCGGGTCAATTTCGGTGGAGGGTTTGGCTCGCGGTGGGTTGCAGGGTGGCTTACGGTGGGTTGGGGGGTGGCTCATGGTGGGCTGTGGTGTGGCTCACGGTGGTGTTTTCTAGTTTTGGTCAATTCCGGTGGTCTGGGGTGTGGGTTTTTTTTGTTTTTTTGTTTTACGTTGCTCCAAACACACAATGTAAAATATTTGTTGGTTCATTTTCCTAAATGCAAACAAACACTGGAAAAACAATCATTTTCCTTGAAATCATTTGCATTTGCAAACATTTTACGGTGGAGAATGTTTTACGTCGAAACAAACGGAGCCTCTATGACCAAGTGACTTTTGGCAAAAAATATTTTTTAAACTGAAATATTTTAGAAAAGAAAAAGAAAAGGAAAGAAACATTCAAGGAAATCATGCATCCGAACAAAGCCCAAGTGTCTCATAATTTCTTTAAGGCTTGCTATGCTTTGCTTCATTAATTATTGATCTTCACATGCTGAAACTCAGGGTGGGGAAGCCAGTTCTATATGGCCAAGTGATGGGATGGTGCAGTCTGTGGCAGCCCAAAGCACACTTCGGTGTCTCTCTCGTATGCTTGATGAGGCCATCCATGCTGATGTCACCATTAGCACTGCCGATGGCACTTTAAGAGCTCACAAGGCAATTTTATCTGCAAGTTCTCCAGTGTTTAAGAGCATGTTTCATCATAACCTCAAGGAAAAAGAATCATCTACAATTTACATAGAAGACATGTCACTTGAATCCTGCATGGCCCTTCTCAGTCACTTGTATGGAACCATAAAACAAGAGGATTTCTGGAAGCACCGGCTGGCACTACTGGGGGCAGCAAACAAATATGACATTGCTGACCTTAAAGACGCTTGCGAGGAAAGCCTCTTGGAAGACATTAACTCTGGGAATGTGCTTGAGAGGCTGCAAGAGGCTTGGCTTTACCAGTTGAACAGATTGAAGAAAGGATGTTTGACATACTTGTTTGACTTTGGCAAGATATATGATGTTAGAGATGAAGTTAATAACTTTTTCAGGCATGCAGACAGGGAACTGATGATGGAGATGTTCCAAGAGGTGCTTACAATTTGGAAGCCGGTATAAACTAACATGGGAATTTGTTCGGATTAGATGCTTGTATATATTCATGCATGTATGAGCATGTTAAGGTTTTAAACGTCAGAAACTATTAGTTTCTGTAGTTAATAATACTTTTAATTTGTGATCAATGTGAAACTCTGATCTGGGTATGAGAATCCTGTAAGTTTGAAGCAAATGAGGTAGTGTTCTCTGTGTTGTTCATCTCATATGCAGTCTTAGCCTCTTAAGCAGGAATATGCATGGTCTCTCCTACGTTGAGTTTCTAGATCATAACCATTGGCAAGTCCAAATTAAAATATCAAATATATAGTTCCTTTGTTTCATTTTACGAGTTCTGATAGCCTTTTCTTTTTCGGGAATTACTCTATAGGATAAATTCTTCCATATATTCGATGTATTACACTTTCTTTTCACCTAAATATAGGTCTCATAGGAAAAATCTATATATGAGATACATCATATCTAACATTATGTTTAGGTATTAAATTTTAATTATTATTTTTCATTATATAATTTCCCACATAGAATTTACTCTATTAATCTCCCATTCCTAACTATGAATAATGTAATCACTAATTTTAATTTTCCAGACAATATTCTTTTCTTCTCTTCCTACCAATACATTCATTCATATCAGGGAAGTTCCATTAATCAATCCCAAGTAAATTTCGTTTCTATCACCACTAGTCCTCCTAAAAAAGAAAGTTGAAACAGTAATATGAGAGAGAGGATTATCACATGGTACACTGAAACAAACAATAATATTTGATATGAGAGAGAGGATTATCACATTGATTTCCTGTATCAGTATGATGGTGTTTTAGATATGAGGTGAAACAGATTTGTTTGTTGATAAATATTTATTTATTTCATGCTAATTCTACGGAAGGTTATCCTATTATTTAGAAATTTAGAAATTAGAATTTTTTTTAGTAGGGTATAACTATAAGAGCAACCAATTAACTTTGATAAATCTTAAAGTGTCTTTTACCAAAAAGATATGTCCAAACGTTAATATATTGCAATTACAACACCAAATATCCAAGAGAATGATGATTATAAGATGCACTTGTATACAATAAACCCCTAATGACTTAATATCTTTGGTTGGAATAAAAAGTGTCAATTATAAGCTTCGTGGATATCTTTTTCTTTGAAAATATTAATTTTAATTAGTCGCAAATCCGTGTTATGCCACGGGAAAGTTAGTGAATATGATATATCGATCATGTATGTCAATACCCACTAAAAGATATTGACAAATCATTAATGATAAAAATTGATGATCATGAATCTCTCAACAATGGATGACTTTTTTATAATTTCTATTTGGAGTTTCGCTTTTATAATTTCTATAATTTAAGTATTAACATGTAATAGAGTTTTACTTGAACTCTATTAAATAAAAAGTTTGGATTGATTTTAGCATTAATAGGTAATAGAGTTTTAGTTAAACTCTATGAAATAATGATGTGTAAAATTTGAGTTTAAAAAATTAATAAAAAATAAATGATTATGTGTAAAATTGTGAAAGAATCAATAAAGATTTTCTTTCTCTTTTTCTTTTTTTAAAGTAACAATAATACAATGATTTTTACAAAGTTGGCTATTTCTTGATAAAGTTATACTTAGTTATACAACTTGCTATTTTAATTTGATAATCTACTTTGCCACACAATTACGGTGGACTTAATTAAAGAATTTATTAATCAACCAAGAGAATAATTAGTTAAATGTTTTTAAAGAATTTTATTAATCACCTTAGCAACAAAAAAATGCTAGAAAATCCAACATTCAGGACTTACTTTTTCCCATCAACATGAACACCATGGCACTCAGAAAAAAATAAAAATAAAACACTAACATCATATTATTTTGTCTAAATATGAAAAAATTTATTATTATTATTATGTTTATATATAGAATATATTCTAGTATTAAACATTTATTATGATTGTGATAGTATATATGGAACAATATATTCTTTTTATATGTATCAAGATTCTAGTGGAATGTTTACTTATATAGAATAAAATTTAAATTCAATTAAAAAATATATATTAAAATAATGAGGTGTAAAATTGTGAAATCTCAAAAGCTTATGTGGCGCAATATTATGAGATCAACCAAAAGTAAAAAAAATTTCGGTTTTACAATATAGTATAGATAGGCAAGCATGATCAATACCAGTAATTACACTTAATTTTATGATTTTATACCACGAATTACAATATAATATAAGTCTTGGATCCAAATTTGATTCCTTGAAATTTTATTATTATTAAAAATTATTAAAGTATGGAATATAAAATATAAGGGGGTTTATGTGGTAGTTCCAATCAAAGAAGAATATTTTTACATATATAATTATTAATAACATGCAAAGATGGGAAGAGACCATAAAGGTTTGTTGAGCATTTTATTTTATTTTTTAGCTTATTTTCTATGTATAACTTGTAAATCTTATTTTATTTTAAGTATAATTATACTTTATTCATTCTTTAGAAAAATTAGCAAAATGTTCTTGCACACTTGATATCTTGAGATGAGATAGAATTTATTATGTGAAGAAGAAAGATGATCATTTAGGTAAACTAAACAGATAGTGTAGATAGCTATATGGCTTAATTATTAGTTGTCATGTAAATTTTAATATAATAAAAAATATTACAATTTAGTAATTTACTAAGATAATAAGATGGGATTTCAATTATAAACTGTTTCATAATTAATTTAACGCAACATAGTTTAGACATATCAAAATTTAGACTCATTTCCTTAATTTCGTTGAACATCACTAATACATGGTCCACGCTGGTATTATTTTGATTTTGTGAAATTTTCCGCCAATCCAAAACTTATCAGTTTAACAGGTTGTTAAAATTTTTTGATAAAATTAACAGGTTGTTAAAATTGATCTGAATTAGGTTTTCTTTTTAATAGATATTTAAAACAACCTTGATCTTTTACTTTTAGTCTTGTAGTTGTACATGAGAAAGTTTCCTCACAGGCTCACAGCTTGCTTCCTTCATTCATTGGGATTTATCTCAGGTTCACGTATCTCACATTTATATCTCCTCAAAAAAAAAAAAAAAAAAATACCCATCTGTTTCACCCAACAAATTAGAAATCCTCTCTGTGCGATTATTACTCTCAGTCTAACTCCAACTCTCACTATCTCTAATCTCTCTGTTCTCCGATACCTCTTCAATGGCATCCATATACGAATACTGTATATTGGAAAACCAAGTCGACCACGATCACGTAGTACCTTGCAATTGCTTCGTCTTTCACTTGAACTTCCACCACGACCTTCAATTGAATTACCCACAACCCGCTCTAATCCCATTGAAATATATTAACCAACAATTCGTCGTATCGTGTCACTCTTTTTTCACCAATGGTCAAACAATCTTGAGCGACATGTTCTCCGAAACGGGCGTGTCTCAAGACTTCTTGGACACGGCGATACCCCATATACTATCCTTCGCAACCGACATGTTTAATGATACCAATAACGTTGGCCGTGTTCAGTTCCCTATCGCCTTGTACGTTCTTGCTGTAACGCCGTTTGATGATCGCGACCAAATCGATAGGGCCATAAGCGAATTTACGAGAGAATCCATGGAAACCAGGATGATTAAGACCGTGCCGGCCGCGAAGGCGTCGATTGAAGCCTTGAAAAAAGTGAGGGTTGATGTTTCTTGCACCGCAAGGGAATGTAGTATTTGTTTGGAAGAGTTTTGTATTGGGTTGGAGGTAATGCGAATGCCGTGCTCGCATATTTATCATAAAGATTGTATCGTCAAGTGGTTAGAGACAAGTCACTTGTGTCCGTTGTGTCGCTTTCCGATGCCTACTTGATTGAGTACAGTAACACGAGGCTGGTATAGGAATATACAAATTGCCGGTCGAAGTGAATTCGAAAGGTAAAAAAAATAAAAATTAACAATTGGATTTGTTGGTAGATATCTATGCATATAATTCATTTGCTAACTTTCTGTTTTGTTGGAATTTTATGGTGTGATGGTTCAGTCTCGTGTCCAAATGGAGATCGTGTTTGTCGAATTGCTCGAGACAGGTCCTTTGTATCTGGTATGCTGCTTCTCTATGCTACTTTTAGCCTTTTAAGGGTCTATGTGAATTATCTGTATATGGTTTTGGGAAAGAAGGAATGTAACTTTAGGATTTGTTGTTAAATGTCATATTCTATTCAGGCTGGTTTGCAATTTTGTGGTCCTAACTGCCTTATGTTGATGAGCCTTTAGTACTCCATGTCTCATTTAGTATGCATTATAATTGTTTGTAATTGATTGCAGAGTTCGAATAACAGCTTGTGCTTGGAAAAATGTTTCGAAAGGTGCACTTCATCCCTGATACAAATGGTGGTTTTGGGAAGATTTTGTGGCCAGTGTATCAGCTAGATACTTTTGAAATGCTGGAGTGGAAGTAACGAGTACACCATCCAGTCAAGGAAAATGATCTTATACTTTCATGGTTCTCGCATATTATACTAAAATGGTTCTCAAGTTAATGAGAATGTTGGTATGTTGTATTTTTATTGCTCAATATTCTTTCAACTGGTTTTGTAACTTTTAGCACCTTATGTTAATATTAGGATTTGATGAAAAAATAGATTTCAATTAGTTTTTATTGTTTGTTTAATTTCATGTATGGTTCTTATCAATGAAGTTAAAAAAAGGCTTTACCCTCTCAAGGGGATTTCAATATTCAAGAGAGATCTGAAATGAAAGTTATTGCTGGTCAGAAAGTGGTTTGTCATGACAAGTTACTATGCTTGCATATTATACATGAAAAATCCCAAAGACAGGTCTTTAGTACCATCAATTAGAGATTCTTGAAAAGAAATGCAAGGATGGAAAGAGATTTGGATGATTTGTTCTTTTTGAGGTTTGAACCATTCAGGCAAAGATCAGATGCGGCAAATAAATTCCTAAGTTCTATGGACCATTTAAAGTTTTGCAGAAGATGGGAACTCTTTCTTATAAGCTGAAAGAAACAAGGATAGAAAGAGAAACTACTTTTGGATGATTTGTTCTTTTTGAGGTTTCAACCATTCAGGCAAAGATCAGATGTGGCAAATAGATTCCTAAGTTCTATGGACCATTTAAAGTTTTGCAGAAGGGTTTATAAGCTGGAACTGCCAGTTGACTCTCGAATCCATCATGTCTTTCATGTTTTTTTGTCTCAAGACCAAAGTGGGGCAAAGCAGTTCACCAATACCAACACTACCACCAGCATCAAGATTTTGTAAAGACAAGTACAGATAAGAAGGAACAAGATGGCTACCGAGGTGTTAGTGCAATGGGAAGGAGATGCGACATGGAAGTTTCTATACAAGCTACAATAGCAATATCCCCACTTTGTGGGCAAGATTACAACCTTATTCATTGTAAAGCTTAAATGCATTGTATATTGTTAATTAATGTTTTCCATGGCAGTTACTGCCTTAGGTTAGGCTATTAAGTTTGTAAGTTAGTGAATAGGAAATAATAGCAAGCTCTATTCTACTGCTTAAACTGATTGTAACTGAAAATTTAAGCATTAAATAAGAATCAGATTGTTTAATGAAGATTGGAGGTGGGTAAGCTTTCTTTATTCTTCTCTTACTTTTTCTGAATGGGAAGAGAGAGAGAGAGATGGGAAATGAAATATTAAATAAAGGGAGTGAAATTAATTTTTTAAGTGGGTGGAGAGTTATAATACTATAGTATTTAAAACAAATGAAAAGTGTGAAGAAGAGCGGCTGGACCTCCATATTTTTTGTTTGACTATCCACAAGTGGAGAATAGAGCCAAATAACCACATTGTTGGAGATGCTCACCAAGGCCTAAGTTGCCTAGGCCTTGAGCTGCCCTTATCCTTGCCTCTCCATTTAATTCACATTCATCTTTCTTTTTCCACACACTGGCATTCACATAAAATGTTTGATACCCAACTTTGAGCATCTTTATGTATTGTCTAAGGATCCTCCAGGTTTTTTGAAGGCTCAATTGTTGAGTGATGTTTCAAAAGTTTGATGAAATAAAATTTGCACTAGCATATTAAAAAAAGAAAAAAAAAATGACACAAATCAAATATGGAATTCAAAGAAAATAATTTTTCTAAATTTGGTGGTTGTAATTGGTGGCAAACAAAAATTTTGCCCTCTGGCAGTTTCTCAGTAAACGCATAGGAGTTTCCATGGAGTTGCATATGGTACAATTTTGTAGATTATGTGTTAAATGTCGAAAAATAACAGATCTAGATGGAATATGATCATGAGCACATTTTCAAATATGTGGGGGAAATCATATTTATTAAGACCAGGGAAAATTCGATAGCTGTTAATCCTCTCATTTATTAGCCACAAAAAAATAACTCTAGAGATAATAATTTTTATAAAAAAAAAAAAATCATAACCATTATATATAATCTATTATAATTGATGCATAATAAAAATAATGTTAATAATAAACCACTTTCATGAAAATGATGTGTCTATTACAAAAAATTATTGAAAATATTAGAGGGTAAGTACGACCATCCTAAAATGATTGTTTTTTATTGTCAGATAAAGACATCAATTAATTATTTATTAGTTTATATTGATGGGTAAAAGTTAAGTACTCCTTAGGTCAACTACATTAGGTTTTTAATTAAATTCAAATACATTAAAACTTAAGTATAGTTCTTTAAGTCAAGTACATTAGGTTCCTAGTTAAATTCAAATGCATTGAATTTAAATATTCTTGGAAAAGATAACATTGTTTGTGTTTCATTGGTTAATGCAATAAGGTGTTTGAATTCAATTGTGGAACCTAATGTATTTGACCTAAGAAACTATATCTAAATTTTATCCTATACTGATAACTTATAATGTCAGATGAAAATACCAATTAGTTATATTCACGTGTATTTTTAATCACATGATCTATGTGGGTTCCAGTTAGCTCAACTGGTAAAGTCTCTTGTCGTCTAGTAAAAGATCTGAATTCAAATCCCGCCTACACCAAAAACCTATAGGTTCAAATACTATCGCAACTAAAAAAAAAAAAAAATTTACATAATCCAAATCATATGACTATTTAAATAATACATCAAAATAATCTTATAAGCCGAAGCAACCGTTTTAGTAATACAAATACAAATTTACCAAAAAAAAGATACAGATACAAATTGATTTTATGAAAAGAAACACCACGAAGTCTCCAGAGGAGAAGAATCTGAAGTTAAGTATCGCATGAACCGCTCCTCTTTCTTTAAAAACAAACAGACCCGTAAACACAGCGAAACCAAACAGTGACAGTGAGCAAGAAAAGAAAACTAGAAAGGAAAATGTTCTTCTTCTTCGCGGGTGGGGTAGAGCAACAAGTCAGGCAAGTGCTGAAATCGGGTGCGGGCAGGTGTATAGTGTGCAGGTCGCCTGCCGATCTGGTGGAGTACGACAAGGTTCTGAAGCTATTTTTCGTTCCGGTGTGGCGGTGGCCGGGAAAGGAGCCTTCCATGTATTGCAACAATTGCAAACTCTTCTTCCCTCACTCCTACGCTCTTCCGCCCAGGCCCGAGACGACGGTTCCGGAGGCCCTCCGGTGCCGTTTCTGTGACCGGCCGGTGGAGTCCGAGTTTAGTTTCTGCCCCTTTTGTGGCTCTGCTCTGTGAGCTTCTGCTTGGTGAGGATGAGCGTTTAGGGTTTTGGTGTGGATTGTAATTTTTGTAAATGGAGATTATAGAAAATATATGATCTTTTTGGATGGGTTCCGAGTTTAATAAAATGGTTAAGGATTTCATAGTTTTGTATGCATCTTTTGGTTGATGAAATATAAAATTAACAAGGTTACATTTTCTACATTTTCTATCAAATTTACAGCCTAATGACAAGATTTTACTTTAGTTTGATAGCTCTGAATGAGACTCGAACACACTGAAGATCAAATCAATTGAGATCAAATCAATTGAACTATCCCCAGGATTAATTGGATTATTTAAGGTGAATCTTTTGTTAATTTTCTTAGTAACCAAGCAACCAAAACTATTGGCTCGCCAATCTCTTAATCAGTTTTATATTGGATGCAATTGCAAGTGGAAATTGGGTTTGCTATATCACTCAAATCCCTCAAACTTCAAAGATGCATTTGAAAAACTGAGTTGAGGGAAACGAGGACAAATGAGAATTGAAATCAGTAAAATCTTTCCCAAAAAACTTAAATGGGAAAGTCACATCACATCTTATTGGGGATTACATCTTAAACACCAGCATCCAGAAAACAATCTTCACCACTTTCATTAGGAGGTGAAAAATCGAGAAGGGTTAAAAAAAAGATAAAACAAAAAAGGATTTGACACTGTACACGGAAACAATAAAAATAGTGTACAGTTTCTTTTTAGTTTACAAGGGGGTTTGTACTTTGTATATAGAGCTTTTTTTCCTGCCTCAGATCATTAACAATTTCCGCCGATGCCAATGTAAATCCAATTGAGAGAGCAAAGGTATGCTGCAAAATATGGTCAGCCATTTGGTGCTTCATTTCATAGTCACCCTGCACGAGTTTGTCAAATGTGCAGGCTTATTCCAGAGAAGCATCAAGAGATGTTAAAATGATCCCTCATCATATCTTATTCTACGGTGATTCGCTGAAAGGTAGTTGCTTAGCCCCTTGGTCCACGGCTTCTCTCCATAGCCTATACCTTACACCTAGCTTATCATAAGATACAGGCCAATTCCAGATATTGGCGCCGTTGAGCATGCGCTCTTGCTGCCCAACTACAAGCCGCAAATCCTCATTTAACACCTGGTGTTTCGATTAAACATAAACAATGGTTGGACAGAAATGTGAGATAGGAATAGCTAGGCAAGAAATTGTCAATCTTTCTACCTAAAAGAGAGAAATTTATGTTTTACCTGTTCTGCAAAATGCCTCCAGAGATATTGCACGAACGGAAGGTACTTAAGCAAGGGAGCAAAATCCAGTGACATTCTATATAATAACCTCGTCTTCTGCCTTGAAGAAGGTAAACAAACATGAAGTTGGTGCAGGTGTGTGGCACACTGCCTGGTATTCTGTCCTTCCAGCTTTCCGGGCTTTGAGATCCCGATAGTTGATAGCACCATACAAGGTGGCCGAAATTCCATGTCTATTGGGTAAGGGTCCCAATAACCTTGGAGGCCGGATGTGGGTGTCAAAAATTTCACAAAGCTGAAAGTGCAGATTGCAAACATTGTTAAGAGTAAGTTTTGACTGGACTTGTTTATTCAGTTATAAATTGAAGTTTCTCTATTAGCATCAGGCACATTTAGTCTTGACGCTACTTGAATTTAAATAGGGCACATAGATAATACTATAGATGGAGGATTTTAAATCCTATTTAAATTTCATATTGTTTTTTAACTTTTTCTCGCTGTTTTGAATAAAAACAGGTAATCTTGAACATGATAAAAGGAACCATTCTACTTAGATTGCTGAAATTTTTATCACCTTGAGAAAACTGATTACATTTAATGGTAATAATAACAGGAACAAACCTGGGAACGCTCCATCCTTTGGCAAAGGTGGAAGTGTGAGTAAAAGGGGCATGTGCAAGATCCAAAAGGTTATCTAGAAGTAGTCCATGTTCCACTGGAAGTTCCATGACAATCTGTCATATTCATACATAAAATGAGATGACCCGCTCTTTCATAGAATCAATTAAGCAAGCATAATTCACATGCTTCTTGTATTCAAGATAATATTTCGAACCAAAAAAAATAAAACCTAAAAAGCGTTTATGATAATAGAAAATATAAATGTCATTGCAATGGATACCTCAGCATGAATTTGGAATCCTGGAGGAGGCTGTAAAGAGGGAATGGTGGCTGTTGGAGGGTCATTTCCAGGCCAAATCCAGATCATTCCCTCTTGTTCAAAACATGGCAACGACTTTATCTTCACATTAAGTAATCGCGTAGATGGCATTTTCTCACATTTTCCATCCGTTGAGTACTCCCACCCTGAGATTCATCCATCACAAATTTCCAAGATTTAGTCATTTACATACGCTAGTAATTTGTTTATCAATTTTTCATTAAGACCTGTATATTTTATCAATGCATATAAACTTTAGTTATTTCTTATGATTCTTACTCACCATGGTAGGGACACTGGATGCGACCCTCATTTACCGAACCAAGATGAAGAGGGCATGCTCTATGTGCACAGGTGTTCCGGACACATCCAGGTTTCCCATCATTTCCACGAAAGACAACCCATTGTTCCTCAAAACAATCAATTGGCATCTGAAACAGAAAAATGTTGAGGTATTCAGATGATGATATCCACAGAATTATTAGTTGTAGGAAATTGCAGATGATTTACAGGGGTGGCTCTTCTCCATCACAACACCCCTCTTTCCCCATAACAAAACCACCAATGTTAAAAAGAAAAATTATAATGTAATCCATCAAAGCATGCCATTTTACTGAATTGTCCTAAAAATGCGGTACCACTCCAGTTCTCTAATTTCTTTTGCTTTTCCATTCACTGGGGAAAAAAAGCTACACTGTATCATGACATGGTATGCTGCAATTGGTTATTGGTGTCTTGAAGATGAATTTTATTTTTATTTTTTTCTAGGTAATGCTCACATAAGCAATCAATATATAAAGAATGTATCACAAACTTCAACACTCTTAGCTTACCATGGTATCCTCCTTCAGATCAGTAGAGAAAGCAACCGGATACCAGAAATTCTTCAAGCGGGGATGATAAGGTTTAACCGGACCTGACACGTTCAAGCTTTTACGCGACAACTTTCTCTGTACAACTTCAAGAGATTGTGTAGAAGTACTGGGAGAAGGGGATGTTTGGTCTGATGCTGTAGTGTTTCTGTCTTGTAACAGCCTATCATTCACCAATTCTTCCATGTAAGCTAGTTTATCTAAAGCAGTGCCAACTCTTGCTTCAGATATGTGAACCTGAAGTTATTCATGGGTCAGATCAAATGCTTACAAGATTACATTTGGAGAGAAATAATCTAATTATCAGTTGGATAGTCTAGGATCAAGTTATGTTTTAATGGAAATGTGAAATGCTGCAGAATCTACTCATTTGTGCCTTATTGATGGTTTGTACTATGTATCCTACATCCACAAATTGTGGACATCAACGTTCACAAATGTTCATGTTTTATGGATATATAATCACATTTTAAGTAATGTGTGCAAACGGTGTGCATTGGTAGTATGCACATATCACTGCTCCATAATAAAAGCATTACATTTATCCAGTCACAAGTTATTATTTCATGAACTAATAATTTCAACCTGTTTGTGAGCTTGTGCTAATTCTCCTTGTAACTCTGCAAGTTCCTTCTTCATCGTGCCAATGGACTTGTACTCACGGGCTAGAGGATTTAAAACTTCTACAACCTACACCGAATTGTCTAAAAGTGAGAATCGCCTGAATAAACAATATTAGCTTCTTACAAAAAGACCCTCAACAGAACCAACTCGCAAAGGATCAAATGCAGCAAACAACCCCATTATGCATTAAATTTAAGCTAGTGAGATCAAGAAATTGAAGAGTTATCAAAACCTTTTCATGAAGAAGCATGATTGTGAGAACATCTCGCCGGGCTCGCCAATCACAGTACTGAATATCATATCTAGCCACTTCCACGGCTTGATGTACATCCAAGAACTTCCCTTTACACTGGGGGACCTTAGACCTAGGATCCTCCACATCAAAGAGCGTTCCCCAAGCACTCTTCTTCCCTGTCCCTCCTTCCTCTCCAAATACAGCAACTACCCGAAATCCTCCTCTCACACCCTGAAATTCAAGACACCCACAACAATATAAGCTATGAGAAAACTATATATCTTCTGGGGTTGCCTAGAATAAAATATTCAACTAACAACTGAATCAACTAATTTTCCTCCAGATTTGGCAGGTACCCAGATATACTTTTGTCTGATAAAACTATATTACAAAACAAAAATCATACACACTTTGGTCTGATACTAGACAATTAACAAATGAATCAACTTAAGGCTTTATTTCCATTATTTTTTCGAATTTAGTAAGTACCCAGATAAACTTTGCAGGAATACAAGTAAAAAAAAAGTGTACCTTTTTAGTGTTGAGCTTAGATGATCTAGAAAGAGAGATTGGCAAAGAGAGAGCTGCAGCAGTGGCTACTATGGTCATGGTTGAGTATGAATTAAACTTTGAAGCTGACAGACTCTAGAGAGAGAAGGAAAGAAACGAAAGCAATATTAGTTAGAGACACTTTATTATTTTTGGGGATTTTATTGTTGATAAGAGGTGGTGCTGCGCGCGATCTCGCTTCTCCTTCCATGCCTTGACACGTGGAAGACCGTGGACTTCTTGTTCTCACACGTGGCATCCTCTTCCTCCACATGCTTTTTTTGGTATGAGAGTGCATCTTTCGACAGTAGGGCCTGATATTTTGCCAGCTCGGATTGTGAAGACATCTTTATCTATCTGTTTATGTTTTAGGTTCTTTGGCATGATCTGTTCATGGCTGTGGTTAAAAGGGGGTGGTGGAAATAAGCTTTTGAGATGAGGCAAGGCTTTCCTACTACAGTGCTCCAATCCAAGATACAGACTAAAACAAAATCTCATATGTCCACCTTGTTTGATCATTCCCACTTGTAACTGTGATCGATTGCTTGGTGTGGGTCACTTCAAAACACTCCATGGAAAATGAAGGATAGGTTTGGATTCAAAGATTGATGAGTTAGCTTACATATAATACTTTCTTTTTCTTTACTGTTTTACAATAAAAAAAATAAAAATAAAAAGCTCACAAGTGTGATCATAGCGCACCCACTTAAACCCTATAAAATATAGTGTGAGATCATTCGCGCACTGGTGAAACATGGTATGAGTCGAACTCTCAACCTCAAACCCATAAGATAAAGAGCTCGACCAAACTTCCTACTACTTAAACCTCGCAGGTGTAATCATAACCCCTGACCTACTTAAACCCTATGAAACATGACGTGAGACCATCCACGCACTAATAGAGCATGCCATGAGTCGAACTCCCAATCTCAGACTCGCAAAGTCAACTCGACCCGACTTTCTACCACTAAACTACCACCACGGGTGATACATATATACCACTTATTTTTTTTCCATTTTGTATACACGTGATTCCAAACATTCCGGAGATGATGTTGGAAAAATTTTTGTTCCACAAATGATAGAATTACATATATTCTCATAAATTCATAGCTTTTTGGATTACCTATACGAGATTTGTGAAGAATCTTTGCGCATCGAGAGCACCTTGGAGTTGGATTTTTCTCATGTGCCATTCAATTTTTGCGGACTTGGTTGATGGCCTTACCGACCTCAAAATGGCCCAAATGAGATACTATTGGAAAGCTTGTGATGCCATTTTTCGAAAGGTACTGACTTTAAAATTTTTGGCTTTGGATCTAATAAACCCTGAGCATGTGAATACGACACCAAAATTACTTTTTGGACTACAATCTCAATTTCTTTCCTTCGTGGGTACTCTTCGCTCATGCAGAATTTGTGTGTTCAGAGCATATCAGACCAAAGCTTGTGTCAAGACCTTTCCAACGACATATCATTGTGAGAATCTCGCTACTTCACGACCTGGCCTCCTTGTTTAGGAAGTTATGGTCTCGTTTTTATAGGAAGCGTGTCTCAATGGGGGGTGACTACATTGGTGATTAATTAACCCCTGGGATGGAAGGTCGATGTGTCATTTATTTATGGAGTCTTCACTTAATTTATTTTATGGACAAACTAAGAATTCCAAAATAATGTATTTCCACGCACGTGTCTTTAAGGCCATGCAACACACGTTTTCAAGTAGTTATTCAGCAAAAAGGAAGAAGTATCAATCCAATTGTTCACGACACATTTTCCTTTTTTTCCCTGTCCCCAGCTTCAACCAAACCGAGTGTAAAGTTTTTTTTTTTTTCTCTAAAATGGTTTATACTGTAGCTAAACAAATGAGATGGAGGGGACGAGCACGGCGATGGAGGGGGTTTGGGTTTCACGGGGGTTGGGTTTCTCTCTCTCTTTTTGTCTCTCTAGGTTTCACAGGGACTTGGGTTTCTCTTTAAGAAAGAATGGGATTTTAATAAGTGTGAACAGATGAGAGAGAAATAAATAATTAAAAATGAATAAAATATGTTATTTTAATAAAATAGAGAAAGGAAAAAAGAGGTTGTTGGAGGGTATGAAAAAAAAAAAAAAAAAACTGAAACTTCCTGTTGTTTTGGTTTCAAGGGATATGATTTTTGTTGTTTTGCTCCATTTATGTTTGGTCTACTAGGAATAAGACAGTGTTTGATGGCCTTGTTATAGCCTCCAAAGAAGCTAGTGGAGATTAGAAATAACTCGAACGTGAGAGAGAAGATGAGAGCCGTTAGTTTTTATTTCCTTTTGTTAATGTTAATAGCAGTGAAAGAATATGTAACGGAAGTTAAAAAATAATACCTCAGGTGGGTAAAGTGTCAAGTTTGAAACTACGGGTAGGCAAAGTGCAAATAGGCCAAACTACAAGTAGGTAAAATGTACTTTCTCTTAAATTTTATACTTTGGGTGCAAAAATTTATGAAAATAGTTTACCTCTAATCCGGCTTGGAGGAATCTTCCTCCAACCTACTACGTGGCAAGTAAATAGACTATTCACATGTACTTTTAATGAGTCATGTAACTTTTTCAAATAATACATGTGAATAGTCTATTTAATTGACACGTAGTGGATTGAAAGAGAATTCCTACAAATCGGGTTAGAGGAAAACTATGTCCAAAATTTAGAATAGAGTTTACCTCCAACCCGGGTTGGAGGAATCCTCATTCAACCCATTACGTGGCAAGCAAATAGATCATTCACATGTATATTTTAAAAAATCACATGACTCATTAAAAATGTTATGTGACTAAAAGTACACATAGATGATCTATTTACTTGCCACGTAATGGGTTGGAGGAAGATTCCTCAAAATTGGGTTGAAGTTAAACTATTTTCCAAAATTTATATATTTATTTAATCACTTGTTTATGTCCAATGCATATAAAATACGAATGATTCATTTTATTGAATAGGTTCTATCCATTCTTGAAATGTTAAAAATAATCAGAGTGAATGTGCTCTTGCCGGTTAAACAATAATTCGGTCCACCGTATTATCATATTTGCATGGCATAATTTGGACAATTTGCAAATATTGTTTGGAGGTAGATTTTGGGTTTTGATGTTCTTTGGATGGATTTTGAACTTACAAAGAACTTATTTTCCTTTTCTTTTTCTTTATTTAGTTATGCTTTTCACCAAAGAATAAAAGTTGTATTCCTTGGAACCAAGTTAAATTCTTGTTTGATTATAAGTTGGTTGTTTAACTAGACATAATCTAAAATATATAAGAAAAAGGAAAGTGCATTTCATTAAAAGGGTAATATAAATGAATAACTCATGTCTAACATTCCAATTCAAAATGACTGTAAACGAAAAACTTAAAAGTTTTTCATCAATGTGCAAAAATTCTCCATTAAATTATAAGTGGGATCCCCATCAATTTTTTATCTTCAAAAGACATCTTTGCAAGGGCTTTGCTAGTATCCGTTCCAACAAATAGTGCATAAGGTCCACCTGATTCATAAAAATTCTGACAGCTGATGGATTTAGATGTAATCAAATTAAACACTTTAGTAAATAAAGAATATGAAAAGGAGTATAGCTAGAATATTTATATTTTTTCTTATAATTCAATTTTCAAAAGATTTGATACAATGTTTTGGGATTTTCACATTTTTCACAACTTTGATGGCTTGGTGAAACAACCAAGCCAATTTATCAACCTCCAAATCTGAGCATACTCCAAACTCATGAGTCATGGAAGCTCAAATCAATCAAGTTTCCTGCATTCGGACTATAACTTTCAATCTCGACCGTCCAAATAAATATATTAAAAATTTCAAAAAAAATTAATAAGTTTTTTTTGTTTGGACGGTCGAGATTGAAAGTTGCTTTTGCAACTTGCAATCCGGACTATCCAAATAAAATTGCCTAGGCAATAGGGATCTCAATCCCTCAAACTTAACATTGTAGACATTGAACAAATTTCTTATTCTGGAAAAAAAAAAAAAAAAAACTGCTTTTTATCCCAAACATTTAACAAACCAAATGTGAGACCCTCCTAGAGTGAAAATCTTTCTAAATTAAATTATAAGCAAACGAATCCCTAAGTTTTTTTTTTTTTTTTGGAAAATGTAAAACTTGACCTGAACCTATTTATCAAGAATCTAAACAACTAGAAACCTTAAAAAATTCCTCTTTACAAGAAACCAATGATGAAATAATAAAAAATAAAAAAATACTTAGTGCCAATTTGGTAACACTTTTTGAAGCCAAGAAGTGCATTTTGAAAACCAAATACAAATTTTATATGTTAAGTAAAACCCAAAATCAGAAAGTGATTTCCCAATGGAGCTCAATAGTCCATTTCCAAAAAGTGCCACAAGCAAAGGTGTTACCCAACTGATCCTTACTTTGAATTTGAAATCATTTTTGAAACACATTCTTATGGGAAAGAATGAAACTTTGATAAAAACTAATGAAAACCAAAAGGGTGTAGCAAGTTCAAAACAACAAAAATAGTATTTATTTTTAGCAGGGTGGGAGAAGGTGAAAGAGTAAAGGTGATTAGAGTGAACATATGATGTTTTGGGCAGTTCTTCTTCTCCACCTAATTGGGCCTCCAGTGTTTTATTTTTGGAAAAAGAAAAGAAAAAAATAGAGTGTGACAACGTCTTGAAGATTTGGAAAATTGTTTTTTTTTTTTTTTGTTTAAATATTGTTTGGATCCTCAATCTTTGGCATTTGTATTAAATTGGTCCCTAACCTTTCAACTGTGTCAAATTGGTTCTTAACCTTTTAACTTTATGTCAAAATGGTCATTATCGTTAAGTGTTGGATGAAAAATACTGACGTGACTAACGGTCTTTTTCTAATATAAAAAATATCTGATATGGTATGTTACCTCATACTTTAATTTAAAAAAAAAAAAAAAAAAATTGATCATGACATGGCACGTGAGTTTCTTTCTCTTTTTTCTTTTTTCCTTTCTCTCTTTTGACCAAGTAAAAAAGTGAAAAATCTTTAACCTTCAAAATCCCTACCCTTTCTCACTGCCCTCACCCTTCCTGCCTGCACCGCCCCTCTTCCCTGCCTGCGCCGCCCCTCACCCTCTTCCCTACTTGCGCCGCCCCTTACCCTCTTCTCTACACCACCCACTCATCAACTCCCCATCAAAACTACTTCTGTGGGATCCAGTGATTCTAAAAAAGCCTCTTAAACCCAGCAGCTTGAATACTAGAAGCCATTCTGTTGGAAATAAGTTAAGCCGCTCAGTGTCTTCATTGCCTGAACCAAAAAAAGAGAATAGTATTGTTCCGTCTGATGCTAAGGCATCCATGGCATAGATTAGATGATTATCGGAGCCTAAAATGGGTAGCAGCCATCATGTTTCTCTAGTGAAGTCACAAAGTACTGAACCAGTATCAAAGAGAAAGATATCTGATGGGCCTGAGAGCAAAAAACTATTTGCTGAATTATGATAAAAGCAAGGCGGCAACCCTACCAAAATTGAAAATTAGGACATCCAAAGGACCCGATGTTGCCCGAACCAAATCAACAGCAAAAGAGATGACATAGAAGGTATTGACACAATCAAATATTGCTCATTCTCAGGATTCCAAATTGCACAAAATTAGCCATAACACAATCAAATCTGCTCATTCTCAATTGCACAAAATTAGCTATGGAATCATCACCATAATTCTAGGAATTGATTTGTAAATATTTATTTCCTTATCTTTGTTTATTTCCATACTTAGTCTAGCCTCTTGTATCTATTTAAACAAGAATGTATCACTGTACTCAGCAAGTCAATAGAAATAAAATTATTCTCTTCCCTTTTATTTTCTTGACATGGTATCAGAGCCTAACTCCGATCCCTAACCCAAACCTCCATGGATTCTTCGTCTTCCCCTCCAACCTCTACTATTTCCTCTCCATATACCCTCCACCCTTCTGACTCTCCTAGCCTAGTCCTTGTCTCTGGCCTCCTTACAGGAGACAATTTCCCAAAATGGCAAAAGGCCATGACTCGAGTACTCAATGCCAAGAACAAACTCAGTTTTGTTGATGGCTCTCTCCCCACCCCAGATCCAACCTCTCCAGAATACAAACAATGGAATCAAACCAAGGACATGGTCCTTACTTGGATTTTAAACTCCATCAGTCCATCTCTAGCCAACTCTCTTGAATACCACACTAATCCACGAGAGGTTTGGATTGACCTTCAATCCCGTTTCAGCCAGGGGAATAATGCCCGCCTTTATCACCTCAAACATGAGCTCTCCTCCCTGCACCAAAACACCACCTCTATCCATGAATACTACAACCATATCAAACAAATATGGGATGAATTAAGCCACCTTCAGAACAACACTGACCTCAAAGATTTGCAAAAACAAGCAGACGATGAACGCGTCTTCCAGTTCCTTCTTGGCCTCAACGATTCCTTTGCCCAACTCTGAACCCAAATCCTAGCTATGGAACCCCTTCCCCCCATCACAAAGGTTTTCTCTATTTTGTTTCAGGAAGAACAGCAACGCCTCCTGCACCTCCGTCCACTGCCGACGGAATCCATGGCTTTCGCAGCAGCCAACTCCGACGGCACCCGTAGCAACCTCCGTTGCACTGAATTTGGCAAAACGGGTCACACCCGTGACCGTTGCTGGCGCATCATCGGGTACCCATCTGGCCGTGACCCACGCTCCAAGCTGCGCCCCTCTCTTCTCGGCAAACCACCGCCCAGCTTGACTCCGGTGGCAAATCAAGCCTCCTTTTCCTCAGATCTCTCGCCGATACCTGGACTAACGCCGGAGCTCTACCAAAAGCTGCTGGATCTACTCAACCCGACACCCACCTCCTCCAATTTTGTCGGTAATGTCACCTCTACCCCTTCTTCCTTCGACCACCACCACGACTGGGTCGTGGACAGCGGCGCCAGCGCCCACATGTGCCACGATCCCCGTCGTTTTTCTGCCCTCAAACCCTCACCCACTTCTCTCTCGGTAAAATTACCAAATGGCCATACCCTCTCCATTATGGATATCGATCAATGTTTTTTATCCCCCACCCTTACCCTTTCTAATGTCTATTATATACCTGATTTTCATTTTAATCTTTTATCTATCTCTCAACTTACCTCTAACACCAATTGCATTGTTTCTTTTTCCTCTAAAAATTTTTTATTTCAGGACCCACAGTCGACGAGGCTGATTGGAGTGGGTGATTTATGCAATGGGCTTTATGTGTATCGGCCCAACAATGTTCTGGCTCTCTCCATACAAACCACTACTAATAAAGACTTATGGCATCGCCACCTAGGTCATCCTTCCCGTCTTTCCATTCCTCAATTATTTAATAATTCGCATGTTATTTCGAATTGTGATGTTTGTGCTCGTTCTAAACACACACGTTTGCCTTTTTCTTCTAATGATAATAAAAGTTCTTGTGCTTTCAATAGAATATTTTGTGACATTTGGGGTGGCTATCATACTTCTTCCATTTGTGGTTCTCATTATTTTCTCACTATAGTCGATGATTTTTCCCGCACCACTTGGATTTATCTTATGCGTTACAAATCAGAGGCACACACAAATCTGCTCCATTTCTTTGCTCTTGTTCAAACTCAGTTCAATACCATAGTAAAAAAAATTCGCACTGATAATGGATAAGAATTTCTTGAAACAAAATTGCAATCTTATTTTCAAAATCACAGCATTATTCATGAACGTACTTGCGTTGAAACTCCGCAACAAAATGATGTTGCGGAGTGCAAGCACAGGCACCTTCTGAATATTGCTCGCAGTCTTCGCTTCCAAACACACTTACCTTTAAAATTTTGGGGAGAATGTGTACTCACTGCGGCATATCTCATTAATCGTACACCGAGTCGCATTCTTCACAATAAATCCCCTTTTGAACTTCTCTTCAATACCATTCCAAATTACAATCACCTTCGTGTATTCGGTTGCCTATGCTATGCACAAACCCTCCGTGCTCATTGAGATAAATTCTCTCCCCGTGCCTCCAAATGCTTATTTCTTGGCTACCCCAGCAACCACAAAGCATATAAACTCTATAATCTTGACACACAAAAAATTTTCTTTTCTCGAGATGTCACCTTCCATGAAGACATATTTCCCTTTCAAGATCTTCCAGATATTTCTCAACTCTCCATTCCCATTCTCCCTCTACCCGTTCCCGAACCTGTTCCCGAACCAATCCCACCAACCCCATCCCCTCCTCCTCCTACCACCACAGACTCTCCTCCTCCTCCCTCTCTTTCTCTCCGTCCTCGTCGCACTACTTCCCGCCTAACTTACCTCTAGGATTATGTTTGTCCGACTTTACATGCAGGGCCCACGGCATCATCACTCATTACATCAACCTCAGGTACTGCTCACCCTTTATCTGCTTTTCTTTCATATTCTCGTTTCTCACCTTCTCATCTTACTTTTTTACATGCTCTCACCTCCTCTGTTGAACCTTCTTGCTATTCCACTACCCTTTGCCATTCCCATTGGCGTGAAGCAATGTCTAATGAGCTCCGTGCCCTTGAAGCCAATTCCACCTGGACACTTGAACCTCTCCTCCCTGACAAAAAGCTCATTGGTTGCAAATGGGTTTTTAAAACCAAACTCAACGCAGATGGTTCCATTGAAAGGTATAAAGCTCGCCTGGTTGCCAAAGGCTATACTCAAATTGAAGGCCTTGATTACCATGAGACTTTTGCCCCTGTTGCAAAAATAACTACTGTTAGGTGCTTGCTTGCTGTAGCCGCCACTCAGCAATGGATCATTCACCAACTTGATGTCAACAACGCTTTCTTACATGGTGATCTTGATGAAGAAGTATACATGACACCACCTCCTGGATATTGCCCTAAGGGGGAGACTCGTGTCTGCCGCCTCCGCAAATCCCTTTACGGCCTCAAACAAGCATCCCGCAACTGGTTTTTTAAACTAACCACTGTGCTTCTTGATGCAAGTTTTACTCAATCTCAAGCAGACCACTCTTTATTTACTTTGGTCAGCACCACAAGTATCACCATTGTACTTGTCTACGTTGATGATATTCTAGTTGCTGGCAATGATCTTTTCCAAATTGAGACGTTCAAACATGCTCTCTCTACCAATTTCAAAACCAAGGATCTCGGCCCTCTCAAATATTTTTTGGGTCTCGAAGTTGCTCGTTCACCCAAAGGTATCTTCCTTAATCAACGAAAATATGCTCTTGATATTCTGAATGACAGTGGTCAACTTGGCGCCCGGACCGCTTCCTTCCCCATGGAACAAAACTTGAAGCTCACCAATCAAGATGGCGCTCTTCTCTCTGACCCTAGTACCTATCGGCGACTTGTGGGACGCCTCATCTACCTGACTATCACTCGTCCTGATATTGTCTTTGCAGTGAAATCCTCAGTCAGTTTATGCATGCTCCTCGCCTTCCGTACATGCAAGCCGCCACTCGTGTTCTTCGATACATCAAAGGCAGCCCAGGCCAAGGCATTCTCTTTCCCTCTTCCAATACTTTACATGTTACTGCCTATACTGATTCAGATTGGACCAGCTGCCCTACTACTCGCCGCTCCACCACCGGTTATTTCATTCAGCTTGGCACAAGTCCTATTTCATGGCGCACCAAGAAACAAACGACAGTTGCTCGCTCTTCCGCTGAAGCTGAATATCATGCCATGGTCGTCACTACTTACGAGCTCACCTGGTTAAAACAACTTCTTGGTGATTTTGGCATTTCTCATCCTAAACCTTTCAGCTTACATTGTGATAATCAATCTGCTCTACACATTGCTCATAATCCTGTGTTCCATGAACGTACCAAGCACATTGAGATTGATTGTCACATTATTCGAGATAAGATCCGATCTGGTCTCCTCACTGCAGTTTATTCGTCATCCCATGAGCAACTTGCGGACATCTTCACCAAAGCCTTAGGCCGAGACCTTTTTCATCATTTCCTATGCAAGTTGGGCATTACAGATCTCCATGCGCCAACTTGAGGGGGAGTATTGACACAATCAAATATTGCTCATTCTCAGGATTCCAAATTGCACAAAATCAACCATAACACAATCAAATTTGCTCATTCTCAATTGCACAAAATTAGCTATGGAATCATCACCATAATTCTAGGAATTGATTTGTAAATATTTATTTCCTTATCTTTGTTTATTTCCATACTTAGTCTAGCCTCTTGTATCTATTTAAACAAGAATGTATCACTGTACTCAGCAAGTCAATAGAAATAAAATTATTCTCTTCCCTTTTATTTTCTTGACAGAAGGTTAACGGAAAGAAGTCTTCTACAACTTCTGAAGGTGCTGAACTGAAGAGGAACAATGAAAATATTTCACATCATAGTGATGGGGATGACAACCTAGTAATTGAAAAGACTGTTGTGATGCTAGAATGTGATAAGCCTTCTGTTCCTACCGTGCATGCGTTCGAAGAAATTAAAGAGGCACAAAAGGGGTAGTATGATAACTTCGAGATTGGGAAGAAATCTGAGGTGGTGTCAGATTATGCTGCTATACGCCTTTTCTTTTAACCACGTGGCTCGGTGAGGCTGGAGATTGGCGCGGTGGAGCTGGAGATTGGCGCGGTGGAGCTGGAGAGTGGCGCGGTGGAGGGGAGTTAATGAATGGGTGGCGCAGAGAAGAGGGTGAGGGGAGGCGCAGGCAGGGAAGAGGGTGAGGGGCGGTGTAGGTGGGGAGGGTGAGGACTGAGATTTTGAAGGTTAGAGATTTTTCACTTTTTTACTAAAAAGAGAAAGAAAGGAAGAAAAAGAAAAAAACAGAAAGAAACTAATGTGCCATGCCATGATCAATTTTTTATTTTTATTATTATTATTATTTGAGTTGGCATTTAAAAAAAAAATTAAAATATGAAGTGATATACTACGTCAAATATTTTTTATATTAGAAAAAAATTGTTAGTCATGTCAGCATTTTTCATTTAACACTTATCGACAAGAACCATTTTAAAATAAGGTTGAAAGATTGAGGACCAATTTGACACAGTTGAAAGGTTATGGATGAATTTGACACAAAGGCGAAAAGTTGAAGACCAAAACAATATTTATTTATTTATTTTTTTTTTTTTGGGATTCAGTACAATAGTGCTGATTTTGTTTTACACGTGTCCATTGTCCATTGGGTTGAGACGTTGAGCAGGTATTCCTGCTGTCACTGATACTCTCTCCAAGAAATCTGTGTCCAATGACCCAACACATGACGAAGACGGAGAGAGAGAGAGAGAGACAAAGGGTTTATGGCTAAGAGGCAAAATGAAAGCAAGGCAGGGGCTTTCTTCTTGGCGACATTGGTGCTATGGTTGGTATCTCTTTGCTTCGAAATAGTGTTCAACAAGCGGAAGGAGCTTCTTTGTGTCATCGCTGGCTGTTGCTTCTTTCAAACGGCCAACTGGGTCATTCGCTTTTGCCTCTCTCGGGACCCACTCTTCGTCAACACCTCCGTTTCTCTCCTCCACTCTTTCATCACCTCCGCCTCTGGTTTGTCTCCCATTTCATTTCTATTTTGTGCTATCTCTCGTTTCTTTTTCTGGGTTTTCTTCCTTATTTCAATTGGGTATTGTGTTGTAAATTTTAGTGCTAATGATGAATTATTGTTTTTGCAAATTTCATGTTCCTGATGTTTATGTGTGCCAAGGAATGTTTTTTTATCGTTTGTTTGTTCATGGTATGTACTCTGGTCTGTTTGATAGTCTTTGGTGTCGGGCTTGTAGAGTTTGAATGGGAAACTAAAGTTGTTAAAATGAATAATCTTTAGATTTTGTTCAGGGTGTTTAGTTCTAAACCCTGTATCATCATTGTAGACTGATAATTATTCTGAGTAGTTATAAGATGAAACTATGTTTTGCTGAGAAAATTTTGGCCTTATCCTGGTTTAATAGTGATGAATCATAATTATTAGTGTTGGCATTGAAATGGAAGTACAAGTCACTGCAAGTTCGAAGGGACCAATCTTGAAACAAAGAAAGGAAGTAAATGATGCACTGCATCAGTATTATGGAATATATCCATGTGAGCATTGGATAAGAGCGAATGCTTCAGATACTTTTATGTACGAAGGCCGAGCCAGGTCCTGATAAGTCTTTTCTATATTAATTGTGAAGCAGCTGGAGCCAAGCATGTTGACAATTGAGCTTCATCCAAGGTTCAGATGAGATGATGGGGTGTGTTAAACATGTAAAAGTGTGAAGTTGGGCTTATCCAGTAATCCAGGGTTTCATTGACCATGGGAATAGTCTTTTGTTTTCAAAGAATCAGTAAATGGGAATTTACTTGAATGCTTTAGATGCCTCAATCAAAAACTAATTTTTTGGACTCTTCTGTATTCTAGAGGTGGTCTTGCCTTTCAAATAAACTTATTGATCTTGAGGTGAAAATAGAAAACTTATTCAGAGATCAGTAAGTTAGGTGATGCTGTTTGATATGTTTTAGAATATAAATTCACAATTTCTTCTAAAATAATGATCCAGCTCAATTACAACAGTTGTGATAGGTTATCACATACATATGCAAGAGATGATCTCTTACTATATATCTTTTTACCCCTCAGCAGACCATATTCAGTGTTTCAAACTACTAAAAAGAGGGATAAAATTTTATTTTCACGAAGAGTTGTTGAGTTTAACTTGGTTATCTTTTTGGAAGCTGTTATTGTTTATCTTTTGTGAGTTGTAGCTTTCTGATCCATATGTGTGTGTTTGCACAGAGTATACACCTACATAGATTATATACTATATACATTCCTACATGCAAATATGTATTAAATCAGTTTACAAAGAATTTTAGCAAATTTAAACTTGTCAATACTTGTTTATGATTTATACTTCGATTAGGCTGGTATTGCTGGGTTGGTAGACTTAAAATTAGGTTATTCTGTAAATGAAAATTTAATCCCTCTTATATTCTTGTCAAGGTTTTAAAAGCTTTCTTGAACTGAGTCTGGATAAAATGGTATTAAAAAAAACCATTTTTATTTATTTTCTTTTAGTTTCTATGTTAGTCTTGATTGCTGGGCACTCCTAAGTCCTAACTGTTTCTGAAATGTATCTATTGGTTTTCTGTTTTTATAATTTCGGACAATCAAATATACTACTGCAAATCATGTTGTCTTAGATATGCATTCATTCTGAATTTTAGTTATGCTAGTAATTTCGAATTTTTGTTTACCTCCTGTGCAGTGGTATTCATTTTGGTTAATCAGTTGTTGAAAAATGGGTCAAGTGGGATGTTTGAGCACTCACAATTATTTGGAGGGACTTGGCCATGGGCATATGCAGCGTTATGCTTCTCATGTGGTTACTTTGCATATGATCAATGGGATATGCTGCATTACCGGTTATACAATGGCTGGATCCCTGCCATCTTATTGCATCATCTGATACTCCTCATTTGCTTTTCTCTTGCTTTATATCGAAATGTCACCATCAACTACCTTATTCTCACTCTCATTTGTGAGGTATGTTTCTTTTTCTTTCCTGTCTCTATGGAATTTTTTATTTTTTTTTCTTTGTTTTCCTTTTTCTTCTGTCTGATCTTCATTCTTTCTGTTTTAAGTATTTCTTGTAACTCCTCTGACTTAATATGACAGTAAGTTGGTAGAATAAGTGTTTTATTGGCTGAGGCATAACTACAGGCTTATAAGTTATAACCTCTAGATGTGTGCATTATACTTAAAGGTGAGAATCAAATCTCATATAATGCAGTGTTTACTAAAAAATAAATAAATAACCATAATAAAATAATTAATTGTGACTTAAAATATTTATGACTGTATCTTGAAGTGTTCACTGAAAAAATATATAATTGAGGTGTGAATCTAGTGGTTGTTTTCTGTATAGTTTGTGACTATAACATGCAAAATTTTCAGATAACCAAGCCTTAAGGTATAGACTATGTGTGTGTGTGTGTATTTTTTTGACATTGCAACAACATACACAAGGAGACAATTGAAATGTCTTAAGGTCTGAAGCCACAAATGCCTTTTTATGGGATTAGAGGAACAGTTCTAAAGTGATTTATAGCTTTGTAGTTGCCACTCGTTCATTTGTTTGATCCATCTATGTTAATGAAGGTTGCACTTACATAAATTTGTATGAAATCTTCGTATATTAGCTTGCTTGAACTTTTCTTTACACTGAAGAAGCTGTCGAAATTTTAAAGATATTAAAATCTTGTATTCATGCCATTAGATGGGGTATGCTTTGTGATGATATCTGAATTTCGTGCCCTAGCATAATATGAGATGAAGGAAATTTGAGCGACCAGTATACCTCTTATCTTTTACTCGTTTTAATTTTTAATCTATTTTGCTCCGCAAGCAAGTCATGAAAAGTGATCTCCTGGTTTCTTTCTTAATTTTTCAAAGGAAAAAGCTTCAAATATTTTGCAAGGTAATGGGTAATTCAATATTAAGCCTAGCCCATAAGAACCATTGTTCAGATCTTGTTCTCAAACTACCAAAATTCAGTTAGCAAATTAAGCTGACTTCAAACTGAAACTAAATCCCAAAGTTTGAATCCTAATGCGAATGCTGCTGAATCTGTTTGATGTAACTGAATGTGAAATTACTTTTGATGATACAGCTGCATTCTATATTTCTGCATGTGAGGAAACTGCGACGAATGGCTGGTATTCGTGATGCCAAGAGCAAAATTGTAAGGGCGGAATGGGTTCTTAATTGGGCCACTTTCATTTTAGCACGGTTTGTATCTCATATTCTCATCACCGTCAAGCTTCTCAGAGATGCTCATAAGTTTGGACAGGGCATTGAGCTGCCGCTCGCCTTATTTGGGATGGCTGGAATGAACTTGCTTAATGTTACTCTTGGTATTGATCTTTTCCATGCTTTCAAGAGAGAGAGGAATTCCCAGGCAAATGATCCTCACCATCGTGAATGACAGAAAGAAGGCCACAAAGAGTTACGGTATCTTATATGATCTATCATTTTGTTATATTCATTTTGCACAGGATGTTGTAAGCAAAGTGTGAATTTCTGAGAAAGAAATTAACAATGTATATTAAGTTAGATTAAATGAAAACAGGAGATTTGTATATTCAAAGCAAGGTTTGTTAAAATTTGGATGTTACCAAACAATGGTTTATTCTCATTTTTTCCTAATGTTTACCCGAGGTTTCTTATCTACTCTTAATGGGGCCTTTTCATCCTATGAAACATTGAAATTGTTTCGGAAAATCATGCTTCCCTCTGCTTGCGGTTGACCCTAGTTAGGCTCTAGATTGGTTCAACAGTCCCCGATGGCTGATGCGCACAATTGCACACCTTGATTTCTAAAGCTGATACACGGAAGCGTTTTTGTACTTTGTAGTCCCACATCGAGAGAATTAGAGCACCGGGTAGTGAGGGCTGACATATAAAAGAAAAATGAACAAACCAAATAAATCATACCTTTCTCGGCCTTTTGGCTAAGATCAAGTGTAGTATCTGTTCTTATCAGTTTAATATCTGATATGTGGGCCATCGGTCCACACGATATTAAATTTATTTCTTGAGGGGAAGAGCCCACCACAATAGCTTGCTATTGGGGCTCTTAAGCGTCGCCCATGCGTTGCACTAAAGCACGGGCCTGGCGCACCCCACCAATTCTAGTTTAAAACATTGTGGAAACTGTGCTTTGGAGACTATATAAGCTATGAAGCCCGAGTGAAAGCTCTGGGCTTCTAATGGACCATGGGTACCGTATATCTTATTTTTGATTATGTGGAGCGTAGGTACAATTATTTATTTGTTTTGGATAATATGGACCAAATGAAGCTTAAGTGGTATCGGTAATAATGTAAAGTACAGTAATTTTTAAGTACTATATTGTACATGATTATGCAATCAAAAATATTTTCCATCTGTTCGAAAAATAAAATTAAAAAATACATAATTCCTTACTTTTAAAGGTTTTGAAAATTAGGAATAAACGTACTGACGAAAAAAGAAGAAATAAAGCGAATAACGTAAAAAATTAAAACGGAAGAAAATGGGGTAAAAAATGTAGAGAAAAGGTCCCACCGGGAGTCGAACCCAGGTCGCTGGATTCAAAGTCCAGAGTGCTAACCACTACACCATGGAACCTGTTCGCTCTTGCTTGGAAGCTATAATTCTATTTAAAAATTGTATCTGAGAAAATACACAATCGTACTGGCACTTTCCATGGACAGCATTTGGGTTTTGAAGTCATGTAAGATAGAGATGTTCGAATATCACCAAAATTTTGCACTGTTCCGTTTTGAACAAGCATTTTCCATCTTAGACGAGTTAATACTCCACAAATTTTGAGCTCAAGCAGCTGGTGCTTTTCAAATTTAGTAGCCAATCTATCAAATCCACTTCGTTGATATTTAATTTTCCAAGGAACCCATATTCATGTGCTAGGAAATCATATTCATTTGCAAATATGGGCCATGACTTCTTTTGTTCGCAACGCACACAGGAAAAACAAAGAAAAAGTTTTGTAAAAAGACTAAAAGAGTGATGTGATTTCAAATTGTTGCACGGAAGGTCCACTAAGAATAGAATGTGACTTTGAGCAAAAAAAATAAATAAATAAAATAGAATGTGACAGTAATATTAATATACAAATTTGTACTTTTCTCATTCATAAAAAATAAAAATTTGTGCTTGGGCTAAATCTATTGTTCTCATTTATATTTATTTTTGGAGACTTTAGTGCTATGTTTGAATGGGTGACATGGCTTCTCCTATATCATTTTATCTTCTAGTTCAGTTATTTATTTTCAGTTTATGAGTACACCGTTATGTATCAAATTGCTAATTTCAGCATCTATAAACAACAGGGGTGGTGGCGCAGTTGGCTAGCGCGTAGGTCTCATAGCTTCTGAGTTATCCTGAGGTCGAGAGTTCGAGCCTCTCTCACCCCATTTCTTTTATTGTTTTCCTCTTTGCATATCGCTTCTTTTATTGTTTCCCTCTTTCCATTGCTAGCGCTAGCTTAAGGAGTTATTTATTTTCATTACTTGGCTGGGTACTTGTTTGGGAAAGGTCAAGCACTCATAAAAGTAAGAAAATTTATGTAAACAAAATAACTCATAACTCATAGAGGTAGATTAAGAGGCTAGTAAATGGAGGAAAAAGGGACTTCCTCATTTGTGCTCTCAGTTGTATTTTGTAGTTGTTTAGATACAGTTCTTTAAGTTAGATATATTAGGTTCCCCAATTGAATTCAAACACATAGTTGCATTAACCAATAAAACATAAACAATGTTGTTGTTATCTTTTCCAAGAATATTTAAATTTAATGTATTTGAATTCAACTAGGAACCTATGTATTTGACCTAAGGAACTGTATCTAAGTTTTACCCTTATCTCTATTGTATGTGTTTATGGGATGCTATATGGGTTTTGAAGTTAAAAAAATGTATGTAGACACAGATGCATGTATGGTTTGTACAAGGGATTGTCTTATTTTATAGAATTTATTAAGTTATGGTAATAACCTTAACAATTGGTTATAGTTGCTAGGTAATAGCATAAGTTGTTGAGTTATTGGAAAAATAGGAGGTTAAACATACTTTTAACCAAATAGAGATAGCATAATTGGTGAAAAAATTGGCTGCTGCATTCCCTAAAAGGAATTTAGCAATATCTAACAAATATACATTTTTATCCAGTAGATGTATTTCATTATCCAGCATATGTATGAACCCTTTTTAATAACAACTTAGATTTACATATTAGGCTGGTTAAGGTTTCAATGAGTCTCACGGTTATTCCAAGCCTACACGCAAGTTTTTTATTGAACTCAAAACCAGTGAGAAATGTCACTTATGCCCTCCAAACCACACCTCCTAATTTTTCCCATTTCTTGACCTTTTTTCACATGTGGCCTTGGTCCACATGGTGGAGCCAAAATAATAATCCAGGTCCAAGCCCGACTGTAACTTCTTAATTTGTATTAGGTTTTCGAAGTGTTTTGTTGAATTAGCACAAGCCTTGTACTATATTAGGGCTTGTGAAAAAACAACAACTAACATAGAGTTATTTATTTATTTTCATTACTTCCTCACAAAACTTGATCAAGCAAGGAGAGTTATTTATTTTCATTACTTCCTTACAAAACTTGATCAAGCAAGGAGCAACAAGTTATTTATTTTCATTACTTCCTCACAAAACTTGATCAAGCAAGGAGCAACAAGATGGTGTGAATACGCCAGGGTAGAACTCCATTTTGCTTAATTTGAATAAAACATAAGTTACATAAACCAGGTCATTTTGAAAGAACAATATACATAAAACATAAGCAAAAAGGTTTTGCTTGAAATTTCTCATTTCATAAACATCTGTTCATGTGACAATGGAATTTAAAAAAAAAAAAAAAATCTTTGCTGCTGAGTTAAACAGCAGGTTTCAAATGAAAAGAAACCTAAACTCTCCATCTCTACAACTGAGAAACTAATTTATACCCCTTGTTTTGTATATCATCACTAAATTTCTAGTCGTATCCCACTCTTCGTACGTGAGAAAAATTTCGCAAACCCGTTTCGGTTCTTCTCAGAATTGACATGATTTGACAATGCAGCAGACGAAGAAGATGAAGAAGGTGGTGAGTTCCCTTCATTTTTATTTATTACAGGACCAGAACTTTCACCAGCGATTCTTGAAGCATTGGAGTCTCTTTTAGGTGAATACGTTTCATTACAATGCAACTTCCACAGTTCTCCTTCAGTTTTAGGAATCAGTGATGCACCTGCAGACAACTCTGGTACGTTGGCAGGGTCAATCAGGAAGTCTTCCAGTGTTGCTAGAGATTTCAGTTGATTCCCAAGAGATGCTATTGTTTTCTGGCACTCTGCAAGTTTTCCAGCAGCTACAGCTAGATCCTCCTGATATAGACAAGTCTTATAATTGTCATATGTAGGGAATACTAATTTATCTACAATACCCAGCAAACAAAAGACAGAAAACGATTGAACTATGCAATGTAGATAACAAAAGTTAGTGCCTGACCTGCTTTATCTTCAATTCACCATTTGAGCTTGCAGTTTTCTGAAGCTCAATTTCCTGCTTCTTTCTTGATAACTCTTCCTCTAACTCCCGACACTTGGCTGCAATTTCTGCTGACAAAGCCTTCTCTTTTTGAACCTTTACTTCTAAAGAGTCAACTTTTACAGACATAGTCCTTGCTTCTGCTTCCATGCTAATGAGTCTAGACTCAAGAACTTCATTTGATTCTTTTGCAGTATTTAGTTCCGTTTGCAACTCCTCCAACTTCACTTCTGCCTCCCTCAGCTGAAGCTGGGATGCCTCAATACAGTCTTGAGTTGTGATTAAAGTAGTCTCCAATTCAATTTTCTGTGCTTCCATCTTCTCTAATTTCTCTTCTAATTCAGTAGTTCGGTGAATCATGGCTTCAAGCTCAGTTCTCAGGGAGCTTTCTCCATTAATGGACTGACTGGAGACCTCTGATACATGGCAATGGCTTTCATTATTGGTTTCAGGCAGAGCAGCAAGTCGCTCCATCTCAAGAAAATCGTCCATGAGATCAATTTGAGTGTAAGAGGCTGGGAGATTTCTTTTAGAAGCCTTTTCATTTTTGAATTGATCAAGCTCAGCAATTAGGGCGGATGCCCATGAGTCTGAGCAACTAGGCTCACACTTTTTTGACTCTGAGCTACCCATCTTGCGAGTATCAATCTCTCCCAAGCTAAGCCTCTCCCCATTCTCTGATAGACTATCTGTGAGAGATTCAACATAAATTGAGGAGGCGGTATTGGATTTGTGATCATTGACTGATGATGATTTACAAGCCAGGGATTTGAACCTCCGACACTCAGCCTCAAGCTTGGCCACCTTCTTTATGCTATCTAAATGTTGCTTGCTGGCTGTCTCAGCTGCCTGTGTACTCAAGTCCCTCTCAATTGTCCTGATTTCCAACTCTTCAGAATGAGACTGGAGCTCAAGTTTGAGAGATGAGTTCTCTTTCTCCAAAAATTCAAGTTTACGGCAAATATCAGGATCAACACGAGCAGGAGATTCAGATTGAGGAGCTTCTGCTTTGCTCTGGAGCTCAAGAAGCTGCTTCTCGAGTTTGAGTTTGGTGGTTTCCCACTCACGGGATTTCTTCACTACAGCTTCCTGGATCTTTTGCTCCTGCTCATCTCTTGCTTGTCTTAGCTGCCGAACAAGTTCTTTGAGGGCACCATCAAGATGGCTTACCCGATCTTCAAGTACTGAGTTTTCCTGAACTGCAGACTCAAGTTGTTGCTTTAGAACTACCACTTCATTTTCAGCCTTCTCCCAACCTAGAATAATATTTAGAAAGAAATATTATTAAAGATGCAAAGAATACAGCAACCATTACTATGTTTGGTTGAGATATAGAGAGATATCATACAGAATTCTAATTCATGCAAGCTCCTAGATTTGAAACATTATGCGCACAAATTCATTGCAACAAACATGCAGCAACCAGACATGGTACTGTGATTGGATGTCGTGAGAATAAGAAATAGCAGAGATGTCCCCAAGTATTATGTACTTAAGTGATACCTGCAACAGCTTCTTCTGCAACTTTTGCATGCTGCTTCACCAAGTCTTCTTTGGCACTAACATTCACAAGTGCAGCTGATAACTTATCCATCAGGCTTTTCACACTGTCATTAACATCTTTCTTTGATGAACAATCATTAACATCTTCAGCACTTGGCACAGATTTTGATGTGACTTCAGGTGATTGAGTATTATGATTAGGAGATGACTTGAATGCCTCCTGGTTCAACAATGTAAGATTGGATAAAACAATGTTCAACATGCATAAAAACAAAATTTTGATTTCATGAAACAACCAAAATGGTCATCTAATGGAATAAATAGCTCACAAATTCATCCACAATTTGATTCTGTTAGATGAGAGGAAAGAAACATAAGTTTTTCTTTGGATGCTAGAAACCATTAGGAAACATTAACAATATGCAAACGTGAAATATTATAACAGATTGGGTTGAAGTGACTGATCTATGAGCATGTGTGTGTGTGTGTTTATTTCAATCCAGTTACTAATTACACTGCGTGTGCTGCAATGAGGTCATGGATTTGATTATAATTCACCAAACAATAAAAAATAAAATAAAAAGTAAAGCAAAAAAAACACTTGAAAGTTAAGATTTTCAAATCAGGACTTTTGCCATGCATGATGTCTTTAACTAGTGAAGTCAATGAGGATCCTGCCTAAAACAAGGTTTGTTAAAGCAGACGTTGCTGAGGATGCATATAGGATTAACATCAAATTTTCCATTGAGCAAATATTTCCCAGACGAGTATTCCTAGAAACGCTTTAATGAAATAGGAAATGCAAATATTCTTCTCTTTCTTCTATTCCAAATTTCACATTTGAACGTACAAGGCTTAGTTGGGTACATGTCTTTGCTTATTTGGTTACACTTACTACGTCTTTGGGCATTCCTAATATAAACTTTCTTTTTCCTTTTCTCAACCCTGATAAGAATTGTATGACATTATAAAATGTTCATGATTTCATCACCATGGAAAACTCAATATTTATCACAGAACACAAGAATGTAAGAATTTGTGGGTCCTACAGTATTGAAACTGAACATGCCCAACTAAAGTGCCTCAAACTCCTGTCAATCAAAGCTTAGTTGTTTGAAATCACCTGCCTAAGGTAACACTTATGTTTTTGAATTACCTTTTCACAGTTCCTAACATCTATTTTATTAACATGAAGAGTAGAGGTCCTGATCTTCACTGACTGACAAGCAGACTATCATCTAGCCAACCTTCCTTATGGCTCTGCTGGGCCTTCTCAAAACTTCAATTTAAGAGATCATTTCAACCCCTCCTATGCCTTCTTCAGCAAAATATAAAGCTGTGAAAAAGATTACAGCAAGAGGACATATCATTCCTATAGATTTCATCTAAATGATGAGGGAAGCTCTCCAAACAAAAAAGTTTGGGCTGAACATTTGTCAATGAGCCAAGTTTAGTATTCTTTTCATAATTCCATCAAGTTGGATGCCAGAATCGCACTGGTTGCACTCAGCAAACTTTGATTTATGTATGCAAATTCAACTACTGCCCAAGTATGTTCTATGGTAGTCGTTTCCTCTTGCATATATAACATTCTATCAATTGGGCTTAGACATGACATTTTAACAATTACAATGCAAAAAACAGAAAATAAAGGAGCTTGAGGAAAAAACTAATAAGAGGTAATGATACCTACAAAAGAACAAAGATATAACACAAGGGGTACTCCTGAACAGGAAATGCCACTAAGTATGGACAAAGTTTATCTCCAAACAAGTTTAAAAGAATCTTCCTCCAACCCACTATATGCATCACATGACTAATTTATTAGGTCATGTGACTAAAAAAACACGTGGACAGTCTTATGAGTCAGCACATAGTGTTGGAGTTACTTTCCACTAAACTAGTTTGGAGGTAAACTCTATTTACTAGGTATCGCACATTTACAGATTTACCAAGGCCAAACGGAAAAAAATTTAGTTACAAAGCTATATATAGTGGAAAGACATTTCCTATCAAATTTGGTTTAATTTGGTTTCTTATATATAGGAAAAACTTGATCGTTCAAGATACATAATTAGTGATGTCCTTAATTTTCTAGCGAGCGAGATAGAGACTATCTAATGCATCTTCGAGGAAATTACACTACAAGAATTGGGTGGGGCACTTAGAAGTTAGATGAGAGGAAGGCCAAGCAAGCAACAAGCATATGACCCCAAGGTATTCATATTTCCATTTTCAGATCAGAAGACACTCAATTACAGACATCGGTTGAAATACAGTCACAGAAAGCCAACAAATAACCACCTCGAATTTCAAAAAATTAAAAAGAAAAAATTACAATTTATTCTTAAAGCAGGTTCAAATGTTAATCGGTTGATGCCCAAATTTTTCATAATGGCAAGAATCAAACTAGAAGTCTAGAATGTCAAACAACTTAAGAAATATCATTGAAATTTGAAATAGTTAAGAGATTCAGAGGGAAAAGGAAATACCAAGTTCAAACAACAAACAAAATAGGAGGAATGCATAGAAACATGGGTTGTCAAATTAACATCGAAACTACCTAAAAGTCAAATTTAACACAAACTTGGTTGTAGTGAAGGTTCAGTTTCATACCTGATCATCAGAGTATCTCTCTGAATGCGAAGATATCGAACCTGAACTCTCAGTTTCGCCGGGGCTTTTGTCAGAAGACTTCCTCTTCCACAACCATTTCCGTTTTTCCATTTTGCAAGGTCCAATAGTCCAACACCAACTAGCACATCACAGAGCGTTCATCTGTACACACACATTTACACATTTCTCAACAGGTCACTACTGAAAGCCCATCATAAAATTCACCTCAAAATTTCAGTAAAAAAAAAATAGAGAACAAGTGAATTAGATATCCAATTGCAAATTAGTAACACAATCCTTATTGTTAAAAAACAGAACTCCCACCAGAATAGTCAAGCCTTTGAAAAGCAGATACACATATATCCTCTTCAACAAACTCAAAACAACTTATAATAAAAGATGACTTGGCTTATCATTCTCCCAGCTTTGCTTCAAATCCACCCAAGTTACCATCCAACCCCAACCACAAAAAGTATAAGACATCCCAAGAACCAAAATGCGCTTACTTTAAGTTTAAAAATCCAAATGCTAATTTAACATGCATTTACAAGATGAAGAATTGCCAGCTCCTATTCAAATTTAACACCTTGAATTGTTTCTGAAACACCCCCAAGTTGTGAAATCACCAGAAACCCAGTATTTGAATCACAAAATCAGAACTTTCCCAGCTGATAATACTAATAAAATTTCCCAAAAAACACATACCATAGTTTAAATCAAAACTAATGAAACAGTAGCTTGTAATAAAACATAAAAAAGAATTCTGAATTTACAATTCAAAAATTTCCCAAATATGAGTGACCCATCAAAGCTAAGAAGCAGAAAACCCTACTAATTTTCCCAAAGACAAATTATTTTTTATTGATAGATAATTAATATTTATTATACTTAAACCCAAAAACTAAAAAAATGAGAAGGAGAAAGACCCAGATCAAATACCTTTAGACTAGGAGACCAGCAAAAACCAGCTAGAGATTAGACAGGAACCAGTTTTAAATGAAAACAAAAGATGGGGTTGAGATTTAAGATTGCAGAAACATAATAATATAATACTATAATAATAGCAATAACAATAAAGTAAACTCTGCAAAAATCTCTGGAATGTCAGTGAGCATTCAAATATGTAGTAGAAACAAACAAGTTGCAGATAATGGGGCTTCTATTTCTTGTTTTTCACTTTAACTTTTTTATTTTTATTTTCTTTTCCAAAAATATATATATATATAAAATGAGAGGCATGTGAAATTGATTGGGTTTAGGGATAGAATGAAAAATGTGAAATTTAAGAGTACAGAGTGAGACCACAATGTCCACAAAGATGCACTTTTTCAGCTTTTGTATTTGGAACATTAAATTCACATTTTTTTTAATAATTTGTTTTTGAAAATTGAGCTGCCCTTATTCCCGCTCTTGGATAAGGATTTTTATACCATAGTTTTTTTAATTAATTAATACAAACTTTCTTTATTGCAGAGAGCCTCTCACAGTCTCAACTGTGTGTGTGGTTCTCACTCTCTACTCTCCACTGTGTCTCAGCTTTTCGAAAAAAAGTGTTCCATTTGTCTTGGCATAGTGAAAGAATCTTTATAAGAAGAAGGGCTAGGCACACTTACCGTGGACTTTATGATCACATGGTGGAGGAAGCGTGAGATCTTAGGATCAGATTGATTGATGTGCGACTTTTAAAATGGTTCTTGCCGGGAAAATTATAAAATATGAAAAAAATATATATATATTTAATGTACTTCAGGATATTTTATAATTATTCCTATTACGAGACTCATTTGATTCAAAATTGAAATTATCTTGCATGTCATTGTAGTTTTAAGTTAGATGGAGATTTTGATGGCTGCTTTTGAATTTATTGACAGACCTCGGGAAGTTTATTCAATAGCTATGAGTTATAGCAGTCAATTTCTGGAGCCAATTTTGACCCAAAACACTTTCAAGTTCCAATATTGTTAAGAACATGCTCTGAATATAATTGGATTCCATTTTAGTTTGTTTGGAAATGTCTTATGCTTCTCCTAAAAAAGAGAAGAAAGAAATGTCTTTATGCTAGAAGGCAAGAAGGTATTTGATGTTTTAAGGGTATTCGAGTATCAAATGTTTAAACTTTATGAAAAATAGTAAATTTTTAATATTAAAATAATAAAAAAAATTAAAATATTTTTAAAAATTATCTTTTTATTATTTTAATTTAAAATTTTCACTTCTCCTCATAAATGTTTCCTTAACAATGTCGTAAAAGCCGGACCCTTAATATATTTATCTTTATACCATTTCGACTTGAAGATCAAAATTATTCAGTGGATAAAACCAAATTAGGGGCGGCGCCTTAGAAAAATCATTAGGTCCAACCCCACCTTTTATAGAGATATTTTATTAAGATTTTGTTGTGCACCTCTTAAAACACAAAGAAATATCATGGTGAGTTAAAATATAATACAGTAACAATTTTGATGTGACTTGAAAAAAATAGAATCCAAGAGAAGAGATGACGAGAAGAATGTACGAGAGCCTATAAGGGGAGTGTGGTTTGAAAATTTGAAACCACATTTTTCTTGGATGTAACATTTTAAAAAGGCCTATTTGTTGGTGATGGACTCATTTGTCTATAGCATGATGTAAACCCGAAAGTTCTAATTTCAATTTACCACACTATCAACTTATGAGATTTCTAATATGTTTCATGAATAAGAAATGGATTTAGTCTAACCAAAAGGTTGAGATACCACTTCTTTAATAATAATAATTAAAAAAAAAAAAAAAAAAAAACCTTATTGGATAAATTATATTAACACCCATTTTTTTGGGAAAATTAGACTCGCTAGAATCTAGTTTGAGAAATGATATTCTGCTCCCAAATTTGCAAAATAATTAACACTTCATCCTCTTTTTCATTTTTTCTTTTTAACCAATGCCTAACTAACCAGAGTTAAAAAAGAAAAATTATTTTCCAATTATTTTAAGTTTAAGTGGAGAATATTCCTTTAAAAATTGGGGAAAAAGGAGTTAAGTGTTAATTATTTTACAAATTTGAGAGCTGAGTGTCATTTTCTCAAACTAGGGTGTAGTGAGTTTAGTTTCACCAAAAGAATGAGGTGTTAGCGTAATTTACCCAAACTTATTTGTTGGGGGTGGATATTATTATTACTTATTAATCTCTTTAAAATCGTATCATTCTTCGATGTTGGCCTTTAACATTGTGTTTGGAAGTTTGGAGGGAGATAAGAATACAGTGGTGTTAGAGGCTAATTTTTAAAAAGCCCAAACATAAAACAAGGCCCATGCCAATTAAATACAACATTTCATAATCGGGTCTAAATCTTTAAAACCCAATACGATTTAAGAAGTTACAATCAGACCTAAACCTAGACTTTTGTTTTAGCCCTACCATATGGACCAAGCCCACTTGTGAAAAAGGGCTAAGAAATGGAAAAAATAAAAAATAATAAAAGGCGTGGTTTGAAGGGCATAAGAGACATTTCTCACTGATTGCTTCTCTTTCGCTTGATTGCTCCAAGAAGAAAGGGTCTGATAAGCTGTCCATCTCCTTTTGAAGTGATTTTCCATCTTGATAAGTCATAGGTGATGAGAAATCTTTTTCTTCCTTGAGTTTCGATCATAGCATTCTAAGCTTTGGCTAAATATTAAAGCTTGTGGTCTTACTTTCCAAATGAGAATGACAACGTTGATGTGGCAAAGAAAGAAGTTAGTGCTCCATGAGTCAGCACCTCTAAAAAAATGGGATGTGTTGTAAAATAAAAGGCAATAACAAGAAAATAAATATGAAGAAAGAGAAAATGTGTGAACCACTTAAGTCACGTAATATTGTAAACTATCTTATTATTATTTCTTTCTCTGCATCTTATATTAATGCTTAATTTTTTTATATATATATATCTATAGACATAAAATGTTTGTCTTTTAGAAGGGAGAATTGTCGTGTATAAATTGGTAGCAAGAGACAAAGTCTTACACTGATTTAATGATGAGCATACTTTGCCTCTTATACATATACCAACTAAAAGTACACCTTTCCGTGACTTACAAGGTGAAACTCATTTAGAATGTTTACAATAGGCTGAGTTTTTATTTTTTAATATTCCTCATGACCAACCAATACTACTTTGACTAGGTGGGTGTCCAATAGTTCCCAATGCATTCTTTTTCCTATTAAGGATTGGGTCTCCAAAGAATGTTATAAACTTCTTGGTAGGGGTGTAAGCTTCACCGACACAACCACAAGAACCGTACCGTACCGCACCGCACCAAAACCAATCTTAATAGGTGCAGGTGCAGGTGCGTGTAATAGGAAAATCGCACTATAAGGTGTAAGTGTAGAAATTAGGAGAAAACCGCACCGCACTTCACCGATTACACTTTCTAGTATGTTATACTTATATGCTAATAGTATATGCAAGTAATGTTATGTTATATTTGTATGCTAATGGTATGTGAAGGTTAAGATTGTGTTATATTTGTATAAGGATGACATATATGTGCAAGTTGAGATTGGAAATTATGATTCATTCTATGAAATATGTATGTTATAATTTTTTTCTTCTTAAATATTCAGGTTGTGATTAGAAATTATGATTTATATTTGTATACTATAGTTAACCAAATTTTTTAGTTGTTGTAAAGATGGATTTTTTAGATTAAAATTAACATTTGGACTGGTTCAATCCGACCCAAATGAGTTCAAACCAAACTGCAAGACCGCACCTATACTGCACTGCACCAAACCGAACCGCACCGCCCCAAAACCGATCTTAATAGGTGCAAGTGCAGGTGCGTGTAATAGGAAAATCGCACTATAAGGTGTAAGTACATAAATCCGGAGAAAACCGTACCGCACTTCACCGATTACACCTCTACTTCTTGGTTCTATAGCCCAAATAATCCATGAGGAGAGATGAGGTAAATAGCATGGGAATATGGGATGTGAGCCTAACTCATGAAGTAGAGAAAATATGGATAGTGACTCGTGAGCCATTCCATGATGTAGAAAAATATAGGCAGTGAGCCCAATCTGTGAAGTTAGGAAAATATGGGCTGTAAGCACAATTCGTAAAGTAAGATAAATATGGGTTGCTAATCCATAAAATAAGAAAAATAGAAGTTGTGAGCCCGATTCGTGAAGTGAAGTAATGAGGCTCGAACTTGGGCAAAAAATCCATGTCATGTGGATGGAGTTTCTGACTGGACTTTAGGACATGTTCTAGCCCAATTTATTGCATTGTGGTGACGTGGCCTCCAAGTGAGCAATAGAGAACTATGACATCCAGAAAAAGACCTTAACACAATTTTAGCTATGACATCCAGTATTTATGGGAGATGGAAGTTTTTACTTGAACCCTGGTAAAACAAAAAATAAAAAATAAAAAGTAATATTTCCACACCATCTGTTGCAGAAATAATTACTCAATTTTTTGTTGGTGCAGAAATATTATACAATGGTGCCAAAATAACTCCATAAAAAAATAAGGCAGTTCACGATAATGTATGGTGTATAGTATACCCAAAGTATAAAAAAATAAAATAAAATAAAAGAACTATTAAGCACACTAGTCGGAAATAACGGGCCTAAAACCAGTTTGAGCAATTGCACAGTTTTTTTTTTTTTCTTAGACATTATTCATTGCACAGTAGAAGATGAAACAAACGATGATACTCTAACCGGAATTAAAAAAAATAAATAAATAAAAATTCATCTGGGATTTCGGACATACAAAAAAATCATGTAATACATGCCAAATTGCCAATAAAAATTCATCTGGGTCCACTATTAAATTGCAGTTCAGGATCCAGATATTAATGTTATGAGTTAATGAAGCAATGCCCATGAACTTTAATTGCTTTGTGTTATTGCCGACAAGGATCTGGAACCAACCAAGTGGATGGTTGCTTGCTGACATGTCAATTCAAGATTTGTCAGCTTCAGATACGTTAGTTCCAACTTGTATTTTTGCAGGCTGGGGATTATCAGTATCTGTATGTGGTGCACATTCCCAACAAACATGGAGGACTCACTGAGTTGCACATCTGAGTGAGACCAAGTAGAAATTTCCATTTCCAAGAACGTGTCATTTGTCGAGATCCTTCTTGCATCTTGATCGCAGATTCATTCCACATAGAGACGTGGCACATTCAAGCTCTTAAAAAAAAAAAAAGGCGTTGGCAATTTGTGTTGATGGGTGGTGTTGAGAATCTTGAGATATGAATATTCAAATACATTGGTCAATTAGAAAACCATAGAATGATCTTGGAGTACATTAATGTTATACTCTCTCTTCTCACATGACTGTTGGACCCCATTATGGATTTAATTATTCGGATCCATTATTTATGTAATATGATGGTATACCACATCAATGTATTATGGGATTTGTCAACCATAATCTAACCCATTTAATAATTGTTTCAAACCCCTTACTCCTAACACGACATGTTTATTAAATGGATTGATACAACACAATCCACATAATACACTCAATAAACATATTGTGTTACGTTGACATAGACAAAACCAATTTCAACCCGTTTAATATAACAACATTTTTTAAACGGTAATGGATAAAATGACTGTCTCGTGAGTTTTTTCAAATGATAATTTGTTATTTAGTTATTATCAACAAAATATTCCCAATAAAATTACATTATATATAAACTCAAATCAATTATATCATATCATATACTATATAATAAAAATTATGTTCTACACATGCATTGTGGTTGCACTAAGCAGAGACCCTTTTTTTTTCTTTTTTTCTTTTTTTCATACCTCATGTGATGCACTATAGTTTATAAATATGTCAAAATAATTAACATAGTTTCTCTAGATGAAACTCTATTTCGAAATAATTTTAAAAAGACATCTCCAATTCTAATTTCATTTCCAAGACTTTTCATAATTTTCTTTTTCAAAAATTATTTCATTACAATAGGATTTTAGGTTGGTTATTTCCATGAAAAATTCTATAATTTAAATATGTGGCATGGGTAACATATCACATATGTCGAAAGCTGGTTGAAGAACTGAAGAATCGAAATACTATTGCTTTCATAGTAGCGAAACAATAAAGAACAAATTTCTCACCTATCACTCTCTCGAGGCTCGTTTGAGCGAGATCGTAGAGATCTGTAATCTAAGGTTGTTTTGAAAATGGATTGTTGGGTTTTTTATTGTACTTTGTGCACCTATATAAGGTAAGCTTTGCACAAATTTTCTGTAAAGAAAATGGTCGCTACACCCTGAGCAACATTGAGTAAATATTTTCCTTTTCTCATTTGTGCCTAATTGAAAAAATATTTGTTTTTACTCACTCTTATTCTGATCCCATAGAGAGTGAATAAGAGTTGCTTGAAACCACATAGACTTTTTTCCAATGAGGTTCACCGTAGCAAATCTTCAAGGAGGTTCCTTGGAATGCCAGAGGTTTTGGTTTGTACAGGTGGAGAATTTGTGAAGGAAATTTGGTTGGGAAGATTTCAAAGGTTCTGGGTCTACTGAGATAGGAATGCATTATGAAAGCAAAGAGTTTGCAGAGATTATAATAAAGAGTCTAGTTCTACAAAGGTTTTCTAAGTAGACTATTGTAATTTCTTTTCTTATAGTGATTTTTTTTATGGAATTGGGTTTCCGGAGTGGTTTTTCCATTAAAGAAGTTCTTCATTAGGTTTCCCACTTTGTTACCAAATATTTTGTCTTTCCTTTACTTTCATATATTGCTTTGAGATTTGGTACTTAATAATTGTGGTTGAACTGTTTATCTTTGTGGATTAATTTATAACTTGTGTGATGAATCAATAAATCCATTAATTTCGCCGTGTGAAATACAAAGGGGTCTAAACTAGATTTTTCAAATTATATATTTTATATAATTTCAGTAATCTCCATATATTTTTAATTAAGTTGTACACAACTACACATTATGCTTGCACTATGTGGCTCAATGTAATTATTACAAGTTGTATAAAATAATTTCGTCATGTAGTTAATTATAAGTATATACGCCCACTAGGCATTTGGCGTAGTGGTGCAAGGGAATTCCTTCCCCCCATTTGGCAGAGGTTCGAATCCCCTCTGCCCTCCCCAAATAGTGTGTGCGTGTGTGTAGTGTAGATTTCTATCTCAAGATCAAAAAAAAAATTATAAGTATATACATTTTTTTAACATAGTTTACTTTAAGTGAAAATCTAGTACCAAAGTTTTTAAGATATTTAAATGGAGTTTCATTATATATTTTAAATTATTTTATTATATATTTATTATAATATATTTTTAATAAAAACTTGGACATACACAATGTACATTTGTCATATAACTTAATGGAAGTCTTTGACTTTTTTATTTAACTTCGAATTTTATCACATAAACTTTTGAAAGTTCATATTTTCCACCCCATTATTATAGTAAATATATTTTATTTTGATTTTTAGATTTACAAATAGTGTTGAGCAATGTCAGTTTTAAATTAATAAGATCTCACCATCATTTTGTATAAAGCAACCCAACACTAAACAAATTCTTAGTAAATTAGAAAAATTCTTTATCTCTAATCTGACTTTTTACTTATTTTATATATATATATATATATATATATATTTTATTGTCAAATTTTTGTATGCATTGCATGTGTTAGTGATAAGTGCCCGATCTTAACTCATGTTTTGGGAGGGCGGATTTAGGTAGCCCTTTACTTATTCTTGCATATAAAAGGCGAAGAAAAATGATACGTAACGATTACGAGTATAAATCTTTAATCTCATTTTTTGTTTCTCACTTTATGTTCCACTAATTAATTGTAATATATTACCGAGGGAGAGGGTCATCAAGTTATTAACCCATTATTAAGAAGAAAATTGTAATGCATTACGTGTTTAATTTTAATTCTTCATTTTTACACTTTAGTGGGATATAAGATTTATATTCAATAAAAATCTGATAAATCAAATTTTAAGCCAGTAACTTTCCTTGCTTTTCAAGGTTCAATTATCAGAGAATTTTTTTCTTCATTTTCTAAAATAGCGTTCAGCGCACAAAACATTATCTTCAAAATTACATGGCACTATATACATAGACGTGGCCATTCGCACTCTTGTTGTCCATCATCTTCAAAATTACAAGCCACTATATACATGTATAGACGTGGGCACTCTATTTGCCTGTCATTAACGAGCACACCATATCCACATCTCTCATGATTGTACTCCCTTAAAATTGATAAGATGATTGTACTCTCTTAGACACACATTTCCCTGCTTAAAAAAACCATAGCATTGAAAGGAAGATAATAGAAGTGTTTTCATACTATCTCACTATCAGAAAAATATCAAACTCTAGCCATGGCGCAAACGATGTTGCTCATGTCTAGTGTTTCTACTAGCAATGTGGTGGATTTGAAGAGAGACCCTTTACTCAATTTCCAAATTCAAAAACTAAGGCCCAAGTCATTCTCTCATCTATTGCTCCCTCCTCTACCTACCAATACTTCTTCATCCCAATTATTTACAACTTTTGCTCTCTTCAAAGCAAAAACCAAAGCCCCTACCAAGAAGGTTTTCTTTCCCTTTTACTATCCTTTATTTGAAAAGTATAATTTTCCCATAAAAGAGTTGTTCTTATTTGTTGCTTTTGTTAAATAGGTTGAGCCAAAGCCAAAGGTTGAAGATGGTATCTTTGGCACCTCAGGGGGCATTGGTTTCACTAAGCAGAATGAGCTCTTTGTGGGTCGAGTTGCCATGATTGGCTTCGCTGTAAGTACATCCTTTTTTTCTCTTTCGTTTTCTTACAAATAGGCTGCTTTCTTGTTTGAGATGCATCTTTCTTATATAATTTCAAACTTGTTAGTTTGTTTTTCTATACATCTTAAGTGGGGGAGGGGGATTAGAATCCTAAACGTCTATGTTGGAAACACCACGAAATGCCAATTGACTTAATTGACAAACTTGTTAGTTTGTTACTCTAAAAAAGGACTTGCCAAATAATAGTATCATTTGACATATAATTACTACGATCTTAAACAAACATTAAAAAAAGGTCAAATTGCAAAATCACCCCCTGGGGTTTGGCTCAGTTGCAAACAGACCCCTGGGGTTTTGATTTTGCAATATAACCACCTGGGGTTTTTAAATTGATAAAATTAACCCCTCTAAGTATATTTTTTGTCAATTTTGCTAACAAAATTTGTCATATACATTGACCACTTTATAATAAAAAATTCATTATTATAAACTCAAGTGCAATGCATATGACAAATTTTATTAGCAAAATTGACAAAAAAATATACTTAGAAGGGTCAATTTCACCAATTTAAAAACCCCAGGTGATTATATTGCAAAATCAAAACCCAGGGGGTCTGTTTGCAACTGAGCCAAACCCCAGGGGGTGATTATGCATTTTAGCCTTAAAAAAATATAATAGTAGCTAGTATTTTTTAGTGGTGTTTTCAATTAGAACTTCCCCTTTTAGTTTTGTTCAGCAAGTGATATTTTACAAGGAGGATAAGATGTTGGAGGTGTCTATGATAAGGATCAAGGAAAATAAGAGCTAATTATATTTGTTTGACTGAAGCAAAGAGATGTGTCACATTATACTTAAAAGAGTTAAAATACACCTAATCTCTAAGTTAACTAGCAATTCGTGTCACATAGCAAGACACTGATATCACACAACAAAGTGCTTAACATAAGTCTCGATGAAACCAACGTTGAAGAAAACAAGCAACTAGAGGCAAAGACAATAATTAGAAAGTGATAAAATTTGTTCATCATTCCATTCTCACATATTTTCAGTACTATTGGGGTGACATCTGAAAATGGAGAAATAGGATTCATGTTAGAAATTTACCTTCGTAGAATTAAAATGGAAAATATGCCCATCTGCAGAATTACAAGTTTACAGTGATAGAAACAGAATGCTTTGTCCATATGGTCACCATAGCCATTGTAGCTTGGCAGTATATCTAAAAGAAGGGATAGAGTCATAGAACTTGTTAGAATTGAGAAGGATTCTTTGTATATTGAACTGTGTGTAAAATTGTACAAGCGACTGCTTTTATATAGGCAGACATATAAGTGATGTACAAATAAAAGGAATGTGTTACAAGTACAATGAACTTAGAGCCGTTGGGCTTGTATTCTACATTCTCCTATTTTGGTTCAACAATTTTTGCTTTGCATATTTTGTTAAGCTTTAATTTTTTGGATGACTAATTGGACTAACATTCAATCAATATTGTAAACTCAAGAAGAAAAAGATATGTCTATCATCACAAAAACAAATTTAGAGTGATGGATCACTACAAGAAGCATTAAGATTTTTAATAATGCCTTACTAAGTAAAGTAAAATCTTGTTACTTAATGTTATCATAAGCCTTTATGTGCAGGCATCCTTGTTGGGAGAAGGAATCACAGGCAAAGGAATTCTAGCCCAATTGAATCTGGAAACTGGAATCCCTATTTATGAAGCTGAGCCTCTTCTTCTTTTCTTCATTCTTTTCACCCTGCTTGGAGCCATTGGTGCATTGGGGGATCGTGGTCAATTTGTTGATGAAGAACCCACTGGACTTGAAAAGGCAGTGATTTCTCCTGGCAAAGGCTTGAGATCAGCTTTGGGTCTTAAAGAAGGAGGTAATTAATTTGCCATTCCAGAATGTTTACTTTTACCAAGGAAATTAACAAGCAGCTTGTCTCTCAAATTTGTGGCAGGCGTGATTTTGATCTCTCAGAATTTCAAGTGCTCTATTTTAGTCCTTCAAATTTCAAAAGTATAACAATTTAATTTTCTCTTCAACTTTCCATCCAAATTTTGCTGACGTGGATGCTCCAAATCTTGGATGGAAAGGTGAAGGCATGATAAATTGTTACGCTTTCAATTTTTCTTTATTTGATAATCTTGGATGTTTGGGTGAGAGTTCTGTAGATACACGTAGTTTGACTAATCTTAGGAGAACACGTAACACCCTACTAGTCACGTGTACCACGATAGGCACAACTTGAAAATTAAGGGACCAAAATGGCACATGACCAAAATTGAGCATTCACTTTTTTCTTCCCTTATAGTTGATGCATACTATATGTGTACATGTCACAATATATATATATATATTATAGTATTAATCTTTGCCAATGTTTTGGAATGCAAGGTCCTCTATTTGGATTTACAAAGTCCAATGAGCTCTTCGTAGGAAGATTGGCTCAGTTGGGTATCGCTTTCTCTTTAATTGGAGAAATTATTACCGGGAAGGGAGCTTTAGCACAACTGAACATTGAGACTGGGATTCCCATCAATGAAATTGAGCCCCTTGTGTTGTTCAACGTTGTCTTCTTCTTTATCGCTGCTTTGAATCCTGGGACTGGTAAATTTGTGACAGATGAGGAAAAAGAGTAAGGCTAGCTAGTTATGCTTTGTAAGGAACTTCGCTGTGTTTTATTCAATGTAAGAATTAATACTCTCACCCTTGCAATTATCAGATGGTTTATATGATTATTCTGCAACTTCCTTTACCAGAAAGGAAAGACTCTAATGCTGTTAGAATTGGGTTTACATTTGTTCCAAAAAGAACCTTCTGATGGTGGTTGGGGTTCTTTTCTCTGGTATGTCAAAGCGACAAAGCCAGACCATTTCCCTTTGTCTCTTGCAGAGCGCTTGCATTTGATGCTTGTAAACAAAGGTGCAATATAAGTTAATTTTTCAGGGAAAAAAAATGTTGCACCATATAACACTCGGATAGAGTGCATATAACTTTGACATTATAATATTAGTAGTGTTACAGACTTACAGCACAACAATTTTCATAATAATTGAGTTGACAATTTTTTATTACTTCTCATCTGAATCTACCACTAATATCACTTTATTATCTACTATTCATAACTTGACAACTCAATATTGTTGTAAAAGTGTTGTGTTCCTAGTTTTATTGTCTAAAATTTAAGATCCTGACATTGACTAATATGGTATTAGGACTATGTGTCTAGAGCATTGTTGATAAAATTCTTATCCAAATCAACTACAAGGGGAAAATTAATAATGAGACCTGTTAGAATATAGGCCTAAAGGGCGTAAACCTATTGATCCATTATACTTGTATTTCTTGTACATTACTCATATATTTGCCTATATGAACGTAGTCTCTTGTATAATTTAAATTTACACAATATAATTCAATATACAGTCTTAACAATACCCAAAATTAATTGATTATTTAGTGGTAAATTTCATTTTTGGTCCCTCGAATTTCATCTATGAAAGACAAGCCTTTTCTTCTTTTCCTTATCCTATATACCTATGCTAGGGGTCATTGGAGCTTTGGACATTATAGTAAATTTGCGGATGACCCAGATATTGGGCTTGAAAGGGCAGTGATCCCTCTTGGCAAAGGCATCCAAATTCCAAATGGCATTGGGTGGGTATTAAGGAAGGAGGTAATCCTTTGATTCTTGACTTCAACTGTAAGAAAAGGGCCATTTTGATTCTTTAATTAAGGCTTTAGGGACACTCAAGTAGCTTTGAAACATTGAGAATGATTGATACATATATGCTAGATACATAGTGAATAATTTGGTTCTTAAATGAAGCCAAACTATAAGGTCGGAGTCCATTCCGTTCCACTAGCGGATTCTCTGTGAAAGTTTATGTTGGACTGTTCCATTTCAAAAATTCTTCCGAGTACTGAAAATATTGGCCATAATATCATCTTAATAAACAGTCCAAAGGTTTCTTATTTATTTATTTTTTTAACGGAAGCATAATAAATTAAGTATGAATAGTAGGAGTGAGTAGCCAATACATTAGAATCACCAAACCCTAGAATAAAAGCTACATCTGGGAGATCATAGTAAATAACAAAATCTTCATTTTGGCAACAACTTCTTTTAATAAGGGCATTTGCAGTTCTGTTAATTTCACTGTACTTATGTTCCCACTTGGAAGTGAAGGACCGTTTGGAAAATAGTCTTGCTCTCAACCACAATACTTTGCTTTAGTTTGATAGGAACACAAACATTAGTAACAAGAATTACAATTTCTTTTGCATCCATCTCAAGTTTTCAACAAAAAGACTTTCAATCCTCAAATCTCTTCCCATTAGCAATTCGTCATGTACTTGGCAACTACTTTGGTTAAAATACCGATTGTTAAGAGTACCCCTATACACCCCAAGAGCAATTCGAGTCTCTAATTAAACCTCCACCCCGAGCTCCTAGTGAGTAACCATCAGTATTAATTTACGGTCCAAAGTTTACGTTGACCATTCTCCATTCATTGCACTTAGCTTGTGCTTGTCGGTGCAGAATTTAAAGCTAAACCATCCAATTGTTGCTTCTCGAGTGTAGAACTCAACTTGTCCGTCTGACTTGCACGTTATATTATTAATTTTGCTATGCAATGTTTAAGCAGTGTTACTGAGAACAACATTTTCACAAAAATATAAACTTGTGGGTTAAGTTCTGATCTCGACGTTTCACTTACATTATTACTTCATTATGTGACGTATTATACCTATATGATTTAATAAAAGATATTTGAGGTTACAGGTGTCTTGCTTTGGTGAATTTTTTATTTAATATAAATCTAATAATGATATGACACTTGCAGTATCACAGTTATGACGTGGCTAGTTTGGACAGCCATACATGCACCATGCTTTCCGAAAGTTTTTATTATGTTTTTGGTCCACGAAAATGGTCCCTATCAATCATTTTACGCTAACAACTTGAAAGGACACGTGTAGTGTAAACGCAACCCCATTAACATTTCAATCGTTTTTTTCTTTTCTTTTTTGCTGAGTCATTATTTCAATCATTCATTTCAGTTTGCTTTTCCATAAAAAAAGAAAAAAACAGAAAAAAAAAAAAAAGGAATAAATTATCATTAGAGCGCGTATGAAATGTAATAAGACTTGCTAATTATTTGATTACTGGCATGACAAACATCAAATATTAAAAAGAATGAAATGGCTCTTATTATTTAGAATAAAAGAGAGAACTCAAACATACAATATTAATGAGTGTTCTTTTCACGCTATTCCAATATCTTGCAAAGGATCGAGTTAAGGAGAAAAAAAGAAAATGATTCATTAGTAAGGAGTTACATAGTTATCCAAACTTATAATCATTTATTTGTATTGATTAAAAGTACCACGAGTAAATATAACGGGAATAATAAATAATTTCTAAGAAAAAAAAGAGAGTGTTCACATATCTATTGTACTAGAGTTAACTCCTTAATGTCGAGATCATCTTGATGAGACCATTTAATCATGACATCTTGACTGTAGATGTGTTCTAAAAGAAGAAGAAATTATGGTCATTTAATATTTGAAGGCATTTCCACTATTCCAAGGAGCAAAGCAGGTCAATGAGAAGAAACAACTAAAAATAGTGTTAGTATTTGGTGGGACCCTTAATGGTTTGCATATAGTCAAATTTGTGTGATATACGTATATTCAAAGGCATGCCACTATTAGCCATTGGGTATTGAAGAAGGCATTTAGCCATTAACTAGTGGACAAAATCCATTGGGCATTAAGCCATTAACTAGTGGATAAAGACCATTGGTCATGTACTCTTTTAACTCTTGTGTGGCATGCTCTTAGACAATGCCAAAAGGCACGTGGATGGGTTCCCTCAGTACAACAAATGCCACTAAAACGGCAATTTTGACCACATTATAGCTAAATTCCAGCTAGTTGAAGAGAATAAAATAACAGCCAACTAGTGGGCACAAAATGCATCAGACATACTACCTTGAGCACCATTTGCATGGTACTATTTTTTTGCTCTATTCACTATTGTCCTCTTCCAATAGGAATACAACACCTTGCCACCTTGTCTCCCTACTTTTGGCTATAAAAAGCTGAAGAATGAAGACAAAAAATAACAAGACATCAAGAGGGAAAAGAGAAAGAGAGAACAAGCAAAAGAGAGAGTATCTTCCTCCATACGTAGGAATTACACACTTCTAAAGCTTAAGCCTTTCTTTATTATTTTCTCTCTTGTAAACACACATCTCTTGTAATTATTTCCAATACATAGTGAAATACTTGATTGGCTTATAACCGTGGTTTTCTCCCTCTTTCATTTAGAGGTTTTCCACGTAAAAACCTTTGTGTTTATCTTGCTTTTACTTTATATTTATTTTCTTATTATAAAGCATTTGCAACCATTACATAGCTAGTAATACACTATTATTAGCACCAAACGTATTGCTAGTTACTTTAAGCTTCGCTACTGAAGTTCAAATTCAACATAATTAGCAGGTACATCTATCAATTTAAATGATTTTGTTTTAGTAATTTAAGTAAAATTTAGAAGCTAATCGCGTCCATAATTTATAGAGTGTTTAAAAAAAAAAAAAGATGTGTCTATTGTGTAGAACAATTAACTAACATTATATATACCGTTGTGTTTATATGTATAATAATGATCTATATAAATGTTTGGAGTTTAAATTCTATAGAAATATCTATAAAATCCTCTATTTATACATTCCAATATCATATTATCTAATCGGTTTATTTTATATGGTAACAAAGGTAGTAAATAGGTAATTTAGAAACACAATCCTAATAAAAAATTATCAAATTTTATATTTAGAAAAAAAAAAAAAACAGTGAGAGAAAAGAGACAATCATGTTAAACTTGGGCAAGTCTTTGCTATTGTTTCTCAAAATTCACCTTATAGCTATAAATGCTAAATTGAAGGGAAATTACTTTTTAAGATTACTATGTTGCTTAGTATGACACAAACTCTTGACAAAATAATATTTGAGAGTAAAATATAAAAGTTTCTGGATTGTACAACTATGTTGCTTAGTATGACATTAAGCAAAAAACAAAAATTTTGCTTAGTATGACACAAACTCTTGACAAGCATCCATGTAGCATTTGAAGAAATGAGTTTTTAGGATAAACGACTTTTTATTTTTAATCGAAGACATGTATTTAGAAAAGAGATGAAGGAAAAAAGCTGAAAAAAAGGGAAAAAAAAAAGGGTTAATTACAGTAAACCTACCTGTGGTTTGGCCCATTTTAACATTGTCTACCCGTGGTTTAAAAAGTGTCACTTTACCTATTTGAGGTTTAAAACGTTAGCGGCCGTTCCCAACCTAGCCCAATTCCGTTAGAAAAACAAGTCGAGTGTAAAAGCAACCTTTCCAATTGATTTTTAGGGTTCTAACGATTTTTAGGGTTCTAACTCAAAAACCTAGAATCAGAAAATTCTTCTAGATGCTTAATAGCAGGCAATACAAGGGGGATATAGAGACCAAAAGTGCAAATACAAAAGGGGAAAATTTGTATTGAAACAACAAACAGAGCACACCCACAAGGAATGAATGATTACAAACTGATCTATAAAATGTTTTGATTGATATGATAACAATTTTTCTGATTTGAATTGCAATTTCCATTTTTGATCCCATCTCTCCTTTGATGTTCTCTCCAATCCCAATCCGTTTCTGCACAAACTGAACCATAATTAAATCATGGGTAGTCGAACGCGTTGGAGTCGATGATGGTGGTCGCCGGTGGTCTTTGCTACTACTGCGCCTTCTCTCTCCTCAGATCAGGTTGCTCTCTCCAGATCGGGGCGCTTTCAGTCTTTCTCTCTCCAGATTCTGAGCACCCTAAAAAAACTCCAACCAAATCCACTCATCCGCCGCCTACAGGTTCAAGAAATATTGAATCATCCATCGCTGCTACAAAATCACAAATCAGCACCAGATCCAACCCGGAGCTAGAGAGAGAGATACCGAGCAAGAGAGGGAATCGGTGAGGCAAGACGAGGTTAATGGTGGGGTTGAGTGAGCGAGCTTCAGAGCTGGCCATGGCGGCCTGGCTCCATCTGGTGTGAAGAAGAAAGAAAGGACTTAGGGTTTGGTTCAGAAAGAGAAGAACGAGAGAGAGAAAATAGAAAGGGAGAACAGCGGTGGTAGGCGAATGGATTGTAAGTACTCTAATTCTGGATTTTGGTATTTGGGTTTGAGTATTTTTGCTGTTGGGGTTTGAGTTTTCAGGAAATTTTCTTCAATTTCTTGTTGGTGTTGGTGTTAATTTATTTTTTTTTGTTCTTTGCTGTGTCGTTTGGGAATTGAGAATTTAATTACTCAAAAACTCCATGTAGAAATTTGAGCTTTTTATTTTATTTGGTTTGCCCTTTTTGAGTTTTATTTGAAATTTATGTTCTTCAATTTTCTGAGAAAAAGTTGTTTTGAATCAAAATTTTTTTATGTTTTGTGTCTATATTTGTTTTTTTTAACGGAAATAGGCTAGGTGGGTAACGGTCGCTAACGTTTTAAACCTTAGGTAGGTAAAGTGACACTTTTTAAACCACGGGTAAGTAATGTTAAAACGGGCCAAACTACAGGTAGGTTTACTATAATTAACCAAAAAAAAAAAACATTTAAAAATTATTGAATGGTAGTTATTAATTAGCATCCCATTTATTAAGCTTGTATTTGTATGTGATGCTTTAACATTTAAAAAATTGATGTGACAAAATTCGATTGAAATGTGTAAATAGAAAATTTTTATAAATAATCCTTGTAGAATTTAAATTCAAATATCTAAGATTAATTATAAGAAAGTGATGACAGGTGAGAATGTTATTATTGGTTTAAAAATATCTAATTAATTTTTTTTTTACTCAAAAAATATATATAATTAAATGTTGATCAAAATTTCCCTGTTAGAGATTTAGACGACGTCAGAGAAAAATGACCAAGGAGGCACAAAGAGGCCCCAGCCCCTACCCCAACCCCATCACATCTGTCTCTCGAAACCTTTTTCATTTGATTCCACTCAGCTCCTTCCTTCACTGCTTCCTCTCTCTCTCTCTCTCCAAACTGCTTCGTTTTCGGATCCATCTTTTTATATCTGAATATCGAGCTGGGATTGTCCCGGATCAAGCGTGACACGACCATCTTAACGGTTAAGAAACCTCTTGCTCTTTCTCTGACTAAAATTCAAACTGTGTCTCACTCACCTCGGTTTCTCCGTCACTGTCACAGCCACCATCAGAGACGTTGGTTTCTCACCTGAAAAAAAAAATGGACAAATCCATGTCTGTCACTGATGGATATCTCAACACCCATCAACAACCCTCCTATTCTACTCGTTCTTCCTCTCGGAGAGACGTTGCTTACAGGTAGGTCCCACCTATTTATCTCTCTCTCTCTCTCTGAATTGCCTTTTGATTTTCACAAATTATAAATGGAAAATTTTGATCTTATTAAATTAGGGCTTGTTTGGAATCGCGTAATATCTAAAACTGGTATTTGTTACCTTGTAATCGTATTAGAAATTTGAACATAGAATTTTAGCAAATAATGAAGTAAAAATTTTAAATCTTTGGAATGGGAAAAAAGTAGCTACGATTTTTTTTTCGATTATTCTAATGTAATTCGCATTTTTTCCAAACCACTTGGATACTTATCTTCTTTAATTTTAAAGTTGAAAAAATTTCAGTTTGATAGGTAGGATTTTGGCTTCCACATCAATTACTAGTAATTTGTCTTGTATAGTCTTCTAGTTAGGATTGATTAAGAAGGTAACAGAGAGTATGACTTGTAACGTAAAATAGCCCTGTATGGTTGTGGTGGGTGGGGTCAATTGCCCATAGGAATTTGATAATAGTGAGGATTGTTGTACTGGGTGGGTTCGATTGCCCGTGGGAATTTGATAATAGTGAGGATTCTTGTACTGTTCTCCTATGTTATATATAAAAAAAAATGACTTCTGATGGAAAATAATACATGTGGCTGACACTTTGTTGACATCCATAGCTGATCCCAAAATTTTGGAACTAAAGTTTGGTTGTTATTATTGTATAGTCTTCTAGTTGGGATGTAAAATGAGCCTATTTTGTGAATATTCCAAACTTGTTTGATAGGTTACTATGCAAAACAAAATGGAGAGTTCCTTTTTTACTTTATTCCCTCCTCCCCCATATTCGCTTGCTACTTGAATTTGCATCTAGCCAGTGCTATTGCATTTGAATGCACATTGTTCTTTTCGTGGAAATTAGGGGTTCTTAATTGATAGAACCTAGCAGGGTTCTACTAACAATTTGTTAGAATTTTGGATTAAAGGAAACACACCACATAAAGAATAAAATAAAAATTCCGTACAAGACAAAAGGATTTTATTGTGGACTGGTCAACTCCATACCTACATCCATCATCAATGATATGAATTAAAATACTCAATCAATACTCACAAACCATTCTCAAAAACCTTCACAAACTCAACCATAAACCCTCACCAACATGAATCAACAAATTCTTAACTCACAACCAACTCACACATAGGCATCTTTCAACTTTTTGGTTCCAAATACATAAACATTGATGCTTATAGATACTTCTTTAAGCCTCAAAAGAACTATGACACTACCCCTATACTGAAGAAGAGCACCTTCGGTCGAAGTCACTGAAACCTTAAAAAACATTGCTTATTAATAGGTTTTAAGTATAGTTGTTGGTGGATATGGAATACAAAGTTACTTTTTTGACAAGGTATATATTTTCTTTATACTCAAAGAACTCTTTAAGTAACGAAGCTAAATAAGAATATGAGGCAACTTTTAATAATTCTTCACCTTGGCTTAAATTCCATATTTTTATTTTGTGGCGACAGCTCCACCTTATTCCAAGAAGTTTCACCAGGATCAAACCTTGAGGTCTACACCAGTTGTTAGGATCTTGGGCTTGTGAGAATTGAGAGTAACACACTTGATTCAATATGTTGGACATCATCTTTGACAATGTTATATTAACTTAATCACTTGCTTTTGTCACTACTACTTGAAAAGGGACTTGATCACTTAACCAAACATACCACTCACACATGAATATTCCAACATATAACAAAATGTTTTTGGAAAAAAAAAAAAAAGACAAATGGCATAAACATTTTGGGGAGGTTTCTGGTTACACAATTGACCTATCCTGCAAAATAAATATCACCTTTCCTGAGGTTATGGTGCCTTTATATATTAACTTTTCTCTATGAAATTGTGGAAAATCACTTTTTGAATTTCTGACCACCTTGTTTTCATTAACACTTAATTTATGATAAAAGGGCTGCTGTTGATTTTCCTGTGGTTTTGGTGCCTTTTGTCTTTGTTTTTTTCTTTTTGTTGTATATGCAAAGTAAATGTGAAAATGGTTCTTTACATGGCAAATGACAATATAATCACTTTCATGCAGCTGTGGTTCTTGTGGTTATGAGCTAAACCTAAGCTCCTGCAATCAGAACATCTCAACCGTTGGTTCTAAATATGGAAAATCTATAAAGAGAGGGATCATATCTTTCTTTTACATCGACGAGAGCAGATTTACTCAAGTTGATGAAATCCAGTGCATACCCTACTTTTCTAAGCACTCTTGGGGTTTGTTCCACCGGAGAACCAAACTTCTTTGCCGCAAGTGTGGTAACCCTATCGGAATTGCTTACAA
>BKZX01003073.1:0-22341 GCA_014362285.1 Fagus crenata
TAAAATGTCTTTCGAGACAGCTTCAAAATTTATTGTTGAAGCTGCATCTCATGGGCAGACAGACAAGTTGGAGTCTCCATCTGCTAGGATCATTCTTGGGTTGCCGGTGAAGGTGGGTACTGGATGTTTTGATGTGATGCAGAAGGTGGAAGTCTGATGCAGAGAGATTCTAATTTTAAGGCTCTAGATAGATGTGCTTTTACATCATATTAAAAATTTTGGGATCAAAAGTACGGACAAGGATCCTCTCTATTTGAAATGAAATGGAGAGCGTCCATTTCATGGTCAAATGGAGAGGATTCTATTCCCTAAAGTATAATACAACAATGTGCAGCGTCAATTGTATCAATGTAAATTTGGTTACTAGGTAAAACTTTTAGCCAGATATCCTAATTCATATTTAGGTCTACAAGACTTACTATGTCAATTGTATGAGTATCAATTTTGTCAAACCATCGAGATTTCTTCATAGCAAGTACTATTGTACAAGTAATATTTATTTAAGCGGTAAAATTTTGGTAAAATATAATTTTAGTTTTTGAAATTTTGTGTTAGATTTCAATTTTTTACTTGAATTATAATTTTTTTTTTTTTAAAAAATTAAGTTTTAAATGAATAAATGCCTCAATTGTATCCTCATTATGTCTTACGATCACTATGCAAAAATATTTATCGATGTGACGATTTTGTAAACGTGTTCTTGTAATGCTAATGTGATACCTAAGGCTATATGTTGGTCTCAATAAATCGTCATACTTTTTAATAAGGTCCTTGAAATTATGAAATCGTTTTATTTATTGGCTTTATTTTATTTATTTATTTGGCTTCTTAGTCTGAAAAATGACCATACCAAAAGTTCAAAATCATGCCGAAACACCACGTGACATATGTTAAAGAAACATTTAATATTTTCACTTTATAAAAAATAGTGAAAATTTAACATTAAAATATCCCCAAAAAAAAAGATATTTTAATATTTTATTTTATTATTTTAATATTAAAAGTATAATATTTCGTTGAAGCATTTAATTCTCCTTAATTAATGTTTTAGAGTTCGGCTAACAAAATCTTTTTTTTTTTTTTCTCTTCAATCTCTCTCCCACGCCACTTTTGCCAACCATCACATCAACTTGTCATCAAACCAACCTTATTTTTTATTCTCCATCGTCTCTTCTCTACTCTAGCAGGACCAACGCCCTTTTCTTTTAATTTGTTTACTTCTTTCATTTCTCATCTTTCCCCCATCTCCTGAACTACACTTTCAGGCTGAGCAAGGAAAGATAACTTGGAAAAATTTGATGGAATTTGGCCTGAAAATTAAGGATGAATAGGAGAGGTTGAGATATGTCCACCTAGAGAGAAGGCTGAATCCAAATGGGATCTGAGAGAAATTGAAGTTGTTATAAGCAAGATTAAGCCATTGAAGATGAACAAGACCATAGAACCATAGAGGTCAAGGCCAATCACATGACCAGTGTCCTCGTCACATTCAATGCCATCCTAGGAGCAGCAATCTCTGTCCACCCCTTCTTGTTTCCAAGTTGCAATCTTAGAATAAGCAAAAGAATCAGTGCAAACATTGACGTTCATGTCAAAGCTTTCTTTGAATTGCAACAAGGCGGAGCTCTCATCATCATGGCAGAGTGTGGTTGCATAGAAGAAAAACAGTTTGGAAGCTTTTGGAGTAGCCCACGGTCATAACTTCATCTTTCAGGAAATGACCCCACGGTCATCTATTATATCAACTAATTAAAGGCCAAGTTGAGAGAAGGTTTTTAGCTTCCACATCAGAATCCCTGCATCCACAGAAGTCTAGGTCATCCTTTCTCTGTTTCACCCTCTCTCTCTCTCTCACACATGTCTACCCCTATAAATTCCTCAATCAATTCCTTAATTTCTTTCTCTCTCACACGTCTACCCCAATCAATTCCTCTATTTCTCTCTCTCACACACACCCCTCCTCCCATTCTCAAAAAAAAAAAAAAAATTCTAACGTAAATTAACTCCTTCCCTCTCCTCCTAATCTCCTTCCTCTTCTGTTCCTCTTGATCAACTCCACGCCTTACTTTGGCCACGTTTCAGAATTTAGGCAATCTCAGTAACCGTTGCTCTCCCCTTGGCTCTCTCTCTCTCTCTCTCTCCCTTTACCATTCCTCTACTTAAATAGTTTTTCTCTCTCAAGAGAGAAATTCTCTCTCAGCTGATTTACTTCTACGAACCCAAGGTAAGGTGAGTTCTTCCTCTATTATTTTTTTTTCTTTTCGATTTTGTTTGTTTCAATCGCTTTGTCAATGTTTGTGGCTAAAGTACGGAAATTTGACTAATGAGGGAAAGGTTTGTGGAATTTCTTCTTTTCTTCCAATCAATTAGTCGGTGATTTATACCGAGAGAAGAACAATCGCAAACATGTATCATCAATTGTGGTTTTTCTTTTCTTGTTCTTTGATCCAATTTAATCCAAACCAACAACTGAGACACGAAGAGTAGGGGATGGGAACTAAGAAGGGAGGTGGTGATGTTTCTCGGCAAGCGTGGGTTTGGGTTTTACTTTGTGATTCTGATTTTTGGAATTCATGTTTTATGTTTGTTATTATTGGAAATTGATAGTTGTCTTTCCTTCTCTTTCATTCCAGGTGCACCTTTCGTATGCCTTTGACGTGTTTGCTAAATCGTCTAAAAGAAGAGCCTGACAATGATGTTTTTGTTAAATTGGATGTGTTTGATAAATTGTTTGAATATGAAGCCTTAACAAAGGCATAAAAATTTAGTGGTAGCTTAATGATTGGCATCTAGGAATGACAACATGGTTAAATATTGTAAATGGCATCATAATTATTGTAGTTGTTACTCTCATGTTTAAATAGTTTGTTGCGATTTTGTATATTCCTATGCTATGTAATACTCATGGTACTGAGTTGTTTACTACGGAATTCATTATTAACTTGATGTTTATGATGTTCTGATATTACAATTTTATATAATGTTGTTTGGAACACCAACAATTAGTTTTGATTTCTTTGGGTTTTTGATTCTGGCATAATTATTATTTTCTTTGGTTCTGTAATTTTTGGGTGGATTCATGTTGCCAAACATCTTTTTTCATTCCCATTTGGAACATGCACACCATATGTTTGACAAAATGATTTACACACTCTAGAATTTGTTTGATTTACTCTAAAAAAATGTATTCTTCCCCACTTTGGTGAGTAATTATTTCATCTTTAATCTCTGTAAAGCTGTCTATATAGATTATAGCTGATAGGCATGAATGAAAAATCATTTTGAATCTTCTTTTGGACTAAAATGTGAGTTTTGTTATATGTTGAAAAACAACCATCAAGAAAGAAAATTAACAGATGCATTTCCTTTGCAGAAAACAGAACATACTCCTAAACGAATATTTTGGCTTCCTAAAAGGAAAAATAAATGGCTTCATTTTCTTAAATTTGAGGTTTTGTGCCTTTTTTTTTATACATTATTATCATAAATTGGGTTGTCTCTAGGCTTTTCATTCATGTAGTCCTATGCAGGTGCTTCATTATTCATTAACATACACACTGTGTAACAATTGTATTCTTTTTCTGATGTTATCTATAGAAGCAAAAAGAAATAACAGAAGAGAATGCAAAAGAACCACACAGAAAGGTAAGAGTTTAAAAGACAATGCAGATTCTAGATTCCATGAGTGATTTAGACCATATAGACGAATCAATTAAGCAACACTTATTACAAACAAAAGAAACCTTTTGTCCAAACCAGCACAATTTCATTTATAAGTATGAAGGTAAAAGGTATACTCAGTTCCAAATTTATAATCACTTGACAAAGTTTTGAGCTTTTCCTTATTGTCAGCTGCATTAATTGGATGCGTGAACACAAGAGATTGTGAGGAATTGAATTTGGTGAGTTTGGTTGATTGAATTTGGGGATATTGCATTCTTAAGGAAAGATCATGAAGCAGTTGATACAAGGTTGAATAGTGAGTATATATAAGCTCTTTGAATCTCCTTTGAACATTATCGAGTTGACTTAAGTTACTGTTATGGACAAAGTCATTTTGTGCAAACTTTATTTTACTAGAAATCAGAGGCTGTAAACTTTCTCATTTTTTTATTTTTTATTTTTTATTTATGGGAGTAAACTTTCTCACTTAAAATTCTTGATGTGTAGGTTTTAAAGAAGAGAGATGGGATTCTAGGAGGATGCTTGGGTCATGATTTTTAGGTGAATTTCCCTCATAGCATTGAGCAAACGTGATAGCTCTTGCACTTGCTATTGACTTTTGTGCATATTAAATGCCTAGAACAAAGATAGATGTGACAGTAGTGTTTTCAAAAAGAAAGGCAAGTGATTTGAAAAATACATTGGAATGGAGGGTGCATTTGTGTAGTGAGGTTGATTTATTGATTTACAATTTATATGAAGTGATATGTTTTTGTTCTGAAAAATGCATTGGAATGGAGAGTGCATTCGTGTAGTGAGGTTGATTTACAATTTATATGAAGTGGTATGGTTTTGCTGTTGTAAAATTGAATTTAGATTATGCCTTAAGCCGGTGGAATCTTTTGCTTATAGTTTCCACAATATATAGTTTTCCCATTGTGTTTTGCAAAATACGGCTTTAAACATGTATAAATGGAAGTCAACGGCCTCAAGGAAAGGTTTAAACCATAACCTTTGGTTAAAATTTGTGGTCCCTTTGATTAATGTGTTTTGTTTAAATTTTCTCAAATTGTGATACACTCTTGAGGTTGAATTGATTGTTCCTCTAGCTGTTTGTGTTTTCTTATTATTAAAAAAATTGAATTTGTTGCATTGGAATCAACAAGCAAAGAGTGCACCCGTATGTTGTTACTGTTTTTAGTTGTAAGCTGTCTGAAGTGTATAATGACAAAGGGTACAATTTACTTATGGGGATAAATATTGTTAGAGAATGTTTTATTTATATAAACACATGGTTGGACATACATATTGTCTCATTTTGAAAAGATGGGTTTGACAATTTTTACAACTAATGAATTTACAAACATATTTTTTGGGCCTATTTGCATAATCTATCAGCTTATATTACTTTTTTTTAGAAGTAAATTTACTGCAAAATGATATGATGATTAAGCAATCTCTCAAACTAAAAAAATAAAAAATAAAGACATTTTCAACTAATAAATAAAAATAACCCAATATTCATTTAAATCTCATTTTCAATAGTTTTTCCGTGCATCGCACGGGTTTGTGACTAGTAACTTATAAATCTTTATACTTTCAAGTGCACATCATAACTTCCACATTCTTTGACAAAACAAATTAAATATTATGTTCATATGGTGAAGTTCTTGCCATGTTATTCTCCAATAATCATGTTTCCATTCTTTGCATTTGTAGGAGCCAGAGGCATGCATGCCAAGGTTCGAAGTTTGGGAAAATGATTCTCCCCTTTTGAAATAGATATATTTTATGTTTCAGATTAAATTTTACAAATCTAAAAGTGTATAGACTCATGTCATTTAAAATTTAAAATGACATGACAATATATACACCGGTAAATTCAGAAAGTAAAATGTTAACCGTAAAATAACGAAATGGTGAGGACTTAAAAATGTTTAGAAGAGCGCAAGGCCCACTTTTTGTATTAACTACTTAAACTTTAAAAGTGGTTGTTGTGTTTATTATACATGAAGAGTGAGGTTTATATTTAGCTTATTTCAATATCAAGTTCAAGTTACGCACCCTGTACGTTAAGCCACGATGCTTTGGATTACTTTCCTATTGGATCTGCTCTATTACGTTCAAAGGACTTACCTTTATACTCCTAGAGAATTTCTGGACTTGTTCGGGGGTACCTTGGAAGTGTTTGAGAACATTGACAACTATCTATAAAATGGGCTACTTATACTCTTGGAGCCTCGGTGGCCACACCTACACCATATGTTGGCTATGAAGTTTGTTTTTGCATGGCTGTCCCGAATTTTGTGAAATGTATCTTCGTGCATGAAATTTACTTTTCTAATACTTGTGCTTGGAAAACATTTTAATTGGTTTACAGAAATATTTCTAACAGGGAGGGTGGGGATGGGATAGAGACAAACTCTTTACAACTAGAAAAGAGAAAACATGAAAAATCAAGAAAAATGAAAGGTAAACAGTACTTCTGCAGGCAAACACATAGATGAAATTCTTTGAAGCACAACTTGACAAATTCAATTATGTTTGGATACCGTCGTCTCTCCTTCACCTTTTATGTTGCCTTTTCCTAGTTCTTACAAACCAATGTTGCATCTTCTCAATCACAATGTTTCCAACAACCACTCCAATTACAAGCCCACTACCAAATCCCATCAGGATTATTTTCCAATCAAATTCAATGTGAAACCATGAGTCTTGATCTTCTTCAATGATTGAACTGGGTAGAGGTGAAGGCTCAGGATTTCCACATTTCTTTGATAATGGATTTCCACATAATCCTGGATTTCCAACAAATGAACTATTCTCAAATGTATCAAATTGTTTACCATGTGGTATAGGCCCTATAAGTTGGTTTTGTGAAATATTAAAGGATTCAAGGAAAGTAAGTTGGGTTAGTTGCCAAGGTATTCGTCCTGAGAGCTTGTTTTGAGAAAGGTCAAGCGACTCTAACCTTGTCAAGTTTCCTAATGATGATGGGATATGACCACTGAGATTATTATTAGAAAAGTTGAGCAATTGGAGACCATTTAGATCACCAATAAATTCTGGAATACTTCCATTGAATTTGTTGCTTGAAAGATCAATAGTTGTAAACACTTCTATGATCTTTGGATATATTGTTTCCTTCCCTTTGTTTATTATTGTCATCGAATAAGGGAAATAGAATACTGTGAGAAAATCTGCCAATGGAATAATTGTATATGCCCGCATACATGTGAAGTCATCCACGTCAACTTTCTTCATACCCTCCCAATTTCGAAAGTACTCAAATGGCAACTTACCCGTAAATTCATTGGCCGAGAGATCAACAATGTGCAGCTTGGGATTTGCGAATATGGTTGTAGGACTTTCTAGTACCCCATAGAATTTATTATGTCGCAGAATAAGCACCTTTAATTCAGGAAGTGTTCCCAACCAAGAGGGAAAAACATCATTGAGCTGATTGCTTCCAAGATTTAGAATCTCTAGCATTCTGCAATTTGATAATGATCTTGGTAGAATCCCCTCCAATTGATTTTGGCTTAAGTCGAGCATCTTCATTCTACTTCCCTTTGCACATAGTTGAGGAATCATGCCATGAAAATTGTTGCCTTGAAGATTCAATAAGCTCAAAGAGCTGCTAAAGTTGCTCAAACAATGAGGAAGTATGCCCCTGAATTTGTTATTGGACAAATCAAGGGAATAAAGAGAACTAAGGTTACAAATCAATGGTGAAATTTCTCCTTGCAGCATGTTGTTTGCAACCAAATAAACCAAGGTGGATGGCGGTGGAATTAGGGGTAATGCTTGTAGCTTGTTGGACCTAAGGTCCAAAATCTGTAGCTGAGGCCATGGATAATTGAACAAATGTTGATCAAAGCCTGTCAAAAAGTTGTGGGAAAAGTTCACGAACATCAAAGTTTCTTTACTTGTGTTCCACACCCATTTGGGTATTTGGCCATGAATATTGTTGTATGATAGGTCTAGCAATTGCAACTGGTCTTGGTTGCGTAAGAAATCTGGGAAATGTGTCAAGTTGCACGAAGCCAATCCTAAAGACTTATACTTATTCTCACTAGTATTGTTATTGGATTTAGTGAGGAATGATAAACTATTCATTGATAGAATTAGTGAGGTTAAACTTTTGAGCCTAAGAAACATGTCTAGAGTTACTATGCCACTCAAGTTGTTTGAGTTCAACGCGAGAATTTCAAGTTTTTCGAGTTCAAAAATTGAGATTGGAATTGGGCCTTGTAATTCATTAAATGGAAGGTCCAAAATAGTTAACTGGGTCAGGTTGGAAAGCCATGAAGGGACTTGACCAGTTAATTGATTGGAACCCAAGCCCAAACAACTTAGTTGGGTTAGATTTGCCAAGGATGATGGGATCTCCATTGTTAAATTGATTTTATATAAGTTCAAAACTGTAAGTTTACTCAACTTCCCAAGTGAAGATGGAATTGACCCTGAAAACAGATAGTAAGAAAGATGCAAATAACTCAATGAAATAAGGTTTGATAAGGAGGAAGGAATTTGGCCTATAAAGGTGGTATTATCAAGGACCAAAGTAGTGAGTTGAGTAAGGTTACCAATAGAAGGTGGAATGCGCCCTGAGAAATCACATCTCCCAATCCTCAGATCTTTCAAGGAATCAAGGTTCCCAATCGAAGCTGGTAGTTTTCCAGAGAGGCTGGTATCCCCTAGCCATAAAATTTCAAGTGAGCTGCTTGAGTTGAATTGAGGTAAATAGCCCGTGAGATCTGGATTGAAAACCACCTTAAGTTCTTGTAGCTTTGGAAGCTTAAAAATGCCAACAGGGAATTCTCCGTGCAATCCGCAGCCCATCAAATGCAGTATTGTCAAACAAGATAAATTTGACAAGATTTCAGGTACTGGAGATGATATCTGAACGTAATTGAGACGTAGAACTTTCAGGCTGGTTAAGTTTTGAACTAAACCTTTTAGGCTTCTGAGATGTAGCATAAAATTGTCTGATAGATCAATGGATGATAATTTGGAAAGCTCTGAAATTTTTGGTGGAATTTGGCCTGAAAAAGATGAATTGGAGAGGTTGAGATATGTCAAACTTGAAAGATGGCTGAATCCAGATGGGATCTGAGAGAAACTGAAGTTGTTGTGAGCAAGATTAAGCCTTTGAAGATGAACAAGGCGGAAGAGGCTGCTGTTGGAGACCATAGAACCATAGAGACAGCCGCTACTAACATCAAGGCCAATCACATGACCAGTGTCGTCGTCGCACTCAACGCCATCCCAGGAGCAGCAATCTCTGTCCATCCCTTCTAGTTTCCAAGATGCAATCTTAGGATAACCAGAAGGATCAATACAAGCATTCTTGTTCATGATAAAACTTTCTTTGAATTGCAACAAGGCAGAGCTCTCATCATCGTGGCAGAGTGGCTGCCTAGAAGCAAAACAGTCAGTGACAATAGCATGAAACAATGGAAGTAAGAAAAGTAAGCGTATGGACATCAAGTAACACAAGAATGACGCCATAATAATGTATCTTTAAGAGCTAAAGACTTGGCACTCTTAATTATGCAAGGAAGTGAAACTAGATTACTTATTATATAGACACGAATTGAAGCATTCATCCATCAAAATGCATACGTAAGGGCATGCGTATACAGGCTGTAATTAGAGTGGCCTAGAATGGATCCCTTGTCACGTCAACACTGGGTATCTTTCTACAAGTCGTCTCCAGAATTTCATATCAAAATGATAAACAAAGAAAACCATAAACTTAGTACGGTTCTACTTCTAGAAATGAACATGTGTGGTGGAAAGGTATCAAATAACTAATACTAACGAACTGTTTTATTGAGTGATTTCTAGTCTAATTTTTTTAAAATAAAATTGTAGTATTTTTATAAAGGTTTTACGTTTAAGGCATAAATTAGAAACATCTTCTTATTCAAAATCAACTTACAAGTGAATTTTCTCTTACAGCTAAAAGAACATTGCTAAAAATATATCATTAAGTTTTTTCATTATTTTCAATTTATTATATTATGTTATTAGAGGTTATTTCATGCTTGATTTTTCAGTGATTCCTGTTCGTGATAACATTCTTGCATAATCATGATTGTCTTCTATATACGGATGCAAATTTCCATTTTTGGGTGAATTACACTACTCTCTTTCAAGGTATTGCAAAACTACAATAAACTCTAAACTTGAGCGGAAATGAAAATCTTACTCTTCAGATTTAACATAATACTATCATAGGTTAATCTATTACTAACTTTAACAGAATATTCTATTTTTTAAAATATTTTGTTTACCAAACCTCTAATCAAAGGAGAGAGATAGTTTAAAAAATATATATTTTTTAAATGAAATATTATATTACGAGTAATAACGGAAAGACCCATAATAATTTTATGAACAAACTTCAAAGATGAGACTATTATTTCGACTCAAATTAATTTGGAATTTATTGTAGGTAGCGTAATTTATCCTTTGATTTTTGTCCTTCCATTTTATTTGTCAATTCGGTAGAATAGTCTTTGTGGGCCCACTAGTGTGTTGGTAGTAAAGGGGAAATATCAGTTTTTCTTCTTTCAATTCTGGTAGGCACACCGAAAATTCTGCAGAAATTATAAGGCACAAACAAAAAGGGTTCAGCCCGAATTTTTATTTTTATTTTTTGAGTTTGGAAGGACTTACTTTCCAGGTTGGATGACTATAACTTGTTTTCATGTGGGTAGTCTAGGCACACCCTAGAGCACGGCAATGTTTGTAGGCCCACGTTTCATTGCCTTGGAATGGACATGTCAAGAGCATAAAATTTGGATGACCTCTCATCTTTTTTTATTTTGATTGAAAAGGAAAAATTTAGAAAAAGTCTAAGATAGTCGACACTTCAAATATCTTACAATAAGTGGCTTACAATGAAATAAAAAAAGACAAGACCTATAAGTATTAGAGCACAACCAAAAAAAAAAGTTTGTTATACATCCAATTCTCACCTTAAGTAGGAGATCCGTGCAGTGATTTCCTTCACCGTTGTCGTCCAATTTGAACTGTGTACCTAAGTAGATTGCACACTTATAAAAGCTGTTCACACAATGGATACTGAAATGAGAGTGGTACGGTCTGGGGCTGGTGTGACAGCCGGAAATCTATAGCTCACACATATGATATCGTAAGAAATTTTTGCAAATCTTTAACGGCAATGTTTGTAGGCCCACGTTTGATCAACTTTGGAATGGACATTTCAAGACTCAAGAGCATAAATATCAAAGCGAGTGCTAGAGGCGGCCTTTTTTGCCCAATAACCCATTTTTTAAAGTTATATAGCCAAATACGATACTTTCAAAGTTATATCAATATATAGGATAGTTTTTAAAATCGTCTCTTGAAGAGATGATTTTAGTGAATTTTTAATATATTTTTTTTATTTTAACGCCTTTTTATATCTATTTAAAAAATTAAAAAAAAATGTGAAATTAGAGACGATTTCGGAAGAATTTTTATATTTTTTAATTTTAACGCCTATTTAACATATTTGATTTAAAAAAAAATATTTTAAAATCGTCTCTTTAAGAGACGATTTTGGTTTTTTTTTTTTTTTTTTCTAAAACGCACCCATGGTTTTCTAAAAAAAAAAAAATTTTAAACCACGTACAAGCTTTATGTTGTTCATCTTCATTAGCATCTGGTATTTAGATATTAGATACTAATTTATATTATAGTACTAAGTATGCTAAACAACTCATATAAGATGCATGTTATTAGTTTACCACTTGGAACAATAAATTGATTATTCCTTTGTAAAGCATCTTGTAAAACTCGGTGAATTAGATGCATAACCCTCTCATTTAGATAATGCATAAATAAGTTTTAGATATCAATCACAAACGCTTGATACATTAGTGGAAACACCATTCAAATTGTTCTAATATCTAGGTCTGTCATTCGTAGACACAATTATTAGATTAGAATGTGAGTTTTAATAATACCAATGATAACTATAATTAAAATAAAGTACTTAAAATGACTATTCTAAGACAATTCTAAACAAACTTAAAAAAATTACCAATGATAACTATAATTAAAATAAAATACTTAAAATTCATAGTTATAGACTTTTAGAAGTATCTCAATCATTTTCACTTAGATGGTGCTTCTATATTGGTAGAATAAATCTTTCCCAATGAGTGTTGTTGGCACTTATCAGCTATACCGTCATCTCCAAATTCACATATCTTTAATAATAATAATAAATAAATAAAATGTAACAGAATTCACAATAAGAAGAGTGTTAAGTACCTAACTGCATACATATCTTATTTTTGGTTCGAAAACATACGTAACATAAATGATAAATCCTCAACAATGTTCAATTTTCTCAGCTCTCAGCAACCAAACAGAGGAATAATCCTGACAGCCAAATGTGAGACCCTTATAGTTGCATTCATTAAAAGAGAGAACTATGACAAGCTACATGAGGAGTGCAAGCAGCCCCCCATTTTTTCGTTGGAACATATCATGCACGGTACCTTGAAGGTCTTAATTCCTATGTTGCTAATAAACTCCAATGCGGAAACATATAGTTAGTTAGGTGCACTGTGCACAGGAGAAAAAAATGTCTTTGAACTTGAAGTTTTATACTCTGACTAATCCCATTCCAAATACAATAGAAAAGCCTACCGGGTTGGTCAAGTTGGCCATGGAGCACAAGAATTAGACCCAAAAAAAACCCCAACCCAATCCAAAAAGGAAAGGGAGAAGAGATCAATGGTTTTCCGTGGAGCAAAAACAAAAGGCTGTAACAATTGATTGCATACAAAGAAAGGAAGCATTTCAGTATCCAAGGGCCTTCTTTCAAATTAACATTTAATAATAAAATGAAGCAATAAATCACATTCATCTCATTGGGAAAATATGAGGAACCTCAATGTTGGTGCATCCCTAGCATCACCAGGACCTGAACATAAGAGTTTTAAGAAAAATAAGAGTTTTTTCTTATTTTTTAATGCTAATAAAAATAAGAGTTTTAAGAAAAATAAAAATAAAACGACCAAAATCGTCTTTTGAAGAGACGATTTTACAATTTTTATTTTTTATTTTTTGTTTTTAAATCAAATATGTTAAAAAAGCATTAAAATTAAAAAATATATATAAAAATTCTTCAAATCTTCTCTTCAAGAGACGATTTCACAAATTTTTTTTTTAAACAGATATAAAATGGCGTTAAAATAAAAAATATATATAAAAAATTCACAAAAATCGTCTCTTCAAGAGACGATTTTAAAAAGTACCCTATATATTGATATAACTTTGAAAGTACCTTGTTTGGTTATATAACTTAAAAAAATGGGTTATTGGGCAAAAAAAATTGCTAGAGGCTCTCTCTTTTTCTTTTTCTTATTTATTTATCAATGTTATATTATTGTCAATCTAAGGTAATTTAAAAAGTGTCAAAATGATTCTTAGTTTGTTATAATGATCTTAGATTTTAAAAGTGTCAAATGATTCTTCTTTAATTATAATGATTGATTCTTTCTTATAATTATTGATCAATAATTGAATTATGTTTTTTCTAATTTTTTTAAAATAAAAAATATGGAAAATTTAAATCTTAGAACCTCAAATATTCATATGCTCATGTCATGAGTTTTTTTTTTTTTTCTTAAAAAGATATAAAAATTCTGTCTTAAAACTTCAAACCATTAACATAGAGAATGCTGAAAAATAAAAATTCTAAATTAATTGTTGTAATGATCATTTGTGCTTTTAAGATGATCATGTTGTCAATAGAATTTTTTTCTAAATTTTTTTTTTTTTTTTTTTTTTTTTTTTTTAAATTTTATAGAAATTTTAATTAAAACACACATACACATATATTTTGAAGATATCGGAGATCGAACTCACACCCACATAGAGGGAAGCTTTTGGAGGAGGGGATTATCACTGAGCCAAATACTCAAGTGACTATTTTTCTGAATGTTATCGTTATCATAATAGATGCATTTCCTTTTTTTGATAGGTATATTATACAAGCATTTAATGAGTCTTGAATCCACAATCTTACATCCTACTTAGAACTTATAAGCAGGGTGTTAGTTAAGTTACAGTCTATTGACACTATCATAATAGATGAATTGCTTTACCATTTTTTTTTTTTAACACTTTGGAACTTTATTTAGTTGAAAAGGAAGTTGTTAATGAGAGCCTATCGCCCCCTCCCCCCCTTTTTTTTGGTTAAACTCAATTTTGTTTTCCTATTTTCATTCTTTTCAAACAAACAAATTTTAAAAAACTAAAATGATTTAGCAATGTCCCCTCCTAGTATGACCTGCTTCATCATTTTTCTTTTCCTAGAAAGCCACTTAACCATTGTATTATAATTTATGAATAGTCATATTTGGATTTATTTCTCTCACCCATGTCCCTAATCAACTTAAATGCATCCAATTGTCTAGCCTGTCCTTCGGATTATTTACGTCATGGGTCTGGTGCAATAGCCGGTCCATAATTTCAAGGATATTGGAATAGAATTGAAATAATTATTTGCTCAAACCAAACTAGGGATAATTAGGTCTTTGCAGTATGAATATGATAAACGAATTGAATGTGCCAAATGTCTTTCTTGTCATTTTTACGTGAAAAATGTCTCCACCAGAGATTTAATGTGACCCACATAAGATTTCTTTCAATTATTTATCATTTTATATTTTTATCTTATTTAGTTGAGGATAATTGATAAACAAAGAAAACCATAAACTTATTAGGGTTCTAGTAATGAACATGTGTGATGAAGAGGTATCGAATAGCTTTAAGGGGTTTGTCTTCGGTTTAGTGCTTTGAAATACTAGACGAGACATGAACATGACATATATCTAAAAATGGTCACGTGTTGGTTTTGTGTACTATTACCAAGTGTTCCAGTTCACTTGGCAGAAGTCTTATTTGAGTATTAGTAACCAATTGTTTTATAGGAGTTAAAAAAAGAAAAAGGAAAAAAAAAAAAAAAGAGCAATCTCTAGCCTGATTTTTGATAAAAATTGATTTTTATTAGTCGGATTTAGGCGTAAATTAGAAAGAAAAAAAAAATTATCATTACCAATTTAGAAGTGAATTTTCTCTTAGAATTGGTTTAAAAAAAACCTGACTAAATATATATCTTTCAGTTTTTTTTCTTTTCATTATTTTCAATTTATTACATTATGTTATTAGAGGGTTCTTTCAAGCTTGGTTCTTCAGTGATTTTTGCTCATGATAATTAAATTCTAGCACAATCATAATTGTCTAGCAGCCATGTTTCCCTTATCAATTCCATGTAAATGGTCTTTGTGGACCCAATGTGTTGGCAACTTGGCATGAAAGGCACCTACGCCTACCCCAAAATTTTCAGTCTTTCTTCCCACGTTGGATGACACAATCCCTAGTCATTTAGATGGTGGGTAGGTATATATCTCTTAATCATTTAGATAGTGGGTAGGTGTAGGTATATATCTCTTTACAAGTCAAGTAATCTCCATAACATATTTGGTGTTTTTTCCATCCAAATGGAATCACTTTAAGTCTTTATTGTCATTTTCATATTGAAAGGTCTCCGCTAGAAGATTTAATGCAACCCTACATTTGGTATTTTTTTTCAATTATTTTATATTTTATCTTGTTTTTGTTGAGAATAAATAATAAACAAAGAAAACTATTTATATCTATATAATATATAAAAGTAGAAGACATGAGCGTTAAAACCTAGTATGTCTCACATCATGACCGTTTAAATTTTTGAAGTGATACGTTATTTAGATTTCCTAAGTAGTTTGCCTATCTATCTATCATTTAAATTTCTGAAGTGATACGTTATTTAAATTTCCTAAGTGGTTTGATTTAATAACTGTCAAACACTTTTAAATAAAAATAGATAATAACAAATTCTTGATAATAAGTCTCCTACTACTAAATAGATATCTTAATAAAATATCATAATAAAAATCTTTAAAATAAAAATAGATAATAACAAATTTTTTAAAATAAGTCTCCTACTACTAAAAGACATCTTAATAAAATATCATATTAAAAATCTTACAATTATGACAATCTCTTAATACTAGAAGACTTCTTAAAGATTATAAAAAAAAAATTCATACGTTGTTTAAATTTCCTAAGTTGTTTGATTTAATAACTGCCAAACACTTTTAAATAAAAATGGATAATAACAAATTCTTGATAATAAATCTCTAACTGTGTAACTGTGTTAAGAGTACTCTTTTAGTGAAAATGATAGATTGGTGAACAATCACTAAAGATATCATTTGATGAACAGACATACTCCTTAATAGAAGGAAGATAAATTGAGCACGTTAAATTGAAGGTTCCTCATTCTTGCATAATTTTCTTATGTAACATCTAAACAATGGTAATCTGGTACAAGTTTTGCTCTTCTACTTCTTTTCTTTTCTATTTATTTTTTTTTTTTTAAAATAATTTTTTTTTTTTTTTTTTGTGTTTTTGTACATTTATATGACTGCAAGAGGATCTAAAAGGCAATTGAATTAAGGTAATCTTTTATTTTTTACTAGAGTCTAACTTATTTTCTGTTTTATCAATTAAATATAACCTTTTTTTCTCAATTATTATATACTATCTAATTCCTTTTATTTTTTTGTTATTGGTGCAATTCTATCTATTTGTTATTATCAGTTTTTTATTTTATTTTTTTTATTTATTTATTTTTTATGGAACATATTTTCTATAAAATAATTCTGAATATATTTTGATCATATACACATTATGTGTTTATATAGAGTTTTTTCCGTGCACTGCACGAGTTATATGCTAGTATAAGTAATGCTAGAGACACAACCAATTTTATTACCAAACCTTTAAAAATTGACGTGGCATCCTAGGTGGAGGTTATCACGCAGGGGTTGATTCAGGAATTCAATCCAGGGTGGACACCTTTTTAATCCTAAAGTTTAATAAACATAATACAAAAAACATCAAAAGCCGATATACATTATTTATATAACCAAAAAGTAACAAACAAGAAACTTATTATAACCTTTTATAATTGATTTTGACATGTGTTTTATAGTTTGAAACTCTTACATTATAACTTTATTATTAATACTACGAGAAATGCTTTTCCCTATGTATACAATCAATTATAACTCATTCGACTACGCAGTCGATTATTCACACTCTTCATAACTGAAAATGATATTTCTACAATGGCAGTCGCAACTAGTAAGTTTGATAGTAAGTTTTATATATATATATATATATATATATACCTAGAAAAAAAGTTTAACAAAAAAATTAGAGTTATTCTACAATACTCACTCTTTTTTGTGAGTTTGGTACCCACTCAATTGTTTTTATCAAATATGATGTAATTGCTATCATATGTGATGGTAGTGCTATCCAATGTGATATTAGTACTTTTCAATTTTATATATATTAAATTTAAATAAATAAATAAAAATTTAGGATATTAAGTAACGTGATCATAGATATCAACATATATGGGGTAATTACCATCATTTGTGATACTAATATCATCAATGTGATATTTTATTTATTAAAAGTACTACACGCACCAAAAAGAATATGGATATTGTAAAATTATTCAAAAAATTGAAGGTGAGCACTTTATAAAATCCAATTATTTATTATATTTTATACCTAATATTTTTTAAAAAAATATTTGAGGGTGGGCACGTGCCCACCTTGACCCTATGGTGAATCCGCCCCTGTTACCACGTTAGCAACTAAAACAGTATATTAACATCTCAGCATTAGCATTAATTATTAATTAAATCATTAAAATTTTAAAATACCTAAATCTGAAAAAGAAACCCATTCCCACCAACTCACCGCCGACCGTCGACGCCAACCAACGCAAATCCCATTCCAAACTTTTCCCCATGGCCTATAAATCCACATCCTCGTCGCCCCCACCACCCACCATCCTTGCCCTACATCCCGTTCTCGCCGTTGCCTGAAACTCCTACTTCCAAGCCCATCCTCACTGCTGACGCCCACCCTTTTCTTTTGTTGTAGTTTTTGTTATGTTATGTTCTGAGCTAGTAATTATAGATGACTTATGGTATTGATTTAAGCTTCCTTCTGTTTTTTTTTTATTCGAAAGTTGAGTTCTTATGATTTGGTTCATGGTTTTGAGGCTTTTCTAGTTGCGTTTGGAGGCTTTATTTGATATGTGGGTTGCTTTGAATTGGAACCATGGTTGTGTTAGTGTATTGCAACTGGACTTTTGGGGAAGAAGTGATGTTGATTATTTAGTTGAGATTTGGGGCTTATTCTATTTTGGGTTTTGACTCCTGATTTGTTTGTGGAATGGATTTAATTTTTCAGGATTTGTGTTGTTAGAAGGGTGTAATTAGTGGATTTGGGTATTTTGAAATTTTGGGTTTAAGTCATGGCGTTTGGAGGTGAAGCTCATCTTTTGTATGCTATGGGCAGCATGGATTTACAGGCCATGGGGAAGAGTTTGGAGTGGAATTTGTATGGGTGTCGGCAGCGGTCGGTGGTGAGTTGGTGGGGATGGGTTTCTTTTTTATTTCTTTTTCTTTTTCCAGATTTAGGTATTTTAAATTTTTAGTGATTTTATTAATAATAAATGCTAATGTTGAGATGTTAATATGGTGTTTTAGTTGCTGATGTGGTACCCTTCACTTAGGATACCACGTCAGTTTATAATGGTTTGGTAGTAAAATTGGTTGTATTTCTAGCATTACTCAAACTATATACTTAGTAAGGTTCTAGTAATGAACATGTGTGGTGAAAAGGTATCAACTCCAATAACTAATGAGTAATGTTAGAGACATTACCAATTTTACTAGAGTGTCATATGACGTGGTACTTTGTTGTACACTGTTAGATTTAAGACATAAAATCTTACCCGTGAAATAGAAAAAATCTTGTTCTATGTTGTAAGCTCACGTTTGATGGACTTGGAGAGCATTAATATCAAAAGAGAGACGATTGAAATCTACGAACTTTAGTTTATGATTGAAATCATCTAACTAAAATTTGTCAAGATCATTAATATCGAAAGAGAGACCCTGGAAATTAGCCAACTTAAGTTTGTCATTATACAAACTTTAACGTGACAAACGGATTGGGTCAATTGGGTTCAAGTAAAAACGTGTTGTACTAAAAGGATTACAAACCCTATGACCCTTACCTAGTATTTTTTTGGGTCGAGTCAACTAGTTAACCTGTATTTTTTTTACTAATATTATACCCAACAAATTTATGTGAAGACTCTTTACGTTGATTACTAAGCCATTTAAAAAAAAAAAAAAAAAGTTGCTCATATTTTCTTTGTTTTTCTTTTAATTAAAAAAACAATAAATATTAAAAAATATAAGTTAAATAATTCATAAATTCTTAAAATTTATACTAGCCAATGTTCACTAATATTATTATCGCCAAAAAAAAAAAAAAACTAGATGTAATTCTAGACCATATTGAGTTATCAACCCCCTCAAGTGTGGTACTAAGTGTTTCCATAGTTTCAATAGTGAATTAATTAGAAGTGGCCTACAATGAATGGACACAATCCCTTGTCATTTAGTCACTGGGTAGGTATCTCTTTACAAGTCAAGTCGTCTCCATAATTTCAAAGGATATTAAATCAGAATTGAAATAATTAGGTGCTTGTACCAAACTTGGGATAATTGGGTCTTCACAGTGTAATTATGAGAAACAACTTTGCAAAACCCGATTTTAGCTTTTATTCAACCAAACATATTTGGTGTTTAACAATCCAAATGGAATCACTTTAAGTCTTTATTGTTATTTTCACATGGAAATGTCTCCGCTTTTAAAAGATAATTTTCCTCTAAACTAGCCAAGATAATTTTCTTCTAAACCAGTCTAGATGTAAACTCTCGACCATCAAACCTTTAGGACCCACCATTTGGTTAGTCAATTGTCCATGTGTACGGCCCCCATTCAACCCACTACAAATTCATTTCTCCTTTCCCGCCAAAGCGCGCCATCTCTCTCTTCACAGAGAGAGAGAGAGAGAGAGAGAGGAAAATGGAATTGAGTCTCAGCAGGAACGCAATCAAGACCTTAGCACGGTGCATCACGTGCCTTGCATGTGTCGGCAACGAGCTCGCCATTCAAGCCTCTCCTTCTCAGGATTTTAGAAGAGCATGTAAATTGGGTTTATAAAGAAATTAATTTATAGTTATGGAATTGGGTGTGAGGGATTTGTGTTTGATTTGATTTTGTATGAATCATGCTTTGATGAAGTGAGAAATTAGTGAGTGGAAGCTCTGTTTGGTTGGTAAGAAAATGGAGGAAAAGAAAGGCATAAATAGGGTTTCATGGAATAATGTTTAATTAGTTTTGGAATTGAGTATGAGGGATTTGATTTTTATGAATAATGCTGGATGAGTAAGAAATTCATGAGGGAAGCTCTGTTTGCGTGGCAAGAAAATGGAGGAAAATAAAAGAAATTTAAATGAACCTAAGCTCTGAAGCCTAGAATTAATTTTAACTTTTTTTTTTTTTTGTTTTCTAGGTTCCTGAAAATTCAAAAGATTTTCCTCTAACATGCTATGTAGTAGTATTTCGCTATAACTGAATGTAAGGCTCGAGGTTTTTTGTTTTATGTAGTTTAAGTTATGAAACTTTAGAGGTTAAAAATTTTTATTTTGGTTTGTTTGAATTTCCTTCTGAAATATATTTCAGAAACTATACTAAATTTTAGTGGAATTAGGACTACCCTTTTGGTTTTCTTCACCTATATGGACTAGATTGTGAATAACAGTTGCCAAGAGCCTTGTAGCACAATTGGCAAAGAGATTCATGAGTGAAGCTCTGTTTGGTTGACATGAAATTGGAGGAAAAGAAAAGAAATTTAAATGAACTTAAAGCTCTGAATCCCAGACTTAATTTCAATTTCAATTTATTTTTGTTGTTTTTTTGGTTTCTGAAAATCAAAATATTTTCCTCAAACATGCTATGTAGTAGCATTTAGCAAATTACTGAATGGACGGCTCAAGGTTCTTGTTTTATGTAGTATAAGTTCTGAGAATGTTAAGAGGTTAGAGAATTTTGTTTTGCTTTGGTTGATTAGGACTACCCTTTTGGTTTTCTTCAACCTATATGGACTAGATTGCGAATAAGGATAGGTAACAAATGAGTTAACAGTTTGTAAGTACCGTATTACATAGTCATGTAATAAGTAATTGAGTTGATTTGTTTAGTTACTTTATTTTTTTGCCTGCAGCTTGCTTTTCACACTCTCAATTCATCGCAGTCGGCCTATCAATCCATTACATTTAAGCCCGATTTCTTTGATGTCTATACAGTTTCTGGTAACCAAGTCCAATGCAGTGTGCTTTTGAAGGTAGGGCGGTATCTTTAACCATGTTAGATATTTTGACAGATAAGGAGAATGTTTTATTTCTATCAAGTGGAATGCAATCAGGAAAAGCTTAGGAATGAAATGGTGTTCTACAAACATCCTTTGAGAATTATGAGAGAAATATCCATTACTTCCACTAGAATGACAGTAATACATTGGAAATAGGGTTGTTGAATGTACCATCTATATGCCTTCTTGTCTAGTAAACTTTTCTACAATCAACAGGTCTTCCATAGGAGAAAGCAAAAGGTAAGAGAAGTCCCCTTCTGTATTTTGTAACATACATCACAAAAATAGTATATGTAAGTTGGCAAAATGGTGTTTTGAAGAAAAAATTATTGCTAAGGCCATGATGATCATTTAGGCAAGAGAAGTTAATATATGTGTGATGTAGTTACGTGGATAATATACCATGTTGTTAGTCTTGAATCTCCAACAGATCCCTCCAATATACCTTCAACCTACACAAGTCATTTAACGCGTAGCTTTTGAATGAGTTATTCTCATTTAGATAAGACTAATCAAAATTTGGATTTTAGGCTAACTTATTGAAAGCTCTAAAGTTATGATGTTATGCGATATGCATATGTTACTAGATAATTGTACCATGCCAATTTCTTATTATGCAATCTTTTTTTGTATGTTATTTGAGTCTAACATTGATTTTAATCAATTCCATGCTGTACATTTTGCAGGCATGAAGAAAACATATTGGATTACTTGCAATGTTGAACCCGACATACAACATTTATCTCTTGATAGGGGAAGATTCCCAAGCAACTTTGTAGTGAGGCCTCGTGATCTCAATAGATTGCTTGCTAATTTTCAGTCATCTCTTCAGGAGATTACTATCATTGCAACAGAACCGACCTCCTTACCTTCTGACGATGCAAGTGAAATGGGAGGAAAAGCTGTCGAACTTAGAAGTTATGTTGATCCAACCAAAGGTAATTGGCATATTCTGCCCTGACTTTTTCACAAACACGATACTGATGCTTATCTTTTCAACGGTAGAGAATGATTCATCACTACACACTCAACTGTGGATAGATCCTACAGAAGAAAATTAAAGATGATGTAATTATTAACCGAACTTGTTTCTGGTTAGGAGTAAATAGTTATGATTAGTGCAAATGTAACCTCTCTAGGGTTTCATCAGGCATTTAATAATTTTAGTTAGTTACTGATTGATCAACGCAGAAGTCATTGGAAGGATAGTAAATATCAGTAATAACTGTGTAGACGTGGATTGCTTGAATATTATATAGTTAATGGACTTTAGAAAAGAAGGGTGG
>BKZX01003074.1:0-20957 GCA_014362285.1 Fagus crenata
CATGAGATGGTTAAGAGAAAAGATTGGTCCGTACCTAGAAAATACCTTGGTTGGTTCTTAGAAAATATTAGCAGTGTTTACTGTTTTTGTTTTTTCCTTTCCATTACCTTTGGTTTAGCAAACAAACAAAGAGAGCTAGATCTAGAAAAGGTAGATATACAGTGATGTTATAATCAGGTGTAATTGCCGGATAAAGTTATTTTGTTATTGTAACAGGCTTACTTCGTTGATTGACCATCTGTGTTATTATTATTTCCCCAACCCCATGTATTGCTGGGAATTTCTTGGTGTAAGAATTATATAGTTTTTGTCAATGAGACTGGAGAATGGGTAAATTGGTACTCTATAATCTGTATTTGTTTATGCAAAGATTAACATGTGATTCCAAATTGTGGTAGTGTGAGGATTGGGTTTTATGTACTGTGGCAGTTTCTGTAGTCATGACTTTTTCTTCAATAACTTCTTTAAATTGGTGGATAAAGATGTTAAGTCCTCAAGTCCACATATTAATGATCCTAATGATTTTAAGTGAGATTTTTTAAGCCGTAAAATAATCTATTGTATTGATCTTGTTGTGTTTCTTAAAAATTTGTCAAACATACTATTTGTTTTTTATTTATTTCTTCTAAACAAAACGGAGATTAAAAAAAAAGAAAAAATTAGATTAAATTGGTAATAAAAGTTTATGGTTCACATATTAGATAGTTAAACAAGAGATGTTGATAGGCCTCTGGACCTCCATCCTTCATACGGTCACTGTCCTTGTTTTTCTTCCGTATTTCTGAAATTCAAAACAAAGTTCCTGAACATGCATTGTTTGATAGTTTTGGAAGATAAGCTGCAGTGACTTTCCTAACATTGTCATCATGAGCAGCTGCCTTCTTTCATTTTTCACCTTAGTAAGGAGGACTAAGTAGTTTAGCTTCCCCAGAAACTTAACCTCTTTTCTCATTACTTTTAGTGGGAAATGAAAGTCATTTTGTCTGGGTGCAATCAAATAATCATCACTATCATGCTGAATTGCTTAAGGATTTGATTTTCGCTGTTGAACATTCAGATGGACATTGAGGTTGAGGTATGGTTGCTTGTGTACAAACAATTAGGAGGTCATATGAACCCTCTAATTGTAAACCTTTTTTATTGGAGGTATGAAGCATTTTTTGTAGTCCTTCTGACCTTTGTCGTTAATCCAAGGGAGTACTTTGTTTTTCCTTTATGTACTGAGTTGTACAATAATGGTTTGGTTATTATATTTTATGAGAGCATGCATTATGTTGTTTCAGAAGAACTTTTCATTTGTCTAAGGTTGTCTAAAAATGTTTATTATTTATCAGGCTGAATACGTTCCATCTTGCTGGGAGAGGTGAAATGAATGTTGGAAAAAGGTTGGCTACACTCCTTACCCCCCCTTTATTATTATTGTTGGAAAAAGGTTGTAGATCAAAGTAATTTTTTTGGAACGTTCAAGTTACTCTGCATTTGTTATGATGAATGGTGATCAACTGTTATCTAGAATATTACTACATTTTTCGTTTGTACACAATGTTTCTTCAGATAGGAACCTACACAGAGATTGTAGAAGATTATAAGATCGGAATGATGGTGAAAACTAGGTTGAAGGTTAGGGCTCATGTGTATTCACATATATAAAATCATTAACTAAATGGAAATGGATTAAACTTCATATTATTCTTTATCTGGTCACACAGAAAATGCTCCAGTAGATAATACCAAATGATCTAGAATTTACATAATACTTAATACTTTTCCCAAAAATCTATTTAATACATTTGATTATTAGAAGAAAATTTGTGTGCCTACATTTACTTGAATTAGATGGAAATCATCATCATAATCATCAATCTAATAATATCTTTATTTAATAAGTTTAGAGCAAATAGTCTCTATTTAATCACATTCCTTGGATGAGTTTATTGTTTACACTTTCTTTAAGTTCATTATTGCCATGATCAATTTTCTTTTAAACCTAAACTAATTGGATTCATTCTTATAACGTAAACTGAATTTTATGTTGGCTGTCAACCTATTGCAACCCTCTTCTTTTTTCTGGGCTTGGGATGGATTAGGACATTAAGCATTGACGTAGGTGGAGTTAAACCTAAACTAATACAATTATTTATTTACTTCTACGAAGTCCATTGACTCCTAAAAAATTTTATCCTTAAGAATCAAAATTTAAAATTTCATTATATGCTCTAAACAAGACATGCTATACATTTTTTTTTCTTTGATATTGCACACGTACACGCGTGCGCGCGCACACACACACACTTATATATATATATATATGCACAAAGAAACAATATAATTTTTTATGGAGAGACTAAAACAGAGGAGCAAATTGTGAAGGCTATTAGAAGGGATGTTAAAGCTAGGATGGAAGGCTCAAAAATAAACTCCACCATTCTTCATAAAGTCCTCCACACTAACTGGAGAATTACTACAATGCTTAATCTAGGCGCTTAGGCAGATCTTTGATCTCTGGATTAGTTGGTTGGGAAGTTTGATTACATTTCACTGTCAATTTGTGTTGTGGATATTAGGGGCTTTTGCTCCTTTTGAGATCACTGTAATTTTGTGTTTGTTTCAATAAAAAGTACTGAATTCTCAAAAAAAAAAAAAACATAATCCCATTTTTGTCCTCCTAATTTATGCTCAAGTAACACAGCAATAAATTATTATGAAAGTTGCACAATCCAATAATAATAATAAAAATAAAACTCTGTTTGATGGTACAAAGCTTGATTATTGGAGAATAGTATTGTCTTAGAGTTGGAAAAGCATCCCTTCTCTTGAGTTTGATAGTAAAAATCTATAATGTAGAATTATTTATTGGTAAGTGACTCTCCATACTATTATTTTTGGAGAAGGAACCAAGGAAGTACCATCGTATTGTAGATTTATGAAATATCTTTCTAATTACAGTAGCAGAACTTGCTGTATTTTTTCTGTTTTCTTAAATGTTGCAAACACCTGTCAAGTGTAGAGTATTTGATCTTGAAAACTTTCCACATTATAAAAAAATTAAAAATAAAAAAAAATCTTAAAGTCTCTTGCCAACCTAAAATCGTCTCTAGGCCCTGTATTATTGGTACAAAATTCAATTTCTTGGATGTTACCGTTTATGCTATTCTTTTCTTTCCCAGTTCCATCCTCCCCCTTCCCTTCCTTTCTCCTTTTCTCTTTTTAACTGGCTAGTTACTGCTGCCTCTGTTTGTTTGTTTGTTTGATAGTCAGGCTTTATAGTGATTCACACACACTAGACACACATGCACGTACAGAGATATGCAGAAAGAGAGATTGATAGTTGATTAATTTGTTATCTACAGGGAAGATGCCTCTTGTCTAGCTGATAAGTTGAAGAAGATAACTGTAGCAGACATAATAAAGAGTATGAAAGTATCAGTCGTGCCATTTGCTGTTCATGATCACAAGATTTGCAGTCGTTACAAGCTTGAGATGGTGCTTTACACGCCTGAAAACTATCCCAAAAACACTGATATTTCATTAGAAGACTGGGAAGAAACCCTAGAGGTTGTTTTTGTGAGGGAGTTGGAGGACGCCATACAAAATCATCTGCTCTTGCTTTCTAAAATTAGTGGCATAAAAAATTTCATGCCAGATTCACAATCACATGCCTCAAATGGGACAGATGATGATGATGTATCTGGCAACAGATTACAGCGTGAGGAAGAAAATGATGATGATGATGATGCTGATGGTGGTGGGGTGTCTGAGGATATGGGTTCGGATGCACAAAAGAGAAAACAACAATCAAGAGATGAGATGGATTATGATGATGCTTCTGAAGAGGAACCAAATGAAGAGGAGCTATCAGCTGGCTCTGAAAGTGAAATTGATCTGGTTGAGAATGAAATTGAAGTTGGTAAGGATGATGCAATTAGGCTACTCGATGCCAAAGATATATCATATGAAACATCAGGACTTGAAAAATCCTCTAAGCATAAATCAAAGGACAAAAAGAATGTTTCAGAAGCCAAAAAAAAGAAGAGGGCCAGAGCAAAACTAGTGAAAAAGGGGTATGATAGAGCATATTTTGTGAAAGCTAAGGGAATGCACTTTGAGGTCCATTTCCGGTTTACTAATGAACCTCATATTTTACTGGCTCAGGTTCTGTCACCCTTTTTTTTTTTTTTTTTTTTTTCAGTTTCGTAATACTATCTATCTTATTAGGGGGGTGATTTCAGAGTTTTGTCAGTTCACATCACCCTCTATGGTCAAAATAATATCCCGCTTGCAGAAAAGGAAAAAATTCCAGCACTGCAAGCCACTGGAGTGGATTTCGGTACATTTTGGCAGTTCCAAGATGTTCTTGATGTCAGGTATGTATATTCCAACAGCATCCATGCTATGCTAACCACATATGGAGTGGAAGCTGCCAGAGCAACTATCATCAGGGAGATACAACACGTTTTCGGTTCTTATGGGATATCTGTCAATATGCGGCACCTAACACTTATTGCTGACTATATGACTCATTCGGGTGGGTATCGTCCAATGAACAGACAAGGTGGGATAGCAGAATCGGTATCTCCTTTTTGTAAAATGTCTTTCGAGACAGCTTCAAAATTTATTGTTGAAGCTGCATGTCATGGGCAAACAGACGAGTTGGAGTCTCCATCTGCTAGGATCATTCTTGGGTTGCCAGTGAAGGTGGGTACTGGATGTTTTGATGTGATGCAGAAGGTGGAAGTCTGATGTAGAGAGATTCTAGTTTTAAGGCTATGGGATAGATGTGCTTTTACATCGTACAAATTTTGGGATCTAAAGTACGGACCAGGATCCTTTTTATTTGAAATGAAAAGGAGAGCGTCCATTTGATGGTCAAATGGAGAGGATTTTATTCCCTAAAGTATAATACAACAATGTGTAGCATCAATTGTATCAGTGTAAATTTGGTTACTAGGTAAAACTTTTAGCTAGATATCTTAATTCATATTTAGGTCTAAAAGACTTGCTACGTCAATTGTATGAGTATCAATTTTGTCAAACCTTTGTGATTTCTTCATAGTAAGTACTATTGTACAAGTAATATTTACTTAAGCGGTAAAATTTTGGTAAAATATAATTTTAGTTTTTGAAATTTTGTGTTAGATTTCAATTTTTTACTTGAATTATCATTTTTTTTAATTAAGTTTTAAATGAATAAATGTCTCAATGGTATCCTCATTATGTCTTACGATCTATGCAAAAAATATTTATCAATGTGACGGGCAATTTTTGTAAACGTGTTCTTGTAATGCTAATGTGATACCTAAGGCTATATGTTGGTCTCAATAAATCGTCAAACTCTTTAATAAGGTCCTTGAAGTTATGAATTCGTTTTATTTATTGGCCTTTTTTTTTTTTTTTTTTTTCTTCTGGTTTTTTGGCTTCTTAGTCAAAAAAAATGACCATACCAAAAGTTAAAAATCATGCCGAAGACAAAGTATAATGACCCATGCATACAAATGAATGCTAGCAACATGGCATCTGTTGGAGAAGTATTTAATGTTTTCACTTTATAAGAAATAGTGAAAATTTAACATTAAAATAACCAAAAAAAAAGAAAAAGAAAGATACTTTAGTATTTTATTTTATTATTTTAATATTAAAAATACAATATTTCCGTATAGTAGAAACATTTAATTCTCCTTAATTAATGACTTAGAGTTTGGCTAACAAAATCTTCTTCTTTTTTTTTCTCTTCAATCTCTCTACCACGCCACTTTTGCCAACCATCAATCTACTTGTCATCAAACCAACCTTATTTTTTATTCTCCACCCTCTCTTCTCTTAATATGTCTACTTCTTTCATTTCTCATCTTTCCCCCATCTCCTCTCTCCATGGCTCCACCGAATCACTTGTCTCATCCTTTTCTTCTTCCTTCCCTTCTCTTCTTTCATTTTTGTTTTCCTTTCCTCACTGCATCTTTTTTTTTTTTATTCATTCATCTTCTTCTTTCACATAAGCCAACTTCCTTGCTTTCATCTTCTCTTCTCTCCAATCGCCATCACCACAAAACATATTCCTTGTTTTCATTTTGGTCCGGATTGCTAATTTCTGACACTACGGTATACCGTTCAGAACATTAGCTCAGTCCGAAATTTGGGACAATACGGAACATGGGGTCACTTGCACTAGACTAGGTGCTAAGACAAAAAAAATCTAATTGTTAAAGTAGTTAACTAAAGTAGAAAAAATATCTTTCTTTAAAAGGTCAAATAGAGAAAGTTTAAAAAATCATATATGAATGCTCTAAAGAAGCTGATGTCCATGGACACAATGTTTGCATTCAAAAGGTGTTAAACTTTGGACCTTGAAAGAAGCATACTTCTAAGACCAAAGCCTTCACCACTTGGGCACATCCCTGGTAAAAAGCCAGTGATTTACCTTAATCCATGTAGGGAAACTTTTGAGGGTCCGGTGCATAGATCCTGTGAGATTAGTCGAGATGCATGCAAGTTGGCCTGGACAACCAAGGTTATAAAAAATAAAAAAAAATAAAAAAAAAGGACACAAAATGGTGCTCCTTACTTTGATTAAATCAAATTCCTCTTGTGGTTTGGAAGAGTGATTTGGAAATTTATTATAGCTGGCAAATCAAATAAATTTTTGGAGTACATTGAACTATTTTGGACTGTCATATTAAACCAAACTCTAAGAAATCTGAATGTTAAACATTTGGATTCCAATTTTTTATTTATTTTTTTGCATGTAAAAATGAATTTGTATCTTCATTTTAGTATCTTGTAAGTAGTGAATCCAGATCTATTATTTTATTTTTCAAACGTGAATCCGGTTTTAGAACAACCTACCAATTCTTGTTTTTTTTTTTTTTTTTCAAAAGTGAAACGGGTTATATATTCAAATACCGAATTCCACTATAAATATTTTTTTTTGCTTTCCATTTCTTCGTCTTTCTCTGGTATGTTTGTCACTTGTCAGTCCATGTCTCCCTAGTGAACCACAATTTCCCATTTATTCTTGAATCCTGTCAAGCAATCTATTACTAACTGCAATACTCTCTCACGTCCTTTTCTTTTTTCAATCAGATTTTATTCTCCTGACTACGTACCATCAGGGGCAGAATTAGGAAGTTTTGATTGGGGGGCTAAATGCAAGAATTTTTTATTTTGGGGGGGCAAGTCTAATTTTTATAAGCTAAATATTTAAAATTATTAATAATAATCTACATTAGTAAGGGGTTTTAAAAAAATTTGCAGGGGCTACAGCCCCCCCACCCTTGGCTGTGGCTCCGCCCCTGCGTACCATACTTGACATATCAACTCACTCTCCTTCCCCATGTCTCCTCATCTTAAAAATTATTTCTCTTCACGTACTCAGTTTTTTTCTCACCCTTCATGCTCATTTTCTTTGTCTCTACTCTTTATTATATTTGAGAGATTTCATCACACAATCTTAGATAAGTTTTCTCTCCTGAACTCCTTAATTTTTTTTTACTCTTGCTAAACTAGAATTTTATTTAACTTATACTTTGATTTGTGTTAATATATAGCATAGTTGTAGCTTTTTTTTTTTTTTTTTGGCTTCTATAGTGGAATATAGAAGGCTTAACTAAAAGCTATAAGCCTATAAGTGTGAAACTAAAACTATAACCCTCGATGGACGTTTTGTGCGCCCGAGAGAGTTTAGAGTCGAGGGCAACCTTGAAAGGGCAAAGTTTAGGTCAAATTTAGAAGCTTTCTATTGGCAAAAATTTATATTGAGTAGTCTTCCTTTTATAGAAACTTTCCAATTTTTCAAAAAGTGTTTGCATTAGTCTTTTGAGATACCTGATGAAACACATTTACATTGATAAAATGTCCAATATACCCAATGGGTTTCTTATGCATCTTCTCTCACCCTTTGTCAGTCATATTACTTGTCCTATAATTATCACCCTCACTTGGGTCATGCAAATCCTTACAATATTAAAGGACATCCTCCATCATCAACTTCCAAATTGAATGATTTGATGTTGTGAGTTTAATCATAACACTTGAAATTTTTTTCATTTAATTCACACAAACATGCCCAAATTATCATGTATATGTGAATTAAATTTAATAAAACAAAGCAATGGTAAAATAAAAATCACAAAAAAGCCAAATATAAAATAAAATAAAGGAACTATCAAGAACACACCAAATTTACGTGGAAAACCCTCAAATTTAGAGGAAAAAACCACGGGACAAATCCGATTAATCTACTTTATTAAAATAGATATTACAATACTCAAGTTTATATCAAAAACATGGGAATACAATAAATTGGAAAATTACAAAAATAAATGTCTAAAAATAAACACAATCTCACCACAAAAAACTAAAACATAATGAAACCAATAACGCATCAACAACCCCACTTTGCACAAGTGATTGCCCACCATTAACAACTTATCACTTTAATAATTTGTGAAAAGAGTTATTCTACTCCTTCCCCTTTTATGTTGCCTTTTCCAAGTTCTTACAAACAAATTATGTATCTTCTCAGCCACGATGTTTCCAACAATGACTCCAATTACAAGCCCACTACCATATCCCATTAGGATTATTTTCCAATCAAATTCAATATGAAACCAGGAGTCTTGATCTTCTTCAAAGCTTGAAGTGGGTAAAGGTGCATGCTCATGATTCTCACATTTATTTGACAATGGATTTCCACATAATCCTAAATTTCCATCAAACGAACTATTTTCAAATGTATCAAATTGTTTACTATGTGGTATAGGCCCTATAAGTTGGTTATGTGAAACATTAAAGGATTCAAGGAAAGTAAGTTGTGTTAGCTGCCAAGGTATCCATCCTGAGAGCTTGTTTTGAGAAAGGTCAAGGGACTCCAAAGTTACCAGGTTTCCTAATGATAATGGGATATGACCAGTGAGATTATTGTTGGAAAGGTTGAGCAAATGGATCCCGTTTAGATTCCCAATGAATTCTGGAAGACTTCCATTGAATTTGTTGCTTGAAAGATCAATAGCTGCAAAAACTTTAATGATCTTTAGATATACCATTTCATTGCCTTTGTTTATTATTGTCATTGAATAAAGGTAATATTCAAACACCTCAAAATAGCCCAACGAAATTCTTGTAAATGCCAGCATATATGTGAAGTCATATGCGTCGACTTTCTTCATACTCTTCCAATTTTGGAAGTATTCAAATGGCAACTTACCAGTAAATTTATTGGAGGAGAGATCAACAATATGTAACTTGGGAAATGCAAAGATGGTTGTAGGGCTCCCCACTGCACCAAAAAATCCATTAAAATCCATTGTGTCGCAAAATAAGTACCTTTAGTTTAGGAAGTGCTCCCAACCAAGAGGGGAAAACATCAATGAGCTTATTGCTTCCAAGATTTAGAATCTCTACCATTCTACAATTTGTTAACGATCTTGGTAGAACCCCCTCAAACTGATTTTGGCTCAAGTCAATCATCTTCATTCTACTTCCTTTCACACATAGTTGAGGAATCATGCCATGGAAATTGTTGCCTCGAAGATTCAGTATGTTCAAAGATTTGCTCAAGTTGCTCAAACAGTGAGGAAGGATGCCCTTGAAATTGTTATTGGACAAATCAAGGGAATAAAGAGAACTAAGGTTACAGATCAATGGTGATATTTCTCCTTGGAGCATGTTGTCTGCGACTGAATAAACCAAGGTGGATGGCGGTGGATTTGGGGGTAATGCCTGTAGCTTGTTGGACCTAAGGTCCAAAACCTGTAGCTGAGACCATGGAAAATTGACTAGATGGTAGTCAAAGCCTGTTAGGAAGTTGTAAGAAAAGTTCACAACCATCAATGTTTCTTTACTTGTGTTCCACACCCATTTGGGTATTTGGCCATGAATATTGTTGTAGGATAGGTCTAGATATTGTAACTGGTCTTGGTTGCGTAAGAAATTTGGGAAATGCCACAAGTTGCATGAAGCCAATCCTAAAATCTTAAACTTATTATTGGTAGCATTGGTTTTGGCTTTAGTGAGGAATGATATATTGTTCATTGAAAGAAGTAGTGAGGTCAAATGTTTTAGCTTAAGAATCATGTCGAGAGTCACTATGCCACTCAAGTTATTTGAGTGAAGGTTGAGAAATTCCAATTTCTTGAGTTCAAAAATTGAGATGGGAATTGGACCTTGTAATTTATTAAACGAAAGGTGCAACACAGTTAACTGAGTCAAGTTGGCAAGCCAAGAAGGGACTTGACCTGATAATTGACAACCAGAGGAGGACAAATACTTCAAGGAAATGAGGTTTGATAATGATGAAAGTATTTGGCCTGTAAAAGAGTTATAAGAAATATCCAACCAAGTGAGTTGAGTAAGGTTACCTAGTGAAGGTGGAATGTGACCCGAGAAATTAGAATTCCCAATGAAGAGTACATTCAAGGAATCAAGGTTTCCAATTGAAACTGGTAGTTTCCCACAGAAGCTAGTATTCGTGACCCCTAAAATTTTAAGGGGGTTGCTTGAGTAGAATTCAGGCAAATAGCCCATGAGATCATGATTGTTACCCACCCTAAGATATTGTAGCTTAGGTAGCTTAAAAATTCCAACAGGGAATTGTCCATACAATTCGCAACCAATCAAAAGGAGTGTTTTCAAATCAGATAAATTTGATAATATTTCAGGCACTGGTGATGATATCTGAACATAACTGAGACGAAGTTCTCCCAGGTTGGTTAAGTTTTGAACTAAACCTTTTAAACTTTTGAGATGTAGCATAGAATTATATGACAGATCAAGGGATGATAACTTGGAAAGCTCTGAAAATTTTGGTGGAATTTCGCCAGAAAATAATGAATTGCATAGGCTGAGATATGTCAACCTAGAAAGATGGCTGAATGCAGACGGAATCTGAGAGAAACAGAAGTTGTTATAAGCAAGATTAAGCCTTTGAAGTTGAACAAGGCGAAAGAGGCTGCTGTTGGAGATCAAAGAACCATAGAGACAGCTATTACTGAGGTCAAGGCCAATCACACGACCAGTGTCGTTGTCGCACTCCACGCCATCCCATGAGCAACAATCTCTGTTGTCCCCTTCCAGTTTCCAAGATGCCATCTTAGGATAAGCAAAAGGATGAATACAAGCATTCTTGCTCATGACAAAGCTTTCTTTGAACTGCAACAGGGCAGAGCTATCATCGTCATGGCAGAGTGGCTCCATAGAAGAAAAACAGTTAGTGGCAATAGCGTGAAACAGTGGAAGTAAAAAAAGCAAGCGTGTCGACATCGAGCAACACATGAATGACGCCATTATAATGTAAATCTTTATCAAGTAAGCACTCTTAGATATTCATGGGAGTGAACTCCATTGCTTTTATAGACATTAATTGAAAGTCTTGGTCTATCGAAATGGATACGTAAGGGCATGCATATCGAACCTACTACCATTGAAATAATTCTTTTGGGATAGTGGGAATCTCTTTAGAAGTCAAGTCTTCTCCATAATTTCAAGGATATTGGTTTAGAATTGAAATAAGTAGCTGAACTTTGATTTAGTTTCATAATTGGCTTATTTTATGTTTTAGCTGTGCTCTAAAGTGTCTAGGTTTCTCCTATGAAAAAAGAAAGTCATCCAACCTGAGAAGAAAGATTTATTTATTTTGTCCAAACCATGGGAAGAATCATTTATAATTTATAGGCTTTAGAGCTTTCGTGCCAACACACTGCAAATAAAGAATCAAAAAGTCAAAACCAAAGTGGGACCATCCTTTACATCGACAAGAGAAACACGGAATGAATAGAAATAAGTCTTGTATATTTCACTTAAAATAAAATAAAATAAAATTCAGGTGACTTAAAAGGGAACCAATTAATCCCATGTTTTGTCGACAATGTGAATGTCTTTAGAAGTCAAGTTTCCATAATTTCAAAGATATTGGTTCAGAAGTGAAATAATTAGGATTTTGTTTTCTGGCTGGTCGTATGAAAGATAATTTTTCTTCTATTTAAATTTATGAATGGATTAGAGGTTTATAGTTTATTAATACATGATTTGAAATGATTTTATTTAAGAAATTATTTAAAACCCATAACATTATAATCATTTAAGGACAGAGTTTGACTACAAACCAGCTTAATACAACCGACTACGTGATAGCTTATAAGACCATCCACATATCTTATTTAAAGAAGTTACATATGGATTTAATAATAACACTTGATTTATACTAATAATTATTCTTTAAATTATTTGATTGTAATCCTCAGTTTTAAACCCAAAGAACTTTGAAATACATTACCCAGATTTAGTTTCTATTCGACCAAACGTGTTTGGTGTTTCGCACTTCAAATGGAATAATTCGTAGTCAATTTTGTCATTATCATTGCTACGAATTACGAAAAGATGAATGGCTAGCTAGTAGCTACTTAATAGAGAAACATTTGTGCGGACAACCACAATAGTCACGTTCTGGTCACCAATTCAAATGGAGTGACATGTGACCTGTGAGCTTCACCACTAAAATCGTGAATCTCGTTGTTGGAATTTTAGTGGAATAGTTTGTGATAATGGAAAAGGAATTAGTGTGGAGTTACAACAATTGAACCCAAACACCTGTATTTGGTTCGGGTGAGAAGAGAGGAAAGAAAATTGGGTGGTTGGTGTTTTTTAATCTGACTCACCATTTTTTAATTTAATCCAAATTGGGAAGAATATGGAAGGGGAAAATAGCATTGAGAATAAAATTACAAAATTAAAAGTGTGAAATGATTCTTCTTTAATTATAATGATTGATTCTTTCTTATAATTATTGATCAACAATTGAATTATATTTTTTCTAAGTTTTATTTTTTTTTTTTTTTTTTTTGTAAAAAAAAAAAAAATTAAAAATTGAAATTTAAAAATATAAAAAATAAAAATCTAATAACTTCAAATATTCACTTGCTCATGTCATGAGTTTTTTTTTTTCTAAGAAAGATATAAAAATTCTGTCTTAAAACTTCAAACCATTAACATAGAGAGTGCTGAAAAATAAAAATAAAAATAAAAATTCTAAATTAATTGTTGTAATGATCATTTGTGCTTATAAGATGATCATGTTGTCATTAGAATATTTTTTTGAATATATATATATTTTTTTAATATGATAAAAATTTTAATCTAAACGCACATGCACGTATACTTTGAAAATCCCAAGGATCGAACTCACACCCTCATAAAGGTATAAAGGGAGGCATTTGGGGGAGGAGATTACTACTGGGCCGAATACTCAAGTGACTATTTTTCTGAATGTTATCGTTATCATAATAGATGCATTTCCTTTTTTTGATAGATATATTATACAAGCATTTAATGAGTCTTGAATCCACAACCCTACATTCTACTTAGAACTTATAAGCAGGGTGTTAGTTAAGTTAGAGTCAATTGGCACTATCATAATAGATGAATTGCTTTACCATTTTTTTTTCCTAACACTTTAGAACTTTATTTAGTCAAAAAGGAAGTTGTTAATGAGAGCCTATCCCTCCCCCCCCCCTTTTTTTTCGTTAAACTCAATTTCTATTTTTTTCCTATTTTCATTCTTTTCAAACAAACAAATTTTAAAAAACTAAAATGATTTAGCAATGTCCCCTCCTAGTATGACCTGCTTCATCATTTTTCCTTTTCCTAGAAAGCCACTGTATTATGAATAGTCATATTTGGATTTATTTCTCTCACCCATGTCCCTAATTAACTTAAATGCATCCAATTGTCTACCCTGTCCTTTGGATTATTAATGTCTTGGGTCTGGTGCAATAGCCGGTCCATAATTTCAAGGATATTGGAGTAGAATTGAAATAATTATTTGTTCGAACCAAACTAGGGATAATTAGGTCTTTGCAGTATGAATATGATAAACAAATTGGATGTGCCAAATGTCTTTCTTGTCATTTTTTCGTGAAAAATGTCTCCACCAGAGATTTAATGTGACCCACATAAGATTTCTTTCAATTATTTATCATTTTATATTTTTATCTTATTTAGTTGAGGATAATTGATAAACAAAGAAAACCATAAACTTATTAGGGTTCAAGTAATGAACATGTGTGATGAAGAGGTATCGAATAGCTTTATGGGGTTTGTCTTCGGTTTAGTGCTTTGAAATACTGGACGAGATATGGACATGACATATATCTAAAAATGGCCACGTGTTGGTTTTGTGTACTATTACCAAGTGTTCCAATTCACTTGGTAGAAGTCTTGTCTGAGTATTAGTAACCAATTGTTTTATATGAGTTAAAAAAAAAAATGACCTGAAAAAAGAGTAATCTCTAGCCTGATTTTTTAATAAAATTTGATTTTTATTAGACGGATTTAGACATAAATTAGAAAAAATAAATTATCATTACCAATTTACAAGTGAATTTTCTCTTAGACTCCGTTTGTTTCGACGTAAAACGTTTTACGTAAAATATTTTCATCATTTTCAGACGTTTGTTTCGGTGTAAAATTTGGTCAACGGAAAACGTTTGTTTTTTTTACCGTAAAATGCTTCAGTGAATTCGGGAAAACGGTTTACGGAAAAATTTTCCGTAAACGATTTTCCAATACTTCGCACAAACCCACCCCCGACTCCCTCTCTCATCTCTGTCGCACAAACCCAACCCCCAAATTCTCTCTCGCACAAACCCACTCCCCTCTCTCAACTTTCTCACATTGGAGCTTCGCCGATCTGGTCACTGGGCTTCACGCCGCCCCAGAACCGGAACCGACGAGGCCGTTGAGCGACACGGTGGGACTCGAGCTGATTGCAGATCTGGGTTTTCTCTTCCGGTGGTTATGGGTTGTGCGGTGGGTTTCGGGGTGGTTGTTGGGGTGGGTTTCGGGGTGGGTTTTGAGGTGGGTGGGTGTTGGGTTGCGGGGTGGGTTTTGGGGTGGGTGTGGGGTTTCGGGGTGGGGGTGGGGTGGGTGTGGGGTTTCGGGGTGGGGGTGGGGTGGGTTTCGGGGTGGGGGTGAGGTTGCGGGGTGGGTTTCCGGGGTGGGTTTCGGGGTGGGGGTGGGGTTCCGGGGGGGGGTGCGGGGTGGGGGGGGGGGTGGGGGGTGGGTTTCGGTGGGTTGCGGGTGGGTTTCGGGTGGCTGGCTGGCAGTGGGGTTATTTCCGGTGGTTTTGGGTGTGGTTATTTTTTTTTTATTTGTTTTACGTTGCTCCAAACACACAACGTAGAATATTTTCTGGAGCATTTTCCTAAATGCAAACAAACACTGGAAAAACAAATATTTTCTTTGTAAATCATTTGCATTTGCAAACATTTTACGGTGGAGAATATTTTACGTCGAAACAAACGGAGCCTTAGAATTGATTAAAAAAAAAACCTAACTAAATATATATCTTTCAGTTTTTTTTTTTCCTTTTCATTATTTTCAATTTATTACATTATATTATTAGAGGTTCTTTCAAGCTTGATTCTTCAGTGATTTTTGCTCGTGATAATTACATTCTTAGCACAATCATAATTGTCTAGCATCCATGTTTCTCTTCTCTTTGGCATGAAAGGCGCCTACGCGTACCCCAAAATTTTCAGTCTTTCTTCCCACGTTGGATGGCTTTTTATCATGTGAGAAGTCTAGGCACTTTGGTCTCTCGGACAATGTTTGTAGACCCACCTTTAAGAAAAATGATTCTATGATTCTATCTATTTAAAATATGGGTAACTCTACCGTATCCGTACTTTTTTTTTTTTTTTAAGATACAGTACTTTTAATAGATAAAATCTCATATTAATGGTACCAATGTAACATATGATGATAATTATCTCACATATGATAATGCATACCATTATATTGCTTGGTACCATAAATTTTTATTTATTAGTTAAATTTAATATATTTAAAAAATCATATAGTATCAATATCACATTGGATAGTACCAATATCACATATATATGATAGTACTTACATCACATTTGATGGTACCAATTAAGTAGGTACCATACCCACAAAAAGAGTATGAATATTGTAGAATGGTCCATAAAATAGATCCAAAAAATGAAATACGACTTGTGAAGGTGGGCCTACAAACATTAATTGTATACGTGATAAATGAAGTTTATGGCTTCATTTTAAGTGACTTGAAAGAGTGTATTTCACAATTCGTAAATAATGTAAATCTTTATCAACTAAGCACTCTTAGATATGCATGGGAGTGAAACTCCATTACTTTTATAGACATGAATTAAAAGTCTTGATCTATCGAAATGAATACTTAAAGGCATGCGTATCAAACTCAAACCTACTACAATTGAAATAATTCTTTTGGGATAGTGTGATTCTCTTTAGAAGTCAAGTCGTCTCCATAATTTCAAGGATATTATTTAGAATTGAAGTAATTTATCAACTAAGCACTCTTAGATATGCATGGGAGTGAAACTCCATTACTTTTATAGACATGAATTGAAAGTCTTGATCCATCGAAATGGATACTTAAAGGCATGCGTATCAAACTCAAACATACTACGATTGAAATAATTCTTTTGGGATAGTGGGAATCTCTTTAGAAGTCAAGTCGTCTCCATAATTTCAAGGATATTATTCAGAATTGAAATAATTTATCAACTAAGCACTCTTAGATATGTATGGGAGTTAAACTCCATTACTTTTATATAGACATGAATTGAAAGTCTTGATTTATCAAAATGGATACATAAAGGCATGCGTATCAAACTCAAACCTACTACAATTGAAATAATTCTTTTGGGATAGTGGGAATCTCTTTAGAAGTCAAGTCGTCTCCATAATTTAAGGATATTATTTAGAATTGAAATAAATAACTATTTTAACCAAACTATAAGTAATTTCGTCTCAAAATTGGCTTATTTTAATTTTTAACCGTCTCTCTTACGATATTAGTGCTCTTCTTATGACCCTTGCAAGTTCACTAATAAGTGTGGGCCTACCAACATTGCCATGCTCTGAAGTGTCTAGCTAGCTAGTGTTCTCATAAAATAAAAAATAAATAAATAAAAAAGTGAGTCATATATCCAACATGCGAAGAAAGATTCATAATTTATAGGCTTTGGTGTTTTTGTACTAACATAATAGACATAACATATTTCACAAAAGTTGAGATGACCATTTTTATTAGTTCTCATATATACCCACCGGCCACCACTGACATCACCGATCACAACTTGGCACATCACTAGTTTGTAAAAAATAAATTGTGCCAATAGACTTATTGAATAACAAATAGAGAATCAAAAAGTTGAAACGAGAGTGGGAACACAAACATCCATTACACCGAAATTGACCAGAGAAACATGGAGTGAATAGAAATAAGTCTTCCATGTTTCACTTCAATTTTTTTCAAGGAAATATGATATTTCCAATTCTTATACATCCACTATTTTTTCCGTTGTCTTTGTAATGTCACTAACAATTAATTCACGTGGTGCTAATGAAGACCTTTGAAAACAATTATTCTCCTTTCATTACTGACTTGACCATCTTGAATCTTTATCTTTGTGAAGACTATCATTAGATCTGTGCATTCATGTTTCTATTGTCAGTTTACATGGATGTTTGTGGGCTCACACTCACTCTGTTTTGAACTTGGTTATCTATTTGCAGTGCATTGGCATCAGAAACACCAACTCTACTAAATTTACAGTCTTTGCTATAAGATTAACAGTCTTTCTTCCCAAGTTGGATGACTCACTTTTTCCATATGGGAAGTCTAGACTCTAGACACCCTCTAGCCTAGACTTCCCATACGAAACCTCATTTGTGGATTTTATTTGTAAGTTTTGGTTTATTAATTTGTGAACGTCATTTTTCGTAACTACAACTATAATTTTGTCAATTTTTGGTGATTCTTTGGCATTAGCTTTTACATTTAACTTTTCTGTTTATTATTTTATGTATTTTTTTTATTTTTTTATTTTTTTAACTTCACTTTTTTTAGATACACTTATATTATAGCCAACTTTTAACAAGTATGCAAATAAATTTTCATTAAAAAGCTACCTCCAAATGCACTCTAAAGAAATCCAAACCAACACTTAGCGTGTGTTTGGATTAGCTTTTTTTTTTTTTTTTTCTATTAATTTATTTGTTTGTGTATAACTTTTTAAAACTTCTATTCTTTTTTTTTTTTGTTAAGTACAATTATATTTTTGTCAAGATAAATAAATAAATTTTATAATAAAACGCTAATTCAAATGCGCATTCACTTGGAATGGACATGGAAAATACATTAATATCGTAAGAGATAGAGACTATTGATATAAGCCATCATAACTCATAAGTTTGCTATGCTACAAACTTCTGAATAAGAAAGAAGTTGAAGTAATTAACACTTAAGAGAAAAAGTGTTTCAATAGTTTCCTCTAAAAACTCTGCCATTATCTCTTTTTGCTAAATAGCTCTTCCATCGTCTATTTTCATGGTTGTGTGGTTCACATCATCACATGCATGAGATCATGACCGCTTCTGTAACATGCATTATATTATCCAATTTTGAATTTCTTGCATAAAAGTGCATATATTTTGAATGGGACTCATAATGAAGATAAATCATAATTTAATGATAATTGTGCTTTTCCTCTTTTAAATTTACTAACTTGTGATATCCAGCTACATGTACTATAGATTCATTTAAGAATAAATACTATTAGATACATATTAATTAAATATTAATTAGTACCTACGTTTAATAATAACTGTGTTCATTTTTTACATTTGGTCAGCTCTTAAAAGAAATTTGTAAGGATATCATTTAGATAGAGTATGCAAATCGCTCATTTTTTATTGTTTCATTTTAAAAATGAGGTAGTTTTTAATTCTTAACATAATTTTTGTTATTTTGATAAATTGAATTTATTTAATAATTATGTTTTTAAACTAAGTTATGAAAATTGAGTTATTATAAAGATCTATTGAAAAGCAACAACCAATTTTTTAGAACAAGGTAAAATTTGTTATATATTGAGACTTATACTAGAATTAATAATAAGATTTGATAAGAAAAATTGAATTGTTTTAAATGACCAGAAAGTAATGTAAATGAGCTTGAATTTGAATAAGCTATATGCAGTTTTAAGCCTTGAAGTATTTTTAAATGGATTACAAGTAACTTTAAATCGAAGGGACACTTGACACAAAATTAGAGCATGTAAAATGTAATTAATTCGAATGACATTTGGTATATAATATAATGCAATCAAAATCTATTTTTCATCTTTTATTGAGCTTTTAGTTCAATATATCATATAGATATAGATTTGAAATGTACTTTTTTCACAGTGGGAAAAAAAAAAAAGGCTAGAAACCTGATGCAAATAAGGAATTTTGAATACAAAGAAAATGGCAAGTAAGGCATTAGTGAGAACTACTATTTCCAGATCAGATAGTTGCCAACTTGCCATTGTTATTTATAAGGATTGTAAATTAACGATTGTTGTTTCTACGGTATTATTGAAATTTTGATAATTAGACAATAAAAGTGAATTGTATGTTTAAGTTGTCTTTCACTGTCACAAGTTGTACCACACCTTTTGGATATATAGAGTTACTAGATAACTACGAAAGTCTCAATTTCAACTGTTTGGCAAAGAGCTCAAAGTAATAGTGCTCGCATGTTGTTGTTGTAAATTTATTACTTGGATATTGATATAGATAGAAGTAGGGGTTGAAGACTTGTGAATTTGTCTCACATTGAAAAATAGACAAAACCTTGTGTGTGTTTATAAAGTGGCACAAACATCAACATTTTAAATGAATAGAGTGGACTTATGGACATGTGGTTCTTGTATTAGCACACGCATGATGTATAATGCATAATTTTCATGTAGTGCCTATTTCATATTTTTACTTAATTCTGACACAATAAACACGGGAAAAGAAGATTCATGTTTCTAAAAGTTTGCATATATTTTTTAATAATTATTATTGTTATTGCTTGGTAAGTTTTAAGTGCATCAAATGAGTTTTGAACCCACCTTCTCATCTTCCACACATTATTTTGCGAGGAGGAATTGCCATTTGAGCCATTACTGATTGGCATTATCAAATCTATAATTTAACTTTATCCAACTTGAACTTTTACCATTCAAATGCACTTTATGCGTGCATTGGGGCCTCTAATTGTTCCTCTGTTTTTCTTTTTGGGATTTTTGGCCTTTTGAAAGTTTTAGCTTTTAATTTTATCCCTTTTGTTACCGTATTTCTCTATTGTTTATGTTTAATCTTAATTTGCTTCTATCCCAACAATTTGGCTATTTGGTTAATTATTTCATTTCAAATGTAGTTTTTATACTTCGAATTCACACCTTCACACTTTCATTCCTTCATTTCATATTTTCGCTTCACATGTAATTTTATCTCTTTTGTTGGATATTGTATTTTGCAAACCATGATGGTATTCTCCAAAGTTTTGATTATCCTCCTGTTGGTGCTCCACTCTTTCTCTCTCTACCTTTAAAAAATATATATAAATCTTTGAAGAGTCTGTGATAATTGTTGATTAGTGGACTGAATGAAAGGAGGAGAAGCAAAGCCATGGTCATTGAAATATGTGTTTGTATGTCAACGTTTGGTTTTGGGATTTCAAAATTATTTATTTTGAAGCAAAGTTGTTAATTTGCCGTCTAATGGCTTTAATTTCATATCTTAACAATATGAGTTTTTTTCTTCTTCTTTAGGAAATTGAAAAATGTGTTTAAGAGAGATGGGGAATTGAAAAATGCATGTGGTTGAGATAGAGAGTTTGGTAATGGGATTTCAAAAGAGATGGGGAATTGAAAAATGCATGTGGTTGAGATAGAGAGTTTGGTAATGGGATTTCAAAAGAGATGGGGAATTGAAAAATGCATGTGGTTGAGATAGAGAGTTTGGTAATGGGATTTCAAAAGTTACGATTATTATGTCTACGTGGTTTTTTTTTTTTTTTTTTTTTAACATAAAAAATTATAATCTTTCTATTTGATTGGCTTATATTGAAAGCAAGATATTAATAG
>BKZX01003074.1:30029-51407 GCA_014362285.1 Fagus crenata
CGCATATTACTTTGAATGGGAGTCATGGGACTTTTTTTTTTTTTTTTTGCTAAATAAGGAAAAATTCATTAAACCAATAAAGACAAACTAATTACATCTCCTTGCCAAGCCTCCATGACAGAGGTAGGAAGAGTTCTTTGATTACAATTGAAAGGGAGACCTTGATTAAATACTAATTTGGCAAGCTCATGAGCTACCGTATTTGTTTCTCTCTTGGTCCAAACAAAGACAGTTAACAAAATCTCATGGGACTTATCATGAACATAAATCATCATTTAATGGTAATTGTGATTTTTTTTTGTGTACTAACTTGTGGTATCCTACATTTGCATGGACACATTTAAGGATAAACACTATTAAATGCATATTAAACATTCATACACTAGTGTTTATTTTTAATTTTGTCAGCTCTTCAAAGAAACTTGTAAGGATAATATCGTTTGGAGGAGTATGCAAATCTGAAATCCCTCATTCTTAATTGTTCCATTTTAGCTATAAAAAAATTAAGGTAGTTTGTTAAAATCTCTCATGGGGACTTATACATAATTCATAATAGGTTTTGGTACGAAAAAGTTGAATTCGTTTTAAATGGGTTGAAAGGAATAAAAATGAGCTTGAAGTTGAATAGGCAAGTAGTTGTAAATTGGCTTTACATTGAAGGGATACAAAATTTATTAGAATAATACTTTTTTCACAAAATAATTAAAATCTAATTTAATCATTTATTGAGCCTCTATTTCAATATATTATATAAATATAGATTTAAAATATACGTCTTTCATAGTTGAAAAACTAAAAAGTGGCTAGCAACTTGATGCATATAAGGAACATTGAATACAAAGAAAATGGCAAGTATTATTTGATTTTGTGTTCTTAAGGCATTTGTTAAGAAGTAGCTCATATTTTATTAGAAATATTAAATTTTTTAATATTAAAATAATAAATAAAAAGATTATAATACTCTTAAAAGCTATCTTTTTATTAATTTAGTATTAAAATTTCACAAATTCTCATAAAGTAGAAGTATTAAATGTTTCCTTAACAATTGCTCTAAGGGTGAGTGTACATGTTATCAGTAGTCCAGAACTATAAATAAATGCATAGTCCTCCTCTCACATGAATAGTATGTCTCACTAATTGAATTCATGGTAGAACCCACCACTTTGTGAAGGGGAGGACTATGCGTTTATTTGTAGTCCGAGACTAATGAATAATTTTCGATTAACCGAACCATTATTTGATAGGAAATAGTTTACCTCCAACCCATTACATGGCAATTAAAGAGACCATCCACTTATATTTTTAGTCATATGATATTTTTAATGAGTAATATGATTTTTTGAATAACACATGTGTATAGTCTATTTAATTAATACATAATGTGTTGAAAGAGAATTTCTCCAAATCGAATTGAAGGTAAACTCTATCATGTTTGATAATTAGACTGTTAAAGTGAATTCTAGAATAAAAGTACTAATCAATGTTAATTTGAATCCTTATATCAAAAGATAATTTTCTTTTAACCCGGTCAAGATAATTTTCTTATAGTGAACTCTGCTACTTTCACACCATTGTGTGAAACAGTGTTTTCACACCATGGATGTGGCAATAAGTGATTGGGCCACATCAAAGATGGGTCCCGCGGATCCCACAAGTGTAAAATCAACAAGTTTAATGAAGAATAGTCTTATTCTTGTTACCAAACATTGTAAAAAAAAAAAAAAAAAAAAGAGAAACACATGAGAAGGAGGGGATTACCGTTTCTTTTTTTCCCTCCTCCATGGCTGGCTTCTTCTTCATCACGCCATGGACAACTAAAACAGCAAGCACAAAGGCAAAAAAAAAAAAACAGAACTTAGCCGAGAAGATCACGTCAGTTCTGAGGTTGGATTTTTGAAGTTTTGCTACTTATTATTTCTTACCAATAATTATAAAACAGTAATCCTAAACATAGAAACCATTTTCTGTAAAACAGTGTTGCTGCCATTGTTGGTTGAGCTTGAGCTTGAGCTTGAAACAAAGTCACCATTTGGAGCAGAGACAGAGACCAACATTTGATATTTGGAACAGCATTTAACCTGAGTTTTGGAGTTTTGGAGGTACATTACACTGGTGCATTGACTGCACTGTTCACGTGGTATGCATTTTTTTTTTTTTTTCTCTTTTTCTTTTTTGTTAGTTGTGTATATTATTTAAGTTTATTTTTAGTGATAATTTGTACATATTGTTTTGTGTAATAAAAAATGAAAAAAAAAAAATTATGCTTGTTTTAGGCGTAGCAAAATATTCATCATTATTGTATTATGGCTATAGATGTTTAATGGGTTTTTTCATGCTATTTTTTAATGATAATTTTAGTGAGTGTGTGTTGGTGTGTCTGAATGTTTTCTGTTATTGATACTAGTCACAATGTAATACTTTAGGTTTAGGTTGTATATCATTATTGGTACATGATAAATTATTTGATAGAGTTTACATTACATGTTATAATTAACTTTGGTATTCGACTTATAGGTTATTGCAGTCATGAGAACACAAGAGATGGATGGTGTTAGATCCTTTACTGCTAGTAATAGTTTTGTGGAGGATTTACCACAGCCTGTTGAGGGAAACATGCAAGATACACCTGAGAGTGTGAGGAATTCAGTAATTGAACCAAGGGTTGGAATGGAGTTTGATTCACTTCAACAAGTCATTTATAAGAATTATGCTTATTTGAAAGGATTTGCAACAATGACAAGGAGTTCAAGAAAAAATAAGGGCTTTATTGAGACTTCTTACATAAACTTGAAGTGTAACCGATAGGGAAGATACAGTAGTTTGGTTGATGATCCTTCCAAGAAAAGGTCGACAATAAAAAATGCGTGAGAAGCTGGGATCAAAGCTTCGATGGATATTACCGATCAGAAATGGAGGATATTGAGCTTTATTGAGAATCATAATCATGATTTGAGTCCAAGTAAATCCAGGCATTTTGCTGCTTTTTGACATATAAGCACGGATACAAGGAGGGGACTCTTGATTAATTATAATGCCGGTGTTAGGATAAATAGTAGTATTAAGGCTTCCATCGTTGAAGCAAAAGGTTATGAGAATGTGACCTATAATCAGAGAGATGTTCGCAACTTTCTCAAAATGGAACGTCATTTAAAGTGTAGGGAGGGTGACGGACATGCCTTGCACGATTACTTCGTTAGAATGCAAGCTAAAAATTCTAGCTTCTACCATGCGTTGGATTTGGATGATGAGTTACATGTGCAAAATGTATTTTGGGTTGATGCGAGGAGTAAGGCAGCATACGAATCCTTCCATGATGTGATCACATTCAACACCACATATCTAACAAACAAGTATGATATGCCATTCGCCCCTTTTATTTGAATTAATCATCATGGTGAATCTATTATACTTGGTTGTGGGTTATTGTCCAGTGAAGACACGGATTCATTTGTGTGGGTATTTAGGCAACGGTTGCAAAGTATGTGTGACATTGTTCCAAAAGCCATTATCACGGACTAATGCCAAGTAATGTGGCGGACTATTAAAATAGTTTTTCCGGAAACTGTTCATCGTTGGTGTATTTGGCATATTACGATGAAATTGCCGGTGAAGCTTGTTGGATTGGAAGCTTATCAAGATATAAAGCATTATTTGCTTAAAGTCGTGCATGATTCAATGACAGTAGAAGAGTTTGAAGAAAAATGGAATCATACCATCACTTCACATCATCTTGAGGAGAATGAGTGGTTGGCTAAGTTATATGAGAAACGGGAGCGATGGATTCCTACATTTCTCAATTCCAATTTCTTTGAGGAAATGTCGTCAACCCAACGTTCGGAATCAATGAATGTCTTCTTTGATGGTTACTTACATAGCTCTACAACCTTGAAAGTATTCGTGGAGCAATTCGAGAATGCAATGCGGAATAAGGTTGAAAAAGAGATTTTATCAGATTTTGAGTGTTTCAAAGGCAAGCTGGAGTGTTCGTCATCATCTCCTATGGAGAAACAGTTCCAAGACGCTTAAACCCATGAGATTTTTAAGCGGGTGTGAATAGAATTTTCTGGGAGACAGGATTGTATCGTAAATGAGCTTGTTAGAGGTGGTGATGAAGTGAAATATAAAATTAAAGACGAAGCATGCTCAGGGAAGCTTTTTAAAGTGAGATTCAGTAGCTCCGAATGCTTGGTTGGTTGTGTATGTCGCATGTTTGAGTTTAGAGGCATATTATGTAGGCATGTCTTATTTGTTCTTTCCCAGGAACGTGTGACTGTACTCCCTGATAGGTATATACTAGACAGGTGGAGAAAGGATATCAAAAGAAAACACACTTACATCTCCCCTTGTATAGATGATGTACAACATAACTCTGTTTTGGAAATGTACAAGAAGTTGCATAGACTAGCAGTCAGTGTGCTTGAGATAAGGGCTGAGTCTATAGAGAATTTCAACGTTCTAGAAAAGTTGTTAATTGATTTGAAAGACAACTTTCCTCATTCATGTGATAAACAACCCTCGTCTCAGAGAAAGAATAGTGTTGGAGCTGCTTCTGATGTTGTTAGGACTAAAGTTGTAAGGAGTCCTATGGTTGTGAAGCGTAAGGGTCGACCAAGGATGAAACGGCTAAAGTCATCAATAGAGGAAGCGGTTTCAAAACCGAAGAAGAAAAGGAACACTGCCGCTGTTAGGAATCTTGCTCATTCTACATCAACTACTGGGGTACATAATTAAAAGACCACACTTCTTTTAATATCCCAGTCTATTATTGTTTATTAATTTTGGTTTAATTGTGATTGGATGGCCTAGGTTGGAGATAGTGCTTATGGAGATGGCTCTACATCAAACATAGTAAGTACAGGTGATTTGCACTGTTATTATTCATATGTAGCAAAGATGTTATTTTGGGGCTTATGGTTGAATTTTTTTTTTTTTTTTTTGTATTGTAGGAATATCTAGTGTCCATGCCACATTCAAATGATGGAGTTATACACTTAACAAATCCAATGTCTTTCCAGAGTTTTGTGTCGGAGGTAAAGATATTTTTAATGTGGAAAAATTGGTTATTAAATTCTATTTATTGCATACTTATTGTAGCATATTTTCTTTTACAGTCAATGTCACAGACTCAAGCTCATGGAAACAAAGACCAAGCCTTAAACCTTACTTGATTAGATATATGTAAATAATTTTTTTTTTTTTTTGGTGAAACGATCCTCCTTTTTGGTATTATGGAAGGATGCGTTGGTAGTTAGTTTTTTTGTATCATGGAAGGATCCGTCTCAATCTCCTATATCCTCAGCATTGTTGTTTTTGTAAGAAGAATGAGAAAGTATAGGCTCCTTTCACTTCATTAATATACACCCATTGATTGTATTGTTTTTAGCTAGAGTGGATAATTAATGTATTTTGTCGTTCCAATGCAATGATAATGGAAGTGCATACGTATTTGAGTTATTGCTAGTGGGTTATTCTAAGTTTTTTATGTATTTAGGTCATGGTGAATTTCATGAATATAGTAATTTTATGAAAGTTATATTAAAGGTATACTGTGAACCAAGTTTGTAGAAATTGGTTAAGTTAAACAGGTTTCTGGGTAAAGACAGGTTTCTGGGTAATATGGTACTGTGCACCAAGTTTGTAGAAAGTGTGGACAATTTTGTCCACACTTTTAAAAAAATTTTCCACACTTTCAGGCCAATAGGAATACTGTTCACGTATACTGTTCACGTTACTGCTCACGTATACTATTCACGTATACTGTTTACCATTGCTCTTCAAGTGTGGACAATTTTGTCCACACTTTATTCAAATTGTCCACACTTCCTGGGAAAGAGTTTACTGTTCACATAAAATACTGTTTACGTATCTGACAGAAAGTGTGGACAAAATTATCCACACTTTCATAAAATTGTCCACACTTTTATTGGAAAGAGTTTACTGTTCACATAAAACACTGTTTACATATCTGACAGAAAGTGTGGACAAAATTGTCCACACTTTCATAAAATTATCTACACTTTTATCAGAAAGAGTTCACTGTTCACGTAAAACACTGTTTACGTATCTGACAGAAAGTGTGGACAAACTTGTCTACACTTTTATCAAATTGTCCACATTTTCTGGGGATGAATTTTACTGTTCACGTTTAAAATGTTCATATGGAAAACTATTCACATGATTGTCTAGTGTTCTAACGTGCATCAAATTGCATGAATTTGCATGGTCATTACAAGAAAATATACACATTAATGTCCACACATTGATGCAAATTGTCCACAATTTCTGGGCAGACTTAAATGTTAAAATAAACATTTTTCTGGTACACCACACATTTATTGAATACATTTCAATACATTCATTCATTCACATTCATTCAAATAAGCATCCTCATTCATTCATTCAAATATTGTCTAATTACAAAAAGTGATACTGACTACACTACACATTTATTGAATTTGATAGCATAATACAACATTAAGACCCACAATTACAGCAAGTCCTATTGTTAACAACTTCTTCAACGATTGGATGTCATCACGATGTATTGGTTGGACCATATCACGCATGCCACGCATCTCTGACTGAAGTTGATGCAAGTCCAATAACAATTGTGATGCATCAACCATGTATTTAGAACTGGTTGCTTATGATACCTCATCCATTCTTTCACAGCCAGCTTGTTAGTCGATGGGCAAACACCAAGAAAAGAAACTGCATCGGTTGGTAGCACAACAATAATACAATTTGTTTTTGTTTAAACTTGATTCCGAAATCCTAACTGATGCTCTTTTGCCACAAACACAGTCTATATTTCTAAATCTCAGCCTATCTCTAACTGCACTATTTACTGATGAGGAAGACATCTTTGCTGCAAAGATATTAAAAATTCATATATATTATTAGGTTATTAAAAAATCATATAATATATTAGTTTATGTCAAAAAGTTTAGGGTTTTGAATATTAAGGGTTTAAATATTATTTAAGTTGAATAAATCATAATTAGGGTTTTGAATATTAAAATTTTCAATATGATTTAATTCGAATAGAATATGATGTAATTAGGGTTTTGAATATTAAGGTTAATTGAGGAATTAAATCAAGAACAAAGAGAGAGAGAGAGAGAGAGAGAGAGAGAGCATACCGAGCCCTGAAGGATTCACAAAGTTGAACAAATAAAGAGGAAAATTGCAAACAACCAGCACCCCCACTAAATTTCGGTCACAACTCAGTACAAATTTGGTCACAGCCTAATAACAAAATCACATCCCACTATTCAGACACCTAACACGTAGAGGAGATGGAGTGAGATTGAGAAGTCCTGTAAGCATTTAATGCTCTCTGCCAACCCAAAGACAGCTAACTCGAATTGAGAATGGAAGAAAGATGAAGAAAACGTAGAGGCAAACAGCTAAGAAGAAGAAAAAAAAGGAAGATCGGGTTTTGTAGCTGAAATAACTTGAGGACTCTACCTTCTAGCCCAAGAACACAGCAGCAGGTTGCACAGCAATAGGGACGTGCAGCTCCAAGAAAAGGACAATTCAGCAGATGGGATTGCCAAAAAGTGTGTTTAGAAGAGCACATCAACCTGTGTTCAACCAGCTAAGATTAGGCTGGCTGTTAGAGTGATACTGTGTAAAAAATCAACTCAAGGAAGTAGAAGTATATTCCGTGTAAGTATGATAAATTGATTTAATATTTTTTTTATTTATTTAATGGACCCATATTGATATCTCCTTGTGTTCAAAAGATCACATCAAGTAGTGATACTTAACTCAAGGAAGTAGAAGTATATGCCATGTATGTATGATAAGTTGATTTAATATTTTATTTATTTATTTAATGGACCCACATTGATATGTCCTTGTGTTCAGAAGATCACATCAAGCCGTGTTTTTAACCAGCTAAGTCTACCTGCATTTAAAGTGGTACTGTGTAAAAAATCTGCTCCTTCAAAGGAAGTATCTACCGTGTAATAACAAACAAATTGCTAGTGCAATTGCAATGCAAATGCAAATTTAGATTAGATAAGTGTGTAAAATTAAAACATGATAAGTTGATTTAATATTTTATTTATTTATTTAATGGATAAGATTAAAAGTGAATGTTGAAACTTTTAATCTTATCCATTCAAGCCAATTGCATGGGTGTAATCAGACAAATCCATGATCTCAATTCAGGTTTTTTAAGCAATTGCATAGGTTGTTTAAAAAACTTTACTGGTATTAATACAGTTCATACAAGGATTATGAATACATTTTATATGGTTTGTTTTTGTGGTTATAAACACAATTTTATGTTAGTATTATAAAAAAAAATATTAGTATAAGACACATTTAATAATACATTTAATAATTATTGAGAAAAGTTGCATTAAATTTGTTATAAAGATTTGGTTTTTAATAATACATTTAATAATTATTGAGAAAAATTGCAAATATTCATTCAAATATTATTATCAATAAAAATATTGCAAATAATACAGTTAATAATTATTGACATAAAACGTAAAAAAAAAAAAAATTAAGAAAATGTGATATCAGAAAGTATGTACAAATTAGATTCAGAAGTTGTAATTTTAAAATATGTCAAAAAAATATTATGAAAATTAGAAAACAAAAAAATATTTTAAAAAAAGGTACAATAATGTATTTTACGTATGTTAGATTCAGAAATTGTAATAATCATGGTTAAATATGTTAGATCAATATTTGTTGTTAACTAATTTATGAATTTCTTCATTACAATATATAACTTTTTTTAACAATGATAAAACGTAAACTTCAATTAAAAATGGAACTTTAGAAAGTATTCTTAACTTATACAAGTAATATAATGCAATTTAGTAAAAATAATAATAACATAAATTTTTTTTTTTTTTTTTTTTTTTCCAGTTATGTGTGGTATAATTAGAAAACATTAGTCATCTTAGTCATCCACCTCTTCCCCATTAGGATAACCTCCTATCATGTGTCATCATCATTAATTATATTTCATACATTCAATGGTTAAGTTATAGTTAGATACAAGGAAAGGTATAGATTGTGTGTTGGTCTCTTCCTCAAATCAACCCTAAGCATACAATCCTCTATAGATCGAGTGTTGATTAGAACCATTCTAGTCATCCAACGCTTTCCTGTTTGGATCGGATTTGCTGTTCATATAGAAGATGACCATTAGTATACTGTCGTATACTTTAACTATATGGGTTTGTTCAAAAACATATATGGTGAGCTAAAACAAAGTAGTACTAGTGTATAGACAATTCTTAGTTATATAGTACTGTATGGAGCATTCTAAGTAGAAAAACATTACAATTTGTTGTTTAAATATGTTACTCAAATGTAATCGTAGTACCAAGGTAGTTATCAAATGTAAACACGAATACCAATAACATTGTATGACATACGTTTTTAATACGTTAGTTTGTATAATTACATTACATAAAATATCAATGTTACTTTTTGATAACTAAGATCTAAATTACTGAATTCCAATGTTCTACTTATATTTTTTGAATTGAAATATTTTTATTATAATCTTTTAATTTTTTGTCTTTACTGATTTTAATATAAAAAAAGTTATTAGATCTTATTATAAGTATGTATGTTAGTGTCGAATTATAATTTTGCCCCCCTAACAAAATTATAATATTATATATTTTGTCTTCCTTTTTTTTTTTTTTTTAATTTAAAACAGTTTAATAACTATAACTTATTGATTTATTGATTATATATTTACAAAATTTTTAAATATTTTTATTATAATCTTTTAATTTTTTGTCTTTACTGATTTTAATATAAAAAAGTTATTAGATCTTATTATATGTATGTATGTTAATGTCGAGTGTCGAATTATAATTTTTCCCCCTAACTAAATTTTAGATATTTTATATTTTGTCTTTTTTTTTTTTTAATTTAAAAAAGTTTAATAACTATTTTATTCATTAATATGTAGATTTTTCTGGTAATTTATTGATTAATATTTACATGTAAATTAATTTAATTGATTAAATATTTAATTACTTAAGATTTTAATACATACATTAATATATGAGGTTGCAAAAAAAGCCCAAACCCATTGTCATATAATAACCCATAATACATACATTAATATCTGAGATTGCAAAAAAAAAAAAAGCCCAAATCCATTGTCATATAATAACCCATAATACATACATTAATATCTGAAGTTGAAAAAAAGCCCAAACCCATTAATCCACTTAAACCAAACCAAAATAAGAAAGAAACCAAAAAAGAAAAAAAAAAAAGAATGGGCCGGTCCAACGTGGGAAATTTGGTGGGAAACTTGGTCTCCAAAACGGCGTCGTGTGGCCTTTTAGGGGGAAAGTGGTCCCCAAAACGGCGTCGTGTTGGGCATTTGGGGGGAAGGTGGTCCCCAAAACAGCATTGTGTTGGGCATTTGGGGGGAAACTCTTGATCAGAACGGCGTCGTTTATGGTTATGCATGTCAAACCGAAGCTTCCTTAACACGACGCCCTCTCTTCTCTCTCTTCGAAACTGAAACTTCTGAGACTGAAACGAACCTTCTAAACAGTCGTTCCTCTCCCTCTCTTCACGGTTTCCTTTTGCAAACATCCCCAAGAACACTCAAACACTCAATCATCCCCAACGTGGTCATTCCCTTGCACCCATAAACACAACAGCAGAAGAAACTAAGAAACAATCTTCGAAAGAGAAAGGTGAGTTTACATTTCCATTTTCTTCAGTTTTTTTTTTTTTTTTGTCCATTTTCTTCAGTTTGTAAAATATTTTGACTTTGGTTCATGGTAGCTAAGTGTGGACAATGTTAGGGTTTTTCGGACAATTTTTGGGTTTTGTGGACAATTTTAGGTGTTCTGTACAATGTATTGTTTCTGGATACATATGTGGGAACACACTGTCTAAAACATGCATTTTAGAACTTTTTTTTTTTTTTTTTTGGTTCTAGTGATGGTGTTCAAGATGTAAATGCTTGTGGTGGGGTCAAATTCCCACCAAGCAAAGTGAACAAACCAAAAGAGGTCACTGTTACAAAGAAGGCATTTAGCTGGTTAGAAAAACATAAAAACTTTCTGAGTAATGGATATTTGATTTCATATGCATAATGCAAGCTCATCCATATAAATGAGGAAGTCGACAATGTCATGCTGCATCCAGTGCAATTTACAGTTCACCATATAAAGGAATAGATGTATATGCTATCCTATTTTTTTTTTTGATAAGTTGTATATGCTATTGATGATCTAAAATCCCCATGTCTTTGGTTCTATATTGATCATAGATCATGAATTTAGTCATTTTAAATCAACTATAGATAACATTAATCATACAGTCTAGATCACTATGTATATGATGTATTTGAGAGACATGGAACACCAACTGATCACCTAATAGGGAATGTTGTGTTAGACCATGGAATTGATAATGGCTTTTATTATCACAATCTTGAGAATAAGGATGGTTGTTGTGTATCCGAGAGTATAGGGATACCTGTCAGTAGATAATGAAACATCTTAGTGCCTAAAAATGTATGTATGATTCATGTGGCTTTTGTCATGAATTTACTGAAAGTAAGGATGAGCTACATCTTGCTGTACTGATCTAGGTTTGGATGTTGTACAAGCTATAGACATAATGGTCTGTTCAACTTAGACATTATGCTTATCCTTATTCAGAAACCATGCAAGGCATGTTATCTAAACTGTGTAAAATGCAAACTCCAATCTATTTTAGGATAGAGGGAGTATCAAATTGTCAAATTCTGTTATTATATCAATAGGATCATCACTTCTTAAAGATTGATTATGAATCATCTTATCAATAGAAACACCATCTACATGCCTTGATCACTTCCATTTTGAGAATTTATTTGACTTTGGGCTTTAGTTGCTTCTAATTTCACATTGGTTATGCATTTGTTTCATTGAATTTGTATAGTTTGATTTCAGTACCTATGATTGAAAGTGCTAAATGTAAAATTGTTGAAGAATGGAAATTTTTCATGACTCATTAGAAGAGTTGTACTTTGAGGGATAGGATTTTTTATTTATTTTTTTTTAGAAAAAAAAAAAAAATTGTTTTTGCATTCTATGTTAATTGCTAATGACTCTTTGTTTCATCCAAGATTATGTGAAGCTTCCCATTGCATTGTTTTCTTAAAAATTTTCGATATAATGCCACATGTACCTATGGCTATGGATTTGCATATACTAAATCTTCTCTGAGGTGATCCTTTTGTGAATCAATTTATCACTTTATGGATCGATCATTAATATAGACAAAAAAATGAATAAGGGAACTCTATAATAAGAAACAACAAAGACAATGTTACAAAAAGTTGTAATATAGAGTCATACCACTAGGCTCATATTGGAAAAAAAGAAAAAAAAAATACTATAGGAAATTACTATAGAACCAGCTGAAAAACATGGAAAGAAAAACAAACCCAAATAAGTTAACTAAGAGAGAAGATAAATGAAGTTAGTTCTATTATAGTTCAAATCAAGTACTTTGCAGTCAACCTTTTCCTTCAATTCTTCCTCCATCTCTTCCATCTTTTTCTTTACTGCCTTGTCATTTTCACCTCTCATGCACTCCATGTTATTAATTTATTAACTTAGACTCTTTTGGATGTTTCTTTGCTAGCAGGAAGTGCTTGTGGGTCCTGAAAACAGAACAGCAACATCTAACAGAAGTTTTCTTAAGGGTTAATCTAACAGAACAACCCAGACAGGTATACTTGCTTCATGGATCTATTTATTATAAATATCCATTCACTTTAATTGATGAAAGCAAACATATTGACTGAAAATTATTGTTAGTCTATCTACTTTATGGAATGACATGACATCTGTTTTGTTTTTTATGTTTTATTTTTTTTGTGTGTGTGTGTGGCCATAGGTTGACTTGAATGTGACAAATATGTTTTGAATGGCCACATGTTTAAACTGTGATTAAAACGTGGACAATGTTAAGGTTTTCTGGACAATTTAAGGGTATTCTGGACAATTCACATTTTCTATACAATAGTGCTTGAATTGGCCTACTTTTTTAATCCTTGTCTTGAGATTATAGGCAGAAATACATAATGATGATTTATCTTCTTCTTTAAACCTGTTAAAAGAGCTTTAACATATAATGATGATTTTATGAGATATTCTAATTCTATGGATTTCCATTTTGCATGTGGCCAGGCAATGGCAAGTATTGATGTCAACACACCCGCAGGCAACATAGAAGTTCAACCCCTTATTCGCCATCATTGCATTGTCAGCAAGTTGAGGGATGTTAACAAGAGCTAATCTGAAGAATGTAAGAGCCAGCTGCAAACCACTCCATTTGGGTGGTTGTTGAATCTCCACTGCAACATCGAGACCAGTGAACGACTGCTTGAAATGGTGGTTGCAAGTTGGAATGCCGGTGAACGTGCATTCCAAGTGGTTGATAGGTTCATACCTTTCACCCTATATGACATTGCCCTTATATTGGGGTTGCCTATGAGTGGGGAGCCAATTGATTGCAACCAGTCTCATTCTGGGGGATCTCTGGTGAAGAAATTGTTAAATAGGCATTTGAAGACAACTTCACCAGAACGGACTAAATTGGTGACATTGCTCACCAAACCTTCCATAAAAGTCCCAGATAAGGTTAAGTTGTATATTGCCCTAGTCTTAAGTTATTTTTTGTTTCCTACCACCTCCCAAAAAGTCAACACAAACCTCCTACCATTGCTTGATGATAGAGCTAACCTAGGAACATATGCATAGGGGAAGGCAGTGTATGAGTTCTTGGTTAGTGGTTTAAACCATGCAGCTGCATCGAAACAAGCGAAAAAGGTAGAGGCAACTTGTACATTCAAGGTTGCACTGCCTTACTTCAGGTAAAAATTTTTTTATCCTCATTGTTTACTCCACAACCATTCTAAATTTTGTTTTATTCTTAAACTTACCATTGACGTCATTATTTATGCAGATATGGGCATGCGAGCACTTGGGGATTGGTCAGAAGAATGCTGAAATTAACCAACCATTCCCAAGATTCTTAGCATGGACCCACCAAAGAATGTTTAATAAGAAGGCAATGGAGGCCTTTAGTTATAGTGCCAATGTAAGTATCTTACATTAAAGTTGCATACTAATTTAATATTCACATTTTAGTTTCTTATAAAGATATTGTATGTTAGTATTTCAGTGTTCTAATTTATATAATGCAATTTGCAGGTGCTGTCCGTGCTTGTAGCGATGCCATGGGAGCAAGAGGAATCCGTGGTACAAGCAGCCATAGAGACCTTGCAAGAAACCCATGGCAGCTCACACATAGCCATGTTAGGGAATGATGAGGTTGGACCAAGCAATACTCAAACGCCGTCCAATCAATGGCAGTTACAACTCCAAGCTGAAATCACTAAACGAGAAGCTGTAGAACGCCATCTTAAGCGCATGGAGGATGAGCTGAACCGTGTCAAGGGTCTGGTGGCCACAGTGTTAGAGTCTAGCCCCACTATTCAAAAACCATCCCCCACCTCACAAAACGTAGAAGAAAATCAGCCCCCACCCTAATAAAACTTAGAACATACCCAGCTGCCCATTCAAACCCCAATTGTGGACTTGCCAAGCTCACCATCCAAGGCTGTGAAGGGAGGCAAACCTGCCAAAAAGAAGTCCAAGGTAGCCATGGTGGACTTAGCAAGCTCACCATCAAAGCTAGACAATGAAGGGGAGGCAATTGCAGCTGTGGTGGATTTGGTGAGTTCACCATCAAAGGAGCCTACTACTGTGAGATATACAAGGGCGAAAACACAAGTCCAAAAGAATATAATGGTAGTGCCCCCCCAATCGGAACCGGTGAATGTTGAGGTACGTGTGTTGTTTAACAATAAAGTACTTAAGAAATGCAAATTTACTTTATGTTGGGTTCATGCTTTAACTTTTTTTTGTTTAAAAAACACATATGAAATAACATTATGTACTCCATGTTTACAAATCATATGAGCAGTGGGTGGATGCTCATTTCCTATACCAGCCAACAGCTGAAGACGAGGCTGTCTTGGTTGATTTTAGGAAGAAATGGGGGGCGCGACAAGGCGGGCTACTAGGAGAAGGTTGTAACAACTCATTTCTTTCATTATGTAATGATTTATGAAGTGATTATCAATATTACCTCATACTGGTTTATAACACGTTTAAAATTTTCTAGGCCCAGCGAGGTTGATAGCAATGAGGTAGCAATCTCAACTGAAACATATGAGATCACGGGTCGAGATGTGTCATGATTGTTAGGCGATCAAGCTCAGGACGATAATTCTAGGTGGATATCCACCGTGGTAATTACATACTCATTTTGCATTTTAAATCCTCTCTTTATTGCATATTTGAGACATGAGTTTTACAATTCCACATTGTTTACTAAGCAAGTGTGACACACACAGGTGGTGGACACTTTCAAGGATGTATTTATGGAAAAACTCACTGAAAACGGCCACCCTCCACCGTACATAAACTTTATAATAAGCGTACATGGCGGGGTAAAATAACAAAATTTCAACCTTGGCAAATACTTGATCATACTTTTACATTATGAATGATGTCAATACAGCGAGCTCCTTTGTGAAAATAACTAACTATTTCTTAATGCAGACTACGATCCTAGATTCGGCTCAGTCAACTTCTGGACAAAGAGGCAAAAGAACAAGAAATGGTAAACAACCTGTTCAGGATGACCAGCCTAGACCAGAATCTGGTTTCCACCCTAGTTGGGTACGCGCATTGCAGGAAAATTGCAACCGGGTAATTAGAGACCTTTTCCAACTTTATTTTGTAAAAAACAATGTAACATATCTATTCTGAAAAAACTGTATATGACCTTTTTTTTTTCTTTTTTTTTTTTTTCTTTTTTGGTTGAAAGGAAATATATTAACTTACGAACTAATTAACCGAGTCCGAGTAGCATTAGATACATCAAATGCTAAAGCCTCCAACACATGCGCTGGGGCATTAGGGAAATGAACAAAGTCAGATTGCTGGACGCACCCAGTTTTTGCTAGTAAATCAGCACAACTATTTGCCTCTCTAAAGACATGCTTGAGGGATTTTTTCTCAAACCTCTCTAGTAGGTACCTGCAATCATCCACAACAGTACTAAAAAAAGCATTAGATGTGGTGGAGGAATTAATAAGATCAACTGCCACTAAAGAATCCAACTATGTATGACCTACCCTTTCATGTTTCTTAATGTAGATTTTTGTCCTAGCATGTCACAGTGGCCATTTTGTTATGCTGGTTGTAGATTGCCTAAAAAAATTTTTCTATTTTTTTTATTCTTTACCTAATGCGACCCATAGAGCTTGGGCGCCAATATTGGTAAACACTTATTTTTCATTTCAATTTTCTTGCTAACCCAGTATTAACTTAGTTAATCCCACTAATACTACTTTCTGCTGCCTGCATCACAACGAAAAGTTTTGGAGCAGATATGCATAGAGAAGTTGGGCCATAAGGATGTCCATACATGACTCCTAGAATACAAGAATGACATACCAAACCAAGATAAATACGTGTAAGTACTAATATCTATCATGATCCCAAATATATTGAGACAAATTTGAGTGTAGACTGTGTAAGTAAGTTCATATTCTCTTTTAATGTGTTTTGATAATTCAAATGCAAATGTTGGTTAGTATGTTGATTGTTGGTGTTTTGATAACTCAAATGTAATTGAGATGTTGGTTGTTGGTTGATAACTCAAATGTAATTGTTGCTATGTTGGTTTCTGGGTTCTAATACTATTTTCTAGAAAATGTGGACAATAATGTCCAAACTTAATGATAATTGTCCACATTTTCTATAGATGTTATGAATGTTACGTAGGTTGTTGGTACATGTTGGTTTCTATGGATGTTATGAAAGACAATTTTGAGTGAAGTAAATTTCCATAAATTATGTTGATCAATGTTGATTTTTATGTACTTTTGCCTCAATTTTTCCAGCTCCGATTGTGGGATTTTCATGCTAACATACATGGAATCCTTGATTTTTTTAAACAAGATAGTATAGTTCGGAAAGGTATGGTTTCCACACCTTCATTTCATGATGCGTTAATGCGTTCATTTTAAGTCAAAACAACTAACCAATAATTTCTAAATGTCTTTTATGTTTTGTAGGCTGATTGCCCAAGAATAAGGCAACGCATTCTACTAGAATTCTATTACAATTCCTTGCTGCCCAAAGCTTTACAAAGTTAAATCTGGACAATTCTTTACTGTGCTTGTTGCTGCCCAATTCTTTACCGGCATATAGTTTTATGTTTTGATACACATTTGTTATTTTTGTATTTACATTTATACTTTTTGTATTTAAAATTTTGGTTGCTCTATTCTTTCTATACTTGAGATTGTATTAAAGGTAGTGAATAGAAACAATATCTTATTCTTTTGTAAATGGAGTAAATAATTAAATGAAATTGTGAAATTGGTTGGAAACATTTGTGTATATTTTAGGTTATCCATGAGTTTCTTTTATATTTAATGTTACTAGAAGCAACCTATTGCCATTGGAATCTTCACATTACTTGTTGTGAAAGATATAAAAAATGGATGTTTAAAAATGTTTCCCAAATTGTGGTGAAACTAAATATGTTCAAACAAATACCCAGGAGCAACCTATTGCCATTGTCTACATTGGAAATAATAAAGTTTGGTTTTTTTTTATTTTGAAGTGATTTTGGTTGGTTGAGATAAAAAATGATAAAATTGTTACAAAGATGCTAAGAAACATATTTAATAGATGCCAAGAAACATGACCAATTCGTATGAACATGTTTAAATGCTCATACAATTTTCTGGAAAATGTGGACAAAAACATGAAATTATGGACAAAAACATGAAATTGTGGACAAAAATTTCGAGTCTACTGATGAATATTTAAGTGAACCCAGAAATGTTCATACAATTATTGCAAGACGGAATTCAGTTCGAGGCAAACCCGGAAGCAGTGTGCTACCTTCTTGGTACCCGAGAACCCCTCTTCGATATATCACTGCAGTTGTGAGGGTAAGTTTTTATTCTGTGCTCTTCAATTTATGTTAATTTTCATGGATATGAGTTTTCTTACTTTGGTTTGTGTTTGGGCTTGTTATGACGAATCTTGATTAATTGTATTGAGGAATAGGACTTGAATTTAATTGCATTTACCTCATTGATAACATAACACCGTTCTTAAATTGTTACACTAATTCTTTTTCAACTAGTATTAATAAGTATCCACAACTCTCCATTATATTATATTGTAGTGCCTATCATTTTGATGAAACTAGGAGTCAAGCACAAAACTTCTATCTCTTCCATGGATAATTGGGTTTTTCTGCATTTCTTATTCTTAGTTTTCTTTATTTTATTTTATTTATAATATTCATGTTTTGTGAGGTTTCGTGTTTCAATTCTTTTAATCTGATAAATGGGTTCTTTTTGTGTGGTATGGATGGGAGTTCACTGATCTGGTTCTGGGTATAGATTTGTTTTTGTTTTTGCAATTTATTTATTTATTTTTGAATAATTAAGATAGTTAGAAATTTACCCTTTTGAGATTTTTGCAGATCTAGTGGTGTTTTTGGTTTGTTGGGAATCGTCAAAGAGACTGTTCACAAGTAAGCTTCTAAGAGTTTAGCTTGTTTGCTTTCTTTTTTTTTTTTTTTTTGTGTTAGTATATTTTTTAATCCTTAAGATGCTCCTAGTGTATTTTGGTCCTAATAAGAAGTCATTCTCCAATATAGCTGAAATGTGTCAGATATGTACTACAGGGGGACAAGGGTGTAAGGATGAATTTGAGTTGAGATGAAATTTAAGTCTATATTTCACAGAAAATTATTATGTGTATAGGCCTCAATTATATCAATGCCTTCATTCTTTCTTAGTGGCCAATGACCTTGTGAATTGTGTTTGAACTATGACTTCTTCGATAGTGGATGTGAATTGCTAAGCTATGAGGTTAAGAATCGTAACTGTAATTACATGATGGATTTCTACTATCATAAAGGAATCCTTAGTTTACCTTACTGAGGATGGGTTCATAGCTGTTTGTATTTCTTCAAGTGTTTGCCCCTTAGTCTTTGGTACTAGCTTTGCGACGAATAGAACAGTTAAGCCTGATATGCTTGTGAATATGAAAAATGTCCCTGATCAAAAGCGGAGGGCTAGAAATTGGGGATTTTGAAATCTGGTTCTGAAGGGTTATGGCTGAATCTTTGTGTGGGTTTTATTTTGTGGAAAGTAACAACTATTAAAGTTGGCTTTGGTTGGGTTACTAGTTGAATATTTTGATGATAATCCAAAGATTTTTTTACTTTGTATTTGTTTGAGTGAAAGTATTGACCACTTAATCGTCCAAAATGAAGTTAATTTGGACTTCCATGCAAGCTTTGGAATTTCACTAAATATATATATATATATATATATATTTTGGATTATATATTTGTCATTGGTACTTTGGATGTTGTGGATTTTGCTTTAATAGTGGGAATTTAAAAGATATTGTTGCTTTATTTGTGCAACAACTTATAGTATCCAATTGATATATTTCTTGTAGCATAGATGAATGTTATTTGAAAGTACTTTTATGCATCTATCATCCATGGTTTGTAGCTTACTTCCTAAACTCTAACATAAGGGTTTTCTTTACCCACATATTGATTTAAGTTATTGGCCTTTGTCTTCCATATTTGCTTCATATCTTGTTTGTTCCTATTCCTTTTTTTAGCGCCAACAAGTGATGGACATCTTTTTTAAATTGAACTTAAGTCAAAATTGCAGCACCTGGTTCTTATATTTTATTGATGCTCCTAATTTTGGGTTTGGATACTGTTTTTTTTTTTTTTTTTTTTTCATTCTCTCCTATTTCCCTATCTTTTCTCTTTGTCCCATTGTTGGTGTAACCTTTTGTACAGTCTGCCTATTTGAATGTTTTAGTGTATTTGACCTTTTATTTGGTTATTTTATATTAAATGGCCAATGGTTTGCAAGACAGTTTCATTGAGAATGTAAGTTTCACTTTTGAACTCCACTCTTCTGAAGATTAGAATTTTAATTTTAAGCTCACACTGACCACATGTTCTCATCTAATTCTTATATACTTGATTGTTGCAAAAATTGAGGGGTGGTGATCATGTCACCTCACAGTTTGACCATGGTCAGCTAAGGCTGACCATAATCATATGGTTTCTATCTCTGTATTTAATGGTTAAAATTTGTAAATTGGTGAGATTTTGTATTTGGAATTTCAGATTTTAGAAGTAAATAGCTTCTTGTCCTTTTCTGTTTTGCATTCCATTGCTTGATAAATTGTCCCAATGAAGCAATTTTGTAATCTTTAATGAAGAAGATGATACCTGGTGTGGATTGGAAAAGGTAATAATTTTCTTCTTCTTTGGTTTTTTTCCTCGCTTTTGGTGAATTTATTTGTGATGGATGAACGTTATGCATCCTTTTATTTTTTTGGAGGGGGGGCGGAGGTGTAAATCTAATTTGTTGAGAATTTTATTGGGGCAGAAGAAAAATTTCAGTTGAATTTGTGGAAGTTTTATTAGACGGATTTAGGCATAAATTAGAAAAAATAATTTATCATTACCAATTTAGAATTGAATTTTCTCTTAGAATTGGTTAAAAAAAAAAAAACCCTGAGTAAATATATATCTTTCATTTTTTTCTTTTCTTTTCATTATTTTCAATTTATTTCATTATGTTACTAGAGGTTCTTTCAAGCTTGGTTCTTCAGTGATTTTTGCTCGTGATAATTACATTCTAGCACAATCATAATTGTCTAGCATCCAAGTTTCTCTTTTGGGATAGTGGGAATCTCTTTAGAAGTCAAGTCGTGTCCATAATTTCGAGGATATTATTTAAAGTTGAAATAATTAGCTAGTCGAACCAAACTATACGTAATTTAGTCTCAAAATTGGCTAATTTTAATTTTCAACCGTCTCTCTTACGATATTAGTGCTCTTCTTATGACCCTTGCAAGTTCACTAAGTGTGGGCCTACCAACATTGCCGTGCTTATTAGTCCTCTTCTTATGACCCTTGCAAGTTCACTAAGTGTGGGCCTACCAACATTGCCGTGCTTTGAAGTGTCTAGTCTTTTCATATGATTAAAAAAAAAAATTAAAAAAATTAAAAATGGGAAGAAACATTGCCGTGCTCTGAAGTGAGTCATCCAACATGGGAAGAAAAATTCAAAATTTATAAGCTTTGGCGCTTTTGATCTAACGTATTGTATGCTACAGACATAATATATTTCACAAAAGTTTTAATTAGTTCTCATCTGTACACACCGTCCACCACAGACATCACCAATCACAACTTGACACATCTATAGTTTGTAAAAAAAACAAA
>BKZX01003075.1:0-20554 GCA_014362285.1 Fagus crenata
CATGAGATGGTTAAGAGAAAAGATTGGTCCGTACCTAGAAAATACCTCGGTTGGTTCTTAGAAAATATTAGCAGTGTTTACTGATTTTGTTCTTTCCTTTCCATTACTTATGGTTTAGAAAATAAACAAAGAGAGCTAGATCTAGAAAAGGTAGATATACAGTGATGTTATAATCAGGTGTAATTGCCGGATAAAGTTATTTTGTTATTGTAACAGGCTTACTTCGTTGATTGACCATCTGTGTTATTATTATTTCCCCAACCCCATGTCTTGCTGGGAATTTCTTGGTGTAGGAATTATATAGTTTTTGTCAATGAGACTGGAGAATGGGTAAATTGGTACTCTATAATCTGTATTTGTTTATGCAAAGATTAACATGTGATTCCAAATTGTGGTAGTGTGAGGATTGGGTTTTATGTACTGTGGCAGTTTCTGTAGTCATGACTTTTTCTTCAATAACTTCTTTAAATTGGTGGATAAAGATGTTAAGTCCTCAAGTCCACATATTAATGATCCTAATGATTTTAAGTGAGATTTTTTAAGCCGTAAAATAATCTATTGTATTGATCTTGTTGTGTTTCTTAAAAATTTGTCAAACATACTATTTGTTTTTTATTTATTTCTTCTAAACAAAACGGAGATTAAAAAAAAAGAAAAAATTAGATTAAATTGGTAATAAAAGTTTATGGTTCACATATTAGATAGTTAAACAAGAGATGTTGATAGGCCTCTGGACCTCCATCCTTCATACGGTCACTGTCCTTGTTTTTCTTCCGTATTTCTGAAATTCAAAACAAAGTTCCTGAACATGCATTGTTTGATAGTTTTGGAAGATAAGCTGCAGTGACTTTCCTAACATTGTCATCATGAGCAGCTGCCTTCTTTCATTTTTCACCTTAGTAAGGAGGACTAAGTAGTTTAGCTTCCCCAGAAACTTAACCTCTTTTCTCATTACTTTTAGTGGGAAATGAAAGTCATTTTGTCTGGGTGCAATCAAATAATCATCACTATCATGCTGAATTGCTTAAGGATTTGATTTTCGCTGTTGAACATTCAGATGGACATTGAGGTTGAGGTATGGTTGCTTGTGTACAAACAATTAGGAGGTCATATGAACCCTCTAATTGTAAACCTTTTTTATTGGAGGTATGAAGCATTTTTTGTAGTTCTTCTGACCTTTGTCGTTAATCCAAGGGAGTACTTAGTTTTTCCTTTATGTACTGAGTTGTACAATAATGGTTTGGTTATTATATTTTATGAGAGCATGCATTATGTTGTTTCAGAAGAACTTTTCATTTGTCTAAGGTTGTCTAAAAATGTTTATTATTTATCAGGCTGAATACGTTCCATCTTGCTGGGAGAGGTGAAATGAATGTGACACTTGGAATTCCACGTTTACAGGAAATTTTGATGACTGCTGCTAGTGATATTAAGACTCCCGTAATGACATGCCCCTTCCAAGTTGGGAGGTCAAAGTAAGTTGCATCATTTTGTTGGCTACACTCCTTACCCCCCTTTATTATTATTGTTGGAAAAAGGTTGTAGATCAAAGTAATTTTTTTGGAACGTTCAAGTTACTCTGCATTTGTTATGATGAATGGTGATCAACTGTTATCTAGAATATTACTACATTTTTCGTTTGTACACAATGTTTCTTCAGATAGGAACCTACACAGAGATTGTAGAAGATTATAAGATCGGAATGATGGTGAAAACTAGGTTGAAGGTTAGGGCTCATGTGTATTCACATATATAAAATCATTAACTAAATGGAAATGGATTAAACTTCATATTATTCTTTATCTGGTCACACAGAAAATGCTCCAGTAGATAATACCAAATGATCTAGAATTTACATAATAATTTATACTTTTCCCAAAAATCTATTTAATACAATTGATTATTAGAAGAAAATTTGTGTGCCTACATGTACTTGAATTAGATGGAAATTATTATCATCATCATCATCATCATCATTAATCTAATAATATCCTTTATTTAATAAGTTTAGAGCAAATAGTCTCTATTTAATCACATTCCTTGGACGAGTTTATTGTTTACACTTTCTTTAAGTTCATTATTGCCATGATCAATTTTCTTTTAAACCTAAACTAATTGGATTCATTCTTATACATTTCACTGTGAATTTGTGTTGTTGATATCAGGGGCTTTTGCTCCTTTGAGATCACTGTAATTTTGTGTTTGTTTCAATAAAAAGTACTGAATTCTCAAAAAAAATATATATATAATCCCATTTTTGTCCACCTAATTTATGCTCAAGTAACACGGCAATAAATTATTATGAAAGTTGCACAATCCAATAATAATAATAATAATAAAACTCTGTTTGATGGTACAAAGCTTGATTATTGGAGAATAGTATTGTCTTAGAGTTGGAAAAGCATCCCTTCTCTTGAGTTTGATAGTAAAAATCTATAATGTAGAATTATTTATTGGTAAGTGACTCTCCATACTATTATTTTTGGAGAAGGAACCAAGGAAGTACCATAGTATTGTAGATTTATGAAATTTCTTTCTAATTATAGTGGCAGAACTTGCTGTATTTTTTTTTCTGTTTTCTTAAATCTTGCAAACACCTGCCTAGTGTAGAGTATCTGATCTTGAAATGTTTCCACATTATAAAAAAATAAAAATAAAAATAAATCTTAAAGTCTCTTACTAACCTAAAATCGTCTGTAGGCCTTGTATTATTGGTACAAAATTCAATTTCTTGGATGTTACCGTTTATGCTATTCTTTTCTTTCCCAGTTCCATCCTCCCCCTTCCCTTCCTTTCTCCTTTTCTCTTTTTAACTGGCTAGTTACTGCTGCCTCTGGTTGTTTGTTTGTTTGATAGTCAGGCTTTATAGTGATTCACACACACTAGACACACACGCACGTACAGAGATATGCAGAAAGAGAGATTGATAGTTGATTAATTTGTTATCTACGGGGAAGATGCCTCTTGTCGTGCAGATAAGTTGAAGAAGATAACTGTAGCAGACATAATAAAGAGTATGAAAGTATCAGTCGTGCCATTTGCTGTTCATGATCACAAGATTTGCAGTATTTACAAGCTTGAGATGGTGCTTTACACGCCTGAAAACTATCCCAAAAACACTGATATTTCATTAGGAGACTGGGAAGAAACCCTAGACGTTGTTTTTGTGAGGGAGTTGGAGGACGCCATACAAAATCATCTGCTCTTGCTTTCTAAAATTAGTGGCATAAAAAATTTCATGCCAGATTCACAATCACATGCCTCAAATGGGACAGATGATGATGATGTATCTGGCAACAGATTACAGCGTGAGGAAGAAAATGATGATGATGATGATGATGATGATGATGATGATGCTGATGGTGGTGGGGTGTCTGAGGATATGGGTTCGGATGCACAAAAGAGAAAACAACAATCAAGAGATGAGATGGATTATGATGATGCTTCTGAAGAGGAACCAAATGAAGAGGAGCTATCAGCTGGCTCTGAAAGTGAAATTGATCTGGTTGAGAATGAAATTGAAGTTGGTAAGGATGATGCAATTAGGCTACTCGATGCCAAAGATATATCATATGAAACATCAGGACTTGAAAAATCCTCTAAGCATAAATCAAAGGACAAAAAGAATGTTTCAGAAGCCAAAAAAAAGAAGAGGGCCAGAGCAAAACTAGTGAAAAAGGGGTATGATAGAGCATATTTTGTGAAAGCTAAGGGAATGCACTTTGAGGTCCATTTCCGGTTTACTAATGAACCTCATATTTTACTGGCTCAGGTTCTGTCACCCTTTTTTTTTTTTTTTTTTTTTTCAGTTTCGTAATACTATCTATCTTATTAGGGGGGTGATTTCAGAGTTTTGTCAGTTCACATCACCCTCTATGGTCAAAATAATATCCCGCTTGCAGAAAAGGAAAAAATTCCAGCACTGCAAGCCACTGGAGTGGATTTCGGTACATTTTGGCAGTTCCAAGATGTTCTTGATGTCAGGTATGTATATTCCAACAGCATCCATGCTATGCTAACCACATATGGAGTGGAAGCTGCCAGAGCAACTATCATCAGGGAGATACAACACGTTTTCGGTTCTTATGGGATATCTGTCAATATGCGGCACCTAACACTTATTGCTGACTATATGACTCATTCGGGTGGGTATCGTCCAATGAACAGACAAGGTGGGATAGCAGAATCGGTATCTCCTTTTTGTAAAATGTCTTTCGAGACAGCTTCAAAATTTATTGTTGAAGCTGCATGTCATGGGCAAACAGACGAGTTAGAGTCTCCATCTGCTAGGATCATTCTTGGGTTGCCAGTGAAGGTGGGTACTGGATGTTTTGATGTGATGCAGAAGGTGGAAGTCTGATGTAGAGAGATTCTAGTTTTAAGGCTATGGGATAGATGTGCTTTTACATCGTACAAATTTTGGGATCTAAAGTACGGACCAGGATCCTTTTTATTTGAAATGAAAAGGAGAGCGTCCATTTGATGGTCAAATGGAGAGGATTTTATTCCCTAAAGTATAATACAACAATGTGTAGCATCAATTGTATCAGTGTAAATTTGGTTACTAGGTAAAACTTTTAGCTAGATATCTTAATTCATATTTAGGTCTAAAAGACTTGCTACGTCAATTGTATGAGTATCAATTTTGTCAAGCCTTTGTGATTTCTTCATAGCAAGTACTATTGTACAAGTAATATTTACTTAAGCGGTAAAATTTTGGTAAAATATAATTTTAGTTTTTGAAATTTTGTGTTAGATTTCAATTTTTTACTTGAATTATCATTTTTTTTAATTAAGTTTTAAATGAATAAATGTCTCAATGGTATCCTCATTATGTCTTACGATCTATGCAAAAAATATTTATCGATGTGACGGGCAATTTTTGTAAACGTGTTCTTGTAATGCTAATGTGATACCTAAGGCTATATGTTGGTCTCAATAAATCGTCAAACTCTTTAATAAGGTCCTTGAAGTTATGAATTCGTTTTATTTATTGGCCTTTTTTTTTTTTTTTTTTTTTCTTCTGGTTTTTTGGCTTCTTAGTCAAAAAAAATGACCATACCAAAAGTTAAAAATCATGCCGAAGACAAAGTATAATGACACATGCATACAAATGAATGCTAGCAACATGGCATCTGTTGGAGAAGTATTTAATGTTTTCACTTTATAAGAAATAGTGAAAATTTAACATTAAAATAACCAAAAAAAAGAAAGATACTTTAGTATTTTATTTTATTATTTTAATATTAAAAATACAATATTTCCATATAGTAGAAACATTTAATTCTCCTTAATTAATGACTTAGAGTTTGGCTAACAAAATCTTCTTCTTCTTTTTTCTCTTCAATCTCTCTACCACGCCACTTTTGCCAACCATCAATCTACTTGTCATCAAACCAACCTTATTTTTTATTCTCCACCCTCTCTTCTCTTAATATGTCTACTTCTTTCATTTCTCATCTTTCCCCCATCTCCTCTCTCCATGGCTCCACCGAATCACTTGTCTCATCCTTTTCTTCTTCCTTCCCTTCTCTTCTTTCATTTTTGTTTTCCTTTCCTCACTACATCTTTTTTTTTTATTCATTCATCTTCTTCTTTCACATAAGCCAACTTCCTTGCTTTCATCTTCTCTTCTCTCCAATCGCCATCACCACAAAACATATTCCTTGTTTTCATTTTGGTCCGGATTGCTAATTTCCGACACTACGGTATACTGTTCGGAACATTAGCTCAGTCCGAAATTTGAGACAATACGGAACATGGGGTCACTTGCACTAGACTAGGTGCTAAGACAAAAAAAATCTAATTGTTAAAGTAGTTAACTAAAGTAGAAAAAATATCTTTCTTTAAAAGGTCAAATAGAGAAAGTTTACAAAATCATATATGAATGCTCTAAAGAAGCTGATGTCCATGGACATAATGTTTGCATTCAAAAGGTGTTAAACTTTGGACCTTGAAAGAAGCATACTTCTAAGACCAAAGCCTTCACCACTTGGGCACATCCCTGGTAAAAAGCCAGTGATTTACCTTAATCCATGTAGGGAAACTTTTGAGGGTCCGGTGCATAGATTCTGTGAGATTAGTCGAGATGCATGCAAGTTGGCCTAGACAACCAAGGTTATAAAAAATAAAAAAATAAAAAAAAAGGACACAAAATGGTGCTCCTTACTTTGATTAAATCAAATTCCTCTTGTGGTTTGGAAGAGTGATTTGGAAATTTATTATAGCTGGCAAATCAAATAAATTTTTGGAGTACATTGAACTATTTTGGACTGTCATATTAAACCAAACTCTAAGAAATCTGAATGTTAAACATTTGGATTCCAATTTTTTATTTATTTTTTTGCATGTAAAAATGAATTTGTATCTTCATTTTAGTATCTTGTAAGTAGTGAATCCAGATCTATTATTTTATTTTTCAAACGTGAATCCGGTTTTAGAACAACCTACCAATTCTTGTTTTTTTTTTTTTTTTTTAAAAAGTGAAACGGGTTATATATTCAAATACCGAATTCCACTATAAATATTTTTTTTTGCTTTCCATTTCTTCGTCTTTCTCTGGTATGTTTGTCACTTGTCAGTCCATGTCTCCCTAGTGAACCACAATTTCCCATTTATTCTTGAATCCTGTCAAGCAATCTATTACTAACTGCAATACTCTCTCACGTCCTTTTCTTTTTTCAATCAGATTTTATTCTCCTGACTACGTACCATCAGGGGCAGAATTAGGAAGTTTTGATTGGGGGGCTAAATGCAAGAATTTTTTATTTTGGGGGGGCAAGTCTAATTTTTATAAGCTAAATATTTAAAATTATTAATAATAATCTACATTAGTAAGGGGTTTTAAAAAAATTTGCAGGGGCTACAGCCCCCCCACCCTTGGCTGTGGCTCCGCCCCTGCGTACCATACTTGACATATCAACTCACTCTCCTTCCCCATGTCTCCTCATCTTAAAAATTATTTCTCTTCACGTACTCAGTTTTTTTCTCACCCTTCATGCTCATTTTCTTTGTCTCTACTCTTTATTATATTTGAGAGATTTCATCACACAATCTTAGATAAGTTTTCTCTCCTGAACTCCTTAATTTTTTTTACTCTTGCTAAACTAGAATTTTATTTAACTTATACTTTGATTTGTGTTAATATATAGCATAGTTGTAGCTTTTTTTTTTTTTTTTGGCTTCTATAGTGGAATATAGAAGGCTTAACTAAAAGCTATAAGCCTATAAGTGTGAAACTAAAACTATAACCCTCGATAGACGTTTTGTGCGCCCGAGAGAGTTTAGAGTCGAGGGCAACCTTGAAAGGGCAAAGTTTAGGTCAAATTTAGAAGCTTTCTATTGGCAAAAATTTATATTGAGTAGTCTTCATTTTATAGAAACTTTCCAATTTTTCAGAAAGTGTTTGCATTAGTCTTTTGAGATACCTGATGAAACACATTTACATTGATAAAATGTCCAATATACCCAATGGGTTTCTCATGCATCTTCTCTCACCCTTTGTCAGTCATATTACTTGTCCTATAATTATCACCCTCACTTGGGTCATGCAAATCCTTACAATATTAAAGGACATCCTCCATCATCAACTTCCAAATTGAATGATTTGATGTTGTGAGTTTAATCATAATACTTGAAATTTTTTTCATTTAATTCACACAAACATGCCCAAATTATCATGTATATGTGAATTAAATTTAATAAAACAAAGCAATGGTAAAATAAAAATCACAAAAAAGCCAAATATAAAATAAAATAAAGGAACTATCAAGAACACACCAAATTTACGTGGAAAACCCTCAAATTTAGAGGAAAAAACCACGGGACAAATCCGATTAATCTACTTTATTAAAATAGATATTACAATACTCAAGTTTATATCAAAAACATGGGAATACAATAAATTGGAAAATTACAAAAATAAATGTCTAAAAATAAACACAATCTCACCACAAAAAACTAGAACATAATGAAACCAATAACGCATCAACAACCCCACTTTGCACAAGTGATTGCCCACCATTAACAACTTATCACTTTAATAATTTGTGAAAAGAGTTATTCTACTCCTTCCCCTTTTATTTTGCCTTTTCCAAGTTCTTACAAACAAATTATGTATCTTCTCAGCCACGATGTTTCCAACAACGACTCCAATTACAAGCCCACTACCATATCCCATTAGGATTATTTTCCAATCAAATTCAATATGAAACCAGGAGTCTTGATCTTCTTCAAAGCTTGAAGTGGGTAAAGGTGCATGCTCATGATTCTCACATTTCTTTGACAATGGATTTCCACATAATCCTAAATTTCCATCAAACGAACTATTTTCAAATGTATCAAATTGTTTACTATGTGGTATAGGCCCTGTAAGTTGGTTATGTGAAACATTAAAGGATTCAAGGAAAGTAAGTTGTGTTAGCTGCCAAGGTATCCATCCTGAGAGCTTGTTTTGAGAAAGGTCAAGGGACTCCAAAGTTACCAGGTTTTCTAATGATAATGGGATATGACCAGTGAGATTATTGTTGGAAAGGTTGAGCAAATGGATCCCGTTTAGATTCCCAATGAATTCTGGAAGACTTCCATTGAATTTGTTGCTTGAAAGATCAATAGCTGCAAAAACTTTAATGATCTTTAGATATACCATTTCATTGCCTTTGTTTATTATTGTCATTGAATAAAGGTAATATTCAAACACCTCAAAATAGCCCAACGAAATTCTTGTAAATGCCAGCATATATGTGAAGTCATATGCGTCGACTTTCTTCATACTCTTCCAATTTTGGAAGTATTCAAATGGCAACTTACCAGTAAATTTATTGGAGGAGAGATCAACAATACGTAACTTGGGAAATGCAAAGATGGTTGTAGGGCTCCCCACTACACCAAAAAATCCATTGTGTCGCAAAATAAGTACCTTTAGTTTAGGAAGTGCACCCAACCAAGAGGGGAAAACATCAATGAGCTTATTGCTTCCAAGATTTAGAATCTCTACCATTCTACAATTTGTTAACGATCTTGGTAGAACCCCCTCAAACTGATTTTGGCTCAAGTCAATCATCTTCATTCTACTTCCTTTCACACATAGTTGAGGAATCATGCCATGGAAATTGTTGCCTCGAAGATTCAGTATGTTCAAAGATTTGCTCAAGTTGCTCAAACAGTGAGGAAGGATGCCCTTGAAATTGTTATTGGACAAATCAAGGGAATAAAGAGAACTAAGGTTACAGATCAATGGTGATATTTCTCCTTGGAGCATGTTGTCTGCGACTGAATAAACCAAGGTGGATGGCGGTGGATTTGGGGGTAATGCCTGTAGCTTGTTGGACCTAAGGTCCAAAACCTGTAGCTGAGACCATGGAAAATTGACTAGATGGTAGTCAAAGCCTGTTAGGAAGTTGTAAGAAAAGTTCACAACCATCAATGTTTCTTTACTTGTGTTCCACACCCATTTGGGTATTTGGCCATGAATATTGTTGTAGGATAGGTCTAGATATTGTAACTGGTCTTGGTTGCGTAAGAAATTTGGGAAATGCCACAAGTTGCATGAAGCCAATCCTAAAATCTTAAACTTATTATTGGTAGCATTGGTTTTGGCTTTAGTGAGGAATGATATATTGTTCATTGAAAGAAGTAGTGAGGTCAAATGTTTTAGCTTAAGAATCATGTCGAGAGTCACTATGCCACTCAAGTTATTTGAGTGAAGGTTGAGAAATTCCAATTTCTTGAGTTCAAAAATTGAGATGGGAATTGGACCTTGTAATTTATTAAACGAAAGGTGCAACACAGTTAACTGAGTCAAGTTGGCAAGCCAAGAAGGGACTTGACCTGATAATTGACAACCAGAGGAGGACAAATACTTCAAGGAAATGAGGTTTGATAATGATGAAAGTATTTGGCCTGTAAAAGAGTTATAAGAAATATCCAACCAAGTGAGTTGAGTAAGGTTACCTAGTGAAGGTGGAATGTGACCCGAGAAATTAGAATTCCCAATGAAGAGTACATTCAAGGAATCAAGGTTTCCAATTGAAACTGGTAGTTTCCCACAGAAGCTAGTATTCGTGACCCCTAAAATTTTAAGGGGGTTGCTTGAGTAGAATTCAGGCAAATAGCCCATGAGATCATGATTGTTACCCACCCTAAGATATTGTAGCTTAGGTAGCTTAAAAATTCCAACAGGGAATTGTCCATACAATTCGCAACCAATCAAAAGGAGTGTTTTCAAATCAGATAAATTTGATAATATTTCAGGCACTGGTGATGATATCTGAACATAACTGAGACGAAGTTCTCCCAGGTTGGTTAAGTTTTGAACTAAACCTTTTAAACTTTTGAGATGTAGCATAGAATTATATGACAGATCAAGGGATGATAACTTGGAAAGCTCTGAAAATTTTGGTGGAATTTCGCCAGAAAATAATGAATTGCATAGGCTGAGATATGTCAACCTAGAAAGATGGCTGAATGCAGACGGAATCTGAGAGAAACAGAAGTTGTTATAAGCAAGATTAAGCCTTTGAAGTTGAACAAGGCGAAAGAGGCTGCTGTTGGAGATCAAAGAACCATAGAGACAGCTATTACTGAGGTCAAGGCCAATCACACGACCAGTGTCGTTGTCGCACTCCACGCCATCCCATGAGCAACAATCTCTGTTGTCCCCTTCCAGTTTCCAAGATGCCATCTTAGGATAAGCAAAAGGATGAATACAAGCATTCTTGCTCATGACAAAGCTTTCTTTGAACTGCAACAGGGCAGAGCTATCATCGTCATGGCAGAGTGGCTCCATAGAAGAAAAACAGTTAGTGGCAATAGCGTGAAACAGTGGAAGTAAAAAAAGCAAGCGTGTCGACATCGAGCAACACATGAATGACGCCATTATAATGTAAATCTTTATCAAGTAAGCACTCTTAGATATTCATGGGAGTGAACTCCATTGCTTTTATAGACATTAATTGAAAGTCTTGGTCTATCGAAATGGATACGTAAGGGCATGCATATCGAACCTACTACCATTGAAATAATTCTTTTGGGATAGTGGGAATCTCTTTAGAAGTCAAGTCTTCTCCATAATTTCAAGGATATTGGTTTAGAATTGAAATAAGTAGCTGAACTTTGATTTAGTTTCATAATTGGCTTATTTTATGTTTTAGCTGTGCTCTAAAGTGTCTAGGTTTCTCCTATGAAAAAAGAAAGTCATCCAACCTGAGAAGAAAGATTTATTTATTTTGTCCAAACCATGGGAAGAATCATTTATAATTTATAGGCTTTAGAGCTTTCGTGCCAACACACTGCAAATAAAGAATCAAAAAGTCAAAACCAAAGTGGGACCATCCTTTACATCGACAAGAGAAACACGGAATGAATAGAAATAAGTCTTGTATATTTCACTTAAAATAAAATAAAATAAAATTCAGGTGACTTAAAAGGGAACCAATTAATCCCATGTTTTGTCGACAATGTGAATGTCTTTAGAAGTCAAGTTTCCATAATTTCAAAGATATTGGTTCAGAAGTGAAATAATTAGGATTTTGTTTTCTGGCTGGTCGTATGAAAGATAATTTTTCTTCTATTTAAATTTATGAATGGATTAGAGGTTTATAGTTTATTAATACATGATTTGAAATGATTTTATTTAAGAAATTATTTAAAACCCATAACATTATAATCATTTAAGGACAGAGTTTGACTACAAACCAGCTTAATACAACCGACTACGTGATAGCTTATAAGACCATCCACATATCTTATTTAAAGAAGTTACATATGGATTTAATAATAACACTTGATTTATACTAATAATTATTCTTTAAATTATTTGATTGTAATCCTCAGTTTTAAACCCAAAGAACTTTGAAATACATTACCCAGATTTAGTTTCTATTCGACCAAACGTGTTTGGTGTTTCGCACTTCAAATGGAATAATTCGTAGTCAATTTTGTCATTATCATTGCTACGAATTACGAAAAGATGAATGGCTAGCTAGTAGCTACTTAATAGAGAAACATTTGTGCGGACAACCACAATAGTCACGTTCTGGTCACCAATTCAAATGGAGTGACATGTGACCTGTGAGCTTCACCACTAAAATCGTGAATCTCGTTGTTGGAATTTTAGTGGAATAGTTTGTGATAATGGAAAAGGAATTAGTGTGGAGTTACAACAATTGAACCCAAACACCTGTATTTGGTTCGGGTGAGAAGAGAGGAAAGAAAATTGGGTGGTTGGTGTTTTTTAATCTGACTCACCATTTTTTAATTTAATCCAAATTGGGAAGAATATGGAAGGGGAAAATAGCATTGAGAATAAAATTACAAAATTAAAAGTGTGAAATGATTCTTCTTTAATTATAATGATTGATTCTTTCTTATAATTATTGATCAACAATTGAATTATATTTTTTCTAAGTTTTATTTTTTTTTTTTTTTTTTTTGTAAAAAAAAAAAAAATTAAAAATTGAAATTTAAAAATATAAAAAATAAAAATCTAATAACTTCAAATATTCACTTGCTCATGTCATGAGTTTTTTTTTTTCTAAGAAAGATATAAAAATTCTGTCTTAAAACTTCAAACCATTAACATAGAGAGTGCTGAAAAATAAAAATAAAAATAAAAATTCTAAATTAATTGTTGTAATGATCATTTGTGCTTATAAGATGATCATGTTGTCATTAGAATATTTTTTTGAATATATATATATTTTTTTAATATGATAAAAATTTTAATCTAAACGCACATGCACGTATACTTTGAAAATCCCAAGGATCGAACTCACACCCTCATAAAGGTATAAAGGGAGGCATTTGGGGGAGGAGATTACTACTGGGCCGAATACTCAAGTGACTATTTTTCTGAATGTTATCGTTATCATAATAGATGCATTTCCTTTTTTTGATAGATATATTATACAAGCATTTAATGAGTCTTGAATCCACAACCCTACATTCTACTTAGAACTTATAAGCAGGGTGTTAGTTAAGTTAGAGTCAATTGGCACTATCATAATAGATGAATTGCTTTACCATTTTTTTTTCCTAACACTTTAGAACTTTATTTAGTCAAAAAGGAAGTTGTTAATGAGAGCCTATCCCTCCCCCCCCCCTTTTTTTTCGTTAAACTCAATTTCTATTTTTTTCCTATTTTCATTCTTTTCAAACAAACAAATTTTAAAAAACTAAAATGATTTAGCAATGTCCCCTCCTAGTATGACCTGCTTCATCATTTTTCCTTTTCCTAGAAAGCCACTGTATTATGAATAGTCATATTTGGATTTATTTCTCTCACCCATGTCCCTAATTAACTTAAATGCATCCAATTGTCTACCCTGTCCTTTGGATTATTAATGTCTTGGGTCTGGTGCAATAGCCGGTCCATAATTTCAAGGATATTGGAGTAGAATTGAAATAATTATTTGTTCGAACCAAACTAGGGATAATTAGGTCTTTGCAGTATGAATATGATAAACAAATTGGATGTGCCAAATGTCTTTCTTGTCATTTTTTCGTGAAAAATGTCTCCACCAGAGATTTAATGTGACCCACATAAGATTTCTTTCAATTATTTATCATTTTATATTTTTATCTTATTTAGTTGAGGATAATTGATAAACAAAGAAAACCATAAACTTATTAGGGTTCAAGTAATGAACATGTGTGATGAAGAGGTATCGAATAGCTTTATGGGGTTTGTCTTCGGTTTAGTGCTTTGAAATACTGGACGAGATATGGACATGACATATATCTAAAAATGGCCACGTGTTGGTTTTGTGTACTATTACCAAGTGTTCCAATTCACTTGGTAGAAGTCTTGTCTGAGTATTAGTAACCAATTGTTTTATATGAGTTAAAAAAAAAAATGACCTGAAAAAAGAGTAATCTCTAGCCTGATTTTTTAATAAAATTTGATTTTTATTAGACGGATTTAGACATAAATTAGAAAAAATAAATTATCATTACCAATTTACAAGTGAATTTTCTCTTAGACTCCGTTTGTTTCGACGTAAAACGTTTTACGTAAAATATTTTCATCATTTTCAGACGTTTGTTTCGGTGTAAAATTTGGTCAACGGAAAACGTTTGTTTTTTTTACCGTAAAATGCTTCAGTGAATTCGGGAAAACGGTTTACGGAAAAATTTTCCGTAAACGATTTTCCAATACTTCGCACAAACCCACCCCCGACTCCCTCTCTCATCTCTGTCGCACAAACCCAACCCCCAAATTCTCTCTCGCACAAACCCACTCCCCTCTCTCAACTTTCTCACATTGGAGCTTCGCCGATCTGGTCACTGGGCTTCACGCCGCCCCAGAACCGGAACCGACGAGGCCGTTGAGCGACACGGTGGGACTCGAGCTGATTGCAGATCTGGGTTTTCTCTTCCGGTGGTTATGGGTTGTGCGGTGGGTTTCGGGGTGGTTGTTGGGGTGGGTTTCGGGGTGGGTTTTGAGGTGGGTGGGTGTTGGGTTGCGGGGTGGGTTTTGGGGTGGGTGTGGGGTTTCGGGGTGGGGGTGGGGTGGGTGTGGGGTTTCGGGGTGGGGGTGGGGTGGGTTTCGGGGTGGGGGTGAGGTTGCGGGGTGGGTTTCCGGGGTGGGTTTCGGGGTGGGGGTGGGGTTCCGGGGGGGGGTGCGGGGTGGGGGGGGGGGTGGGGGGTGGGTTTCGGTGGGTTGCGGGTGGGTTTCGGGTGGCTGGCTGGCAGTGGGGTTATTTCCGGTGGTTTTGGGTGTGGTTATTTTTTTTTTATTTGTTTTACGTTGCTCCAAACACACAACGTAGAATATTTTCTGGAGCATTTTCCTAAATGCAAACAAACACTGGAAAAACAAATATTTTCTTTGTAAATCATTTGCATTTGCAAACATTTTACGGTGGAGAATATTTTACGTCGAAACAAACGGAGCCTTAGAATTGATTAAAAAAAAAACCTAACTAAATATATATCTTTCAGTTTTTTTTTTTCCTTTTCATTATTTTCAATTTATTACATTATATTATTAGAGGTTCTTTCAAGCTTGATTCTTCAGTGATTTTTGCTCGTGATAATTACATTCTTAGCACAATCATAATTGTCTAGCATCCATGTTTCTCTTCTCTTTGGCATGAAAGGCGCCTACGCGTACCCCAAAATTTTCAGTCTTTCTTCCCACGTTGGATGGCTTTTTATCATGTGAGAAGTCTAGGCACTTTGGTCTCTCGGACAATGTTTGTAGACCCACCTTTAAGAAAAATGATTCTATGATTCTATCTATTTAAAATATGGGTAACTCTACCGTATCCGTACTTTTTTTTTTTTTTTAAGATACAGTACTTTTAATAGATAAAATCTCATATTAATGGTACCAATGTAACATATGATGATAATTATCTCACATATGATAATGCATACCATTATATTGCTTGGTACCATAAATTTTTATTTATTAGTTAAATTTAATATATTTAAAAAATCATATAGTATCAATATCACATTGGATAGTACCAATATCACATATATATGATAGTACTTACATCACATTTGATGGTACCAATTAAGTAGGTACCATACCCACAAAAAGAGTATGAATATTGTAGAATGGTCCATAAAATAGATCCAAAAAATGAAATACGACTTGTGAAGGTGGGCCTACAAACATTAATTGTATACGTGATAAATGAAGTTTATGGCTTCATTTTAAGTGACTTGAAAGAGTGTATTTCACAATTCGTAAATAATGTAAATCTTTATCAACTAAGCACTCTTAGATATGCATGGGAGTGAAACTCCATTACTTTTATAGACATGAATTAAAAGTCTTGATCTATCGAAATGAATACTTAAAGGCATGCGTATCAAACTCAAACCTACTACAATTGAAATAATTCTTTTGGGATAGTGTGATTCTCTTTAGAAGTCAAGTCGTCTCCATAATTTCAAGGATATTATTTAGAATTGAAGTAATTTATCAACTAAGCACTCTTAGATATGCATGGGAGTGAAACTCCATTACTTTTATAGACATGAATTGAAAGTCTTGATCCATCGAAATGGATACTTAAAGGCATGCGTATCAAACTCAAACATACTACGATTGAAATAATTCTTTTGGGATAGTGGGAATCTCTTTAGAAGTCAAGTCGTCTCCATAATTTCAAGGATATTATTCAGAATTGAAATAATTTATCAACTAAGCACTCTTAGATATGTATGGGAGTTAAACTCCATTACTTTTATATAGACATGAATTGAAAGTCTTGATTTATCAAAATGGATACATAAAGGCATGCGTATCAAACTCAAACCTACTACAATTGAAATAATTCTTTTGGGATAGTGGGAATCTCTTTAGAAGTCAAGTCGTCTCCATAATTTAAGGATATTATTTAGAATTGAAATAAATAACTATTTTAACCAAACTATAAGTAATTTCGTCTCAAAATTGGCTTATTTTAATTTTTAACCGTCTCTCTTACGATATTAGTGCTCTTCTTATGACCCTTGCAAGTTCACTAATAAGTGTGGGCCTACCAACATTGCCATGCTCTGAAGTGTCTAGCTAGCTAGTGTTCTCATAAAATAAAAAATAAATAAATAAAAAAGTGAGTCATATATCCAACATGCGAAGAAAGATTCATAATTTATAGGCTTTGGTGTTTTTGTACTAACATAATAGACATAACATATTTCACAAAAGTTGAGATGACCATTTTTATTAGTTCTCATATATACCCACCGGCCACCACTGACATCACCGATCACAACTTGGCACATCACTAGTTTGTAAAAAATAAATTGTGCCAATAGACTTATTGAATAACAAATAGAGAATCAAAAAGTTGAAACGAGAGTGGGAACACAAACATCCATTACACCGAAATTGACCAGAGAAACATGGAGTGAATAGAAATAAGTCTTCCATGTTTCACTTCAATTTTTTTCAAGGAAATATGATATTTCCAATTCTTATACATCCACTATTTTTTCCGTTGTCTTTGTAATGTCACTAACAATTAATTCACGTGGTGCTAATGAAGACCTTTGAAAACAATTATTCTCCTTTCATTACTGACTTGACCATCTTGAATCTTTATCTTTGTGAAGACTATCATTAGATCTGTGCATTCATGTTTCTATTGTCAGTTTACATGGATGTTTGTGGGCTCACACTCACTCTGTTTTGAACTTGGTTATCTATTTGCAGTGCATTGGCATCAGAAACACCAACTCTACTAAATTTACAGTCTTTGCTATAAGATTAACAGTCTTTCTTCCCAAGTTGGATGACTCACTTTTTCCATATGGGAAGTCTAGACTCTAGACACCCTCTAGCCTAGACTTCCCATACGAAACCTCATTTGTGGATTTTATTTGTAAGTTTTGGTTTATTAATTTGTGAACGTCATTTTTCGTAACTACAACTATAATTTTGTCAATTTTTGGTGATTCTTTGGCATTAGCTTTTACATTTAACTTTTCTGTTTATTATTTTATGTATTTTTTTTATTTTTTTATTTTTTTAACTTCACTTTTTTTAGATACACTTATATTATAGCCAACTTTTAACAAGTATGCAAATAAATTTTCATTAAAAAGCTACCTCCAAATGCACTCTAAAGAAATCCAAACCAACACTTAGCGTGTGTTTGGATTAGCTTTTTTTTTTTTTTTTATATTAATTTATTTGTTTGTGTATAACTTTTTAAAACTTCTATTCTTTTTTTTTTTTGTTAAGTACAATTATATTTTTGTCAAGATAAATAAATAAATTTTATAATAAAACGCTAATTCAAATGCGCATTCACTTGGAATGGACATGGAAAATACATTAATATCGTAAGAGATAGAGACTATTGATATAAGCCATCATAACTCATAAGTTTGCTATGCTACAAACTTCTGAATAAGAAAGAAGTTGAAGTAATTAACACTTAAGAGAAAAAGTGTTTCAATAGTTTCCTCTAAAAACTCTGCCATTATCTCTTTTTGCTAAATAGCTCTTCCATCGTCTATTTTCATGGTTGTGTGGTTCACATCATCACATGCATGAGATCATGACCGCTTCTGTAACATGCATTATATTATCCAATTTTGAATTTCTTGCATAAAAGTGCATATATTTTGAATGGGACTCATAATGAAGATAAATCATAATTTAATGATAATTGTGCTTTTCCTCTTTTAAATTTACTAACTTGTGATATCCAGCTACATGTACTATAGATTCATTTAAGAATAAATACTATTAGATACATATTAATTAAATATTAATTAGTACCTACGTTTAATAATAACTGTGTTCATTTTTTACATTTGGTCAGCTCTTAAAAGAAATTTGTAAGGATATCATTTAGATAGAGTATGCAAATCGCTCATTTTTTATTGTTTCATTTTAAAAATGAGGTAGTTTTTAATTCTTAACATAATTTTTGTTATTTTGATAAATTGAATTTATTTAATAATTATGTTTTTAAACTAAGTTATGAAAATTGAGTTATTATAAAGATCTATTGAAAAGCAACAACCAATTTTTTAGAACAAGGTAAAATTTGTTATATATTGAGACTTATACTAGAATTAATAATAAGATTTGATAAGAAAAATTGAATTGTTTTAAATGACCAGAAAGTAATGTAAATGAGCTTGAATTTGAATAAGCTATATGCAGTTTTAAGCCTTGAAGTATTTTTAAATGGATTACAAGTAACTTTAAATCGAAGGGACACTTGACACAAAATTAGAGCATGTAAAATGTAATTAATTCGAATGACATTTGGTATATAATATAATGCAATCAAAATCTATTTTTCATCTTTTATTGAGCTTTTAGTTCAATATATCATATAGATATAGATTTGAAATGTACTTCTTTCACAGTGGGAAAAAAAAAAAGGCTAGAAACCTGATGCAAATAAGGAATTTTGAATACAAAGAAAATGGCAAGTAAGGCATTAGTGAGAACTACTATTTCCAGATCAGATAGTTGCCAACTTGCCATTGTTATTTATAAGGATTGTAAATTAACGATTGTTGTTTCTACGGTATTATTGAAATTTTGATAATTAGACAATAAAAGTGAATTGTATGTTTAAGTTGTCTTTCACTGTCACAAGTTGTACCACACCTTTTGGATATATAGAGTTACTAGATAACTACGAAAGTCTCAATTTCAACTGTTTGGCAAAGAGCTCAAAGTAATAGTGCTCGCATGTTGTTGTTGTAAATTTATTACTTGGATATTGATATAGATAGAAGTAGGGGTTGAAGACTTGTGAATTTGTCTCACATTGAAAAATAGACAAAACCTTGTGTGTGTTTATAAAGTGGCACAAACATCAACATTTTAAATGAATAGAGTGGACTTATGGACATGTGGTTCTTGTATTAGCACACGCATGATGTATAATGCATAATTTTCATGTAGTGCCTATTTCATATTTTTACTTAATTCTGACACAATAAACACGGGAAAAGAAGATTCATGTTTCTAAAAGTTTGCATATATTTTTTAATAATTATTATTGTTATTGCTTGGTAAGTTTTAAGTGCATCAAATGAGTTTTGAACCCACCTTCTCATCTTCCACACATTATTTTGCGAGGAGGAATTGCCATTTGAGCCATTACTGATTGGCATTATCAAATCTATAATTTAACTTTATCCAACTTGAACTTTTACCATTCAAATGCACTTTATGCGTGCATTGGGGCCTCTAATTGTTCCTCTGTTTTTCTTTTTGGGATTTTTGGCCTTTTGAAAGTTTTAGCTTTTAATTTTATCCCTTTTGTTACCGTATTTCTCTATTGTTTATGTTTAATCTTAATTTGCTTCTATCCCAACAATTTGGCTATTTGGTTAATTATTTCATTTCAAATGTAGTTTTTATACTTCGAATTCACACCTTCACACTTTCATTCCTTCATTTCATATTTTCGCTTCACATGTAATTTTATCTCTTTTGTTGGATATTGTATTTTGCAAACCATGATGGTATTCTCCAAAGTTTTGATTATCCTCCTGTTGGTGCTCCACTCTTTCTCTCTCTACCTTTAAAAAATATATATAAATCTTTGAAGAGTCTGTGATAATTGTTGATTAGTGGACTGAATGAAAGGAGGAGAAGCAAAGCCATGGTCATTGAAATATGTGTTTGTATGTCAACGTTTGGTTTTGGGATTTCAAAATTATTTATTTTGAAGCAAAGTTGTTAATTTGCCGTCTAATGGCTTTAATTTCATATCTTAACAATATGAGTTTTTTTCTTCTTCTTTAGGAAATTGAAAAATGTGTTTAAGAGAGATGGGGAATTGAAAAATGCATGTGGTTGAGATAGAGAGTTTGGTAATGGGATTTCAAAAGAGATGGGGAATTGAAAAATGCATGTGGTTGAGATAGAGAGTTTGGTAATGGGATTTCAAAAGAGATGGGGAATTGAAAAATGCATGTGGTTGAGATAGAGAGTTTGGTAATGGGATTTCAAAAGTTACGATTATTATGTCTACGTGGTTTTTTTTTTTTTTTTTTTTTAACATAAAAAATTATAATCTTTCTATTTGATTGGCTTATATTGAAAGCAAGATATTAATAG
>BKZX01003075.1:29626-51006 GCA_014362285.1 Fagus crenata
CGCATATTACTTTGAATGGGAGTCATGGGACTTTTTTTTTTTTTTTTTTGCTAAATAAGGAAAAATTCATTAAACCAATAAAGACAAACTAATTACATCTCCTTGCCAAGCCTCCATGACAGAGGTAGGAAGAGTTCTTTGATTACAATTGAAAGGGAGACCTTGATTAAATACTAATTTGGCAAGCTCATGAGCTACCGTATTTGTTTCTCTCTTGGTCCAAACAAAGACAGTTAACAAAATCTCATGGGACTTATCATGAACATAAATCATCATTTAATGGTAATTGTGATTTTTTTTTGTGTACTAACTTGTGGTATCCTACATTTGCATGGACACATTTAAGGATAAACACTATTAAATGCATATTAAACATTCATACACTAGTGTTTATTTTTAATTTTGTCAGCTCTTCAAAGAAACTTGTAAGGATAATATCGTTTGGAGGAGTATGCAAATCTGAAATCCCTCATTCTTAATTGTTCCATTTTAGCTATAAAAAAATTAAGGTAGTTTGTTAAAATCTCTCATGGGGACTTATACATAATTCATAATAGGTTTTGGTACGAAAAAGTTGAATTCGTTTTAAATGGGTTGAAAGGAATAAAAATGAGCTTGAAGTTGAATAGGCAAGTAGTTGTAAATTGGCTTTACATTGAAGGGATACAAAATTTATTAGAATAATACTTTTTTCACAAAATAATTAAAATCTAATTTAATCATTTATTGAGCCTCTATTTCAATATATTATATAAATATAGATTTAAAATATACGTCTTTCATAGTTGAAAAACTAAAAAGTGGCTAGCAACTTGATGCATATAAGGAACATTGAATACAAAGAAAATGGCAAGTATTATTTGATTTTGTGTTCTTAAGGCATTTGTTAAGAAGTAGCTCATATTTTATTAGAAATATTAAATTTTTTAATATTAAAATAATAAATAAAAAGATTATAATACTCTTAAAAGCTATCTTTTTATTAATTTAGTATTAAAATTTCACAAATTCTCATAAAGTAGAAGTATTAAATGTTTCCTTAACAATTGCTCTAAGGGTGAGTGTACATGTTATCAGTAGTCCAGAACTATAAATAAATGCATAGTCCTCCTCTCACATGAATAGTATGTCTCACTAATTGAATTCATGGTAGAACCCACCACTTTGTGAAGGGGAGGACTATGCGTTTATTTGTAGTCCGAGACTAATGAATAATTTTCGATTAACCGAACCATTATTTGATAGGAAATAGTTTACCTCCAACCCATTACATGGCAATTAAAGAGACCATCCACTTATATTTTTAGTCATATGATATTTTTAATGAGTAATATGATTTTTTGAATAACACATGTGTATAGTCTATTTAATTAATACATAATGTGTTGAAAGAGAATTTCTCCAAATCGAATTGAAGGTAAACTCTATCATGTTTGATAATTAGACTGTTAAAGTGAATTCTAGAATAAAAGTACTAATCAATGTTAATTTGAATCCTTATATCAAAAGATAATTTTCTTTTAACCCGGTCAAGATAATTTTCTTATAGTGAACTCTGCTACTTTCACACCATTGTGTGAAACAGTGTTTTCACACCATGGATGTGGCAATAAGTGATTGGGCCACATCAAAGATGGGTCCCGCGGATCCCACAAGTGTAAAATCAACAAGTTTAATGAAGAATAGTCTTATTCTTGTTACCAAACATTGTAAAAAAAAAAAAAAAAAAAAGAGAAACACATGAGAAGGAGGGGATTACCGTTTCTTTTTTTCCCTCCTCCATGGCTGGCTTCTTCTTCATCACGCCATGGACAACTAAAACAGCAAGCACAAAGGCAAAAAAAAAAAAACAGAACTTAGCCGAGAAGATCACGTCAGTTCTGAGGTTGGATTTTTGAAGTTTTGCTACTTATTATTTCTTACCAATAATTATAAAACAGTAATCCTAAACATAGAAACCATTTTCTGTAAAACAGTGTTGCTGCCATTGTTGGTTGAGCTTGAGCTTGAGCTTGAAACAAAGTCACCATTTGGAGCAGAGACAGAGACCAACATTTGATATTTGGAACAGCATTTAACCTGAGTTTTGGAGTTTTGGAGGTACATTACACTGGTGCATTGACTGCACTGTTCACGTGGTATGCATTTTTTTTTTTTTTTCTCTTTTTCTTTTTTGTTAGTTGTGTATATTATTTAAGTTTATTTTTAGTGATAATTTGTACATATTGTTTTGTGTAATAAAAAATGAAAAAAAAAAAATTATGCTTGTTTTAGGCGTAGCAAAATATTCATCATTATTGTATTATGGCTATAGATGTTTAATGGGTTTTTTCATGCTATTTTTTAATGATAATTTTAGTGAGTGTGTGTTGGTGTGTCTGAATGTTTTCTGTTATTGATACTAGTCACAATGTAATACTTTAGGTTTAGGTTGTATATCATTATTGGTACATGATAAATTATTTGATAGAGTTTACATTACATGTTATAATTAACTTTGGTATTCGACTTATAGGTTATTGCAGTCATGAGAACACAAGAGATGGATGGTGTTAGATCCTTTACTGCTAGTAATAGTTTTGTGGAGGATTTACCACAGCCTGTTGAGGGAAACATGCAAGATACACCTGAGAGTGTGAGGAATTCAGTAATTGAACCAAGGGTTGGAATGGAGTTTGATTCACTTCAACAAGTCATTTATAAGAATTATGCTTATTTGAAAGGATTTGCAACAATGACAAGGAGTTCAAGAAAAAATAAGGGCTTTATTGAGACTTCTTACATAAACTTGAAGTGTAACCGATAGGGAAGATACAGTAGTTTGGTTGATGATCCTTCCAAGAAAAGGTCGACAATAAAAAATGCGTGAGAAGCTGGGATCAAAGCTTCGATGGATATTACCGATCAGAAATGGAGGATATTGAGCTTTATTGAGAATCATAATCATGATTTGAGTCCAAGTAAATCCAGGCATTTTGCTGCTTTTTGACATATAAGCACGGATACAAGGAGGGGACTCTTGATTAATTATAATGCCGGTGTTAGGATAAATAGTAGTATTAAGGCTTCCATCGTTGAAGCAAAAGGTTATGAGAATGTGACCTATAATCAGAGAGATGTTCGCAACTTTCTCAAAATGGAACGTCATTTAAAGTGTAGGGAGGGTGACGGACATGCCTTGCACGATTACTTCGTTAGAATGCAAGCTAAAAATTCTAGCTTCTACCATGCGTTGGATTTGGATGATGAGTTACATGTGCAAAATGTATTTTGGGTTGATGCGAGGAGTAAGGCAGCATACGAATCCTTCCATGATGTGATCACATTCAACACCACATATCTAACAAACAAGTATGATATGCCATTCGCCCCTTTTATTTGAATTAATCATCATGGTGAATCTATTATACTTGGTTGTGGGTTATTGTCCAGTGAAGACACGGATTCATTTGTGTGGGTATTTAGGCAACGGTTGCAAAGTATGTGTGACATTGTTCCAAAAGCCATTATCACGGACTAATGCCAAGTAATGTGGCGGACTATTAAAATAGTTTTTCCGGAAACTGTTCATCGTTGGTGTATTTGGCATATTACGATGAAATTGCCGGTGAAGCTTGTTGGATTGGAAGCTTATCAAGATATAAAGCATTATTTGCTTAAAGTCGTGCATGATTCAATGACAGTAGAAGAGTTTGAAGAAAAATGGAATCATACCATCACTTCACATCATCTTGAGGAGAATGAGTGGTTGGCTAAGTTATATGAGAAACGGGAGCGATGGATTCCTACATTTCTCAATTCCAATTTCTTTGAGGAAATGTCGTCAACCCAACGTTCGGAATCAATGAATGTCTTCTTTGATGGTTACTTACATAGCTCTACAACCTTGAAAGTATTCGTGGAGCAATTCGAGAATGCAATGCGGAATAAGGTTGAAAAAGAGATTTTATCAGATTTTGAGTGTTTCAAAGGCAAGCTGGAGTGTTCGTCATCATCTCCTATGGAGAAACAGTTCCAAGACGCTTAAACCCATGAGATTTTTAAGCGGGTGTGAATAGAATTTTCTGGGAGACAGGATTGTATCGTAAATGAGCTTGTTAGAGGTGGTGATGAAGTGAAATATAAAATTAAAGACGAAGCATGCTCAGGGAAGCTTTTTAAAGTGAGATTCAGTAGCTCCGAATGCTTGGTTGGTTGTGTATGTCGCATGTTTGAGTTTAGAGGCATATTATGTAGGCATGTCTTATTTGTTCTTTCCCAGGAACGTGTGACTGTACTCCCTGATAGGTATATACTAGACAGGTGGAGAAAGGATATCAAAAGAAAACACACTTACATCTCCCCTTGTATAGATGATGTACAACATAACTCTGTTTTGGAAATGTACAAGAAGTTGCATAGACTAGCAGTCAGTGTGCTTGAGATAAGGGCTGAGTCTATAGAGAATTTCAACGTTCTAGAAAAGTTGTTAATTGATTTGAAAGACAACTTTCCTCATTCATGTGATAAACAACCCTCGTCTCAGAGAAAGAATAGTGTTGGAGCTGCTTCTGATGTTGTTAGGACTAAAGTTGTAAGGAGTCCTATGGTTGTGAAGCGTAAGGGTCGACCAAGGATGAAACGGCTAAAGTCATCAATAGAGGAAGCGGTTTCAAAACCGAAGAAGAAAAGGAACACTGCCGCTGTTAGGAATCTTGCTCATTCTACATCAACTACTGGGGTACATAATTAAAAGACCACACTTCTTTTAATATCCCAGTCTATTATTGTTTATTAATTTTGGTTTAATTGTGATTGGATGGCCTAGGTTGGAGATAGTGCTTATGGAGATGGCTCTACATCAAACATAGTAAGTACAGGTGATTTGCACTGTTATTATTCATATGTAGCAAAGATGTTATTTTGGGGCTTATGGTTGAATTTTTTTTTTTTTTTTTTGTATTGTAGGAATATCTAGTGTCCATGCCACATTCAAATGATGGAGTTATACACTTAACAAATCCAATGTCTTTCCAGAGTTTTGTGTCGGAGGTAAAGATATTTTTAATGTGGAAAAATTGGTTATTAAATTCTATTTATTGCATACTTATTGTAGCATATTTTCTTTTACAGTCAATGTCACAGACTCAAGCTCATGGAAACAAAGACCAAGCCTTAAACCTTACTTGATTAGATATATGTAAATAATTTTTTTTTTTTTTTGGTGAAACGATCCTCCTTTTTGGTATTATGGAAGGATGCGTTGGTAGTTAGTTTTTTTGTATCATGGAAGGATCCGTCTCAATCTCCTATATCCTCAGCATTGTTGTTTTTGTAAGAAGAATGAGAAAGTATAGGCTCCTTTCACTTCATTAATATACACCCATTGATTGTATTGTTTTTAGCTAGAGTGGATAATTAATGTATTTTGTCGTTCCAATGCAATGATAATGGAAGTGCATACGTATTTGAGTTATTGCTAGTGGGTTATTCTAAGTTTTTTATGTATTTAGGTCATGGTGAATTTCATGAATATAGTAATTTTATGAAAGTTATATTAAAGGTATACTGTGAACCAAGTTTGTAGAAATTGGTTAAGTTAAACAGGTTTCTGGGTAAAGACAGGTTTCTGGGTAATATGGTACTGTGCACCAAGTTTGTAGAAAGTGTGGACAATTTTGTCCACACTTTTAAAAAAATTTTCCACACTTTCAGGCCAATAGGAATACTGTTCACGTATACTGTTCACGTTACTGCTCACGTATACTATTCACGTATACTGTTTACCATTGCTCTTCAAGTGTGGACAATTTTGTCCACACTTTATTCAAATTGTCCACACTTCCTGGGAAAGAGTTTACTGTTCACATAAAATACTGTTTACGTATCTGACAGAAAGTGTGGACAAAATTATCCACACTTTCATAAAATTGTCCACACTTTTATTGGAAAGAGTTTACTGTTCACATAAAACACTGTTTACATATCTGACAGAAAGTGTGGACAAAATTGTCCACACTTTCATAAAATTATCTACACTTTTATCAGAAAGAGTTCACTGTTCACGTAAAACACTGTTTACGTATCTGACAGAAAGTGTGGACAAACTTGTCTACACTTTTATCAAATTGTCCACATTTTCTGGGGATGAATTTTACTGTTCACGTTTAAAATGTTCATATGGAAAACTATTCACATGATTGTCTAGTGTTCTAACGTGCATCAAATTGCATGAATTTGCATGGTCATTACAAGAAAATATACACATTAATGTCCACACATTGATGCAAATTGTCCACAATTTCTGGGCAGACTTAAATGTTAAAATAAACATTTTTCTGGTACACCACACATTTATTGAATACATTTCAATACATTCATTCATTCACATTCATTCAAATAAGCATCCTCATTCATTCATTCAAATATTGTCTAATTACAAAAAGTGATACTGACTACACTACACATTTATTGAATTTGATAGCATAATACAACATTAAGACCCACAATTACAGCAAGTCCTATTGTTAACAACTTCTTCAACGATTGGATGTCATCACGATGTATTGGTTGGACCATATCACGCATGCCACGCATCTCTGACTGAAGTTGATGCAAGTCCAATAACAATTGTGATGCATCAACCATGTATTTAGAACTGGTTGCTTATGATACCTCATCCATTCTTTCACAGCCAGCTTGTTAGTCGATGGGCAAACACCAAGAAAAGAAACTGCATCGGTTGGTAGCACAACAATAATACAATTTGTTTTTGTTTAAACTTGATTCCGAAATCCTAACTGATGCTCTTTTGCCACAAACACAGTCTATATTTCTAAATCTCAGCCTATCTCTAACTGCACTATTTACTGATGAGGAAGACATCTTTGCTGCAAAGATATTAAAAATTCATATATATTATTAGGTTATTAAAAAATCATATAATATATTAGTTTATGTCAAAAAGTTTAGGGTTTTGAATATTAAGGGTTTAAATATTATTTAAGTTGAATAAATCATAATTAGGGTTTTGAATATTAAAATTTTCAATATGATTTAATTCGAATAGAATATGATGTAATTAGGGTTTTGAATATTAAGGTTAATTGAGGAATTAAATCAAGAACAAAGAGAGAGAGAGAGAGAGAGAGAGAGAGAGCATACCGAGCCCTGAAGGATTCACAAAGTTGAACAAATAAAGAGGAAAATTGCAAACAACCAGCACCCCCACTAAATTTCGGTCACAACTCAGTACAAATTTGGTCACAGCCTAATAACAAAATCACATCCCACTATTCAGACACCTAACACGTAGAGGAGATGGAGTGAGATTGAGAAGTCCTGTAAGCATTTAATGCTCTCTGCCAACCCAAAGACAGCTAACTCGAATTGAGAATGGAAGAAAGATGAAGAAAACGTAGAGGCAAACAGCTAAGAAGAAGAAAAAAAAGGAAGATCGGGTTTTGTAGCTGAAATAACTTGAGGACTCTACCTTCTAGCCCAAGAACACAGCAGCAGGTTGCACAGCAATAGGGACGTGCAGCTCCAAGAAAAGGACAATTCAGCAGATGGGATTGCCAAAAAGTGTGTTTAGAAGAGCACATCAACCTGTGTTCAACCAGCTAAGATTAGGCTGGCTGTTAGAGTGATACTGTGTAAAAAATCAACTCAAGGAAGTAGAAGTATATTCCGTGTAAGTATGATAAATTGATTTAATATTTTTTTTATTTATTTAATGGACCCATATTGATATCTCCTTGTGTTCAAAAGATCACATCAAGTAGTGATACTTAACTCAAGGAAGTAGAAGTATATGCCATGTATGTATGATAAGTTGATTTAATATTTTATTTATTTATTTAATGGACCCACATTGATATGTCCTTGTGTTCAGAAGATCACATCAAGCCGTGTTTTTAACCAGCTAAGTCTACCTGCATTTAAAGTGGTACTGTGTAAAAAATCTGCTCCTTCAAAGGAAGTATCTACCGTGTAATAACAAACAAATTGCTAGTGCAATTGCAATGCAAATGCAAATTTAGATTAGATAAGTGTGTAAAATTAAAACATGATAAGTTGATTTAATATTTTATTTATTTATTTAATGGATAAGATTAAAAGTGAATGTTGAAACTTTTAATCTTATCCATTCAAGCCAATTGCATGGGTGTAATCAGACAAATCCATGATCTCAATTCAGGTTTTTTAAGCAATTGCATAGGTTGTTTAAAAAACTTTACTGGTATTAATACAGTTCATACAAGGATTATGAATACATTTTATATGGTTTGTTTTTGTGGTTATAAACACAATTTTATGTTAGTATTATAAAAAAAAATATTAGTATAAGACACATTTAATAATACATTTAATAATTATTGAGAAAAGTTGCATTAAATTTGTTATAAAGATTTGGTTTTTAATAATACATTTAATAATTATTGAGAAAAATTGCAAATATTCATTCAAATATTATTATCAATAAAAATATTGCAAATAATACAGTTAATAATTATTGACATAAAACGTAAAAAAAAAAAAAATTAAGAAAATGTGATATCAGAAAGTATGTACAAATTAGATTCAGAAGTTGTAATTTTAAAATATGTCAAAAAAATATTATGAAAATTAGAAAACAAAAAAATATTTTAAAAAAAGGTACAATAATGTATTTTACGTATGTTAGATTCAGAAATTGTAATAATCATGGTTAAATATGTTAGATCAATATTTGTTGTTAACTAATTTATGAATTTCTTCATTACAATATATAACTTTTTTTAACAATGATAAAACGTAAACTTCAATTAAAAATGGAACTTTAGAAAGTATTCTTAACTTATACAAGTAATATAATGCAATTTAGTAAAAATAATAATAACATAAATTTTTTTTTTTTTTTTTTTTTTTCCAGTTATGTGTGGTATAATTAGAAAACATTAGTCATCTTAGTCATCCACCTCTTCCCCATTAGGATAACCTCCTATCATGTGTCATCATCATTAATTATATTTCATACATTCAATGGTTAAGTTATAGTTAGATACAAGGAAAGGTATAGATTGTGTGTTGGTCTCTTCCTCAAATCAACCCTAAGCATACAATCCTCTATAGATCGAGTGTTGATTAGAACCATTCTAGTCATCCAACGCTTTCCTGTTTGGATCGGATTTGCTGTTCATATAGAAGATGACCATTAGTATACTGTCGTATACTTTAACTATATGGGTTTGTTCAAAAACATATATGGTGAGCTAAAACAAAGTAGTACTAGTGTATAGACAATTCTTAGTTATATAGTACTGTATGGAGCATTCTAAGTAGAAAAACATTACAATTTGTTGTTTAAATATGTTACTCAAATGTAATCGTAGTACCAAGGTAGTTATCAAATGTAAACACGAATACCAATAACATTGTATGACATACGTTTTTAATACGTTAGTTTGTATAATTACATTACATAAAATATCAATGTTACTTTTTGATAACTAAGATCTAAATTACTGAATTCCAATGTTCTACTTATATTTTTTGAATTGAAATATTTTTATTATAATCTTTTAATTTTTTGTCTTTACTGATTTTAATATAAAAAAAGTTATTAGATCTTATTATAAGTATGTATGTTAGTGTCGAATTATAATTTTGCCCCCCTAACAAAATTATAATATTATATATTTTGTCTTCCTTTTTTTTTTTTTTTTAATTTAAAACAGTTTAATAACTATAACTTATTGATTTATTGATTATATATTTACAAAATTTTTAAATATTTTTATTATAATCTTTTAATTTTTTGTCTTTACTGATTTTAATATAAAAAAGTTATTAGATCTTATTATATGTATGTATGTTAATGTCGAGTGTCGAATTATAATTTTTCCCCCTAACTAAATTTTAGATATTTTATATTTTGTCTTTTTTTTTTTTTAATTTAAAAAAGTTTAATAACTATTTTATTCATTAATATGTAGATTTTTCTGGTAATTTATTGATTAATATTTACATGTAAATTAATTTAATTGATTAAATATTTAATTACTTAAGATTTTAATACATACATTAATATATGAGGTTGCAAAAAAAGCCCAAACCCATTGTCATATAATAACCCATAATACATACATTAATATCTGAGATTGCAAAAAAAAAAAAAGCCCAAATCCATTGTCATATAATAACCCATAATACATACATTAATATCTGAAGTTGAAAAAAAGCCCAAACCCATTAATCCACTTAAACCAAACCAAAATAAGAAAGAAACCAAAAAAGAAAAAAAAAAAAGAATGGGCCGGTCCAACGTGGGAAATTTGGTGGGAAACTTGGTCTCCAAAACGGCGTCGTGTGGCCTTTTAGGGGGAAAGTGGTCCCCAAAACGGCGTCGTGTTGGGCATTTGGGGGGAAGGTGGTCCCCAAAACAGCATTGTGTTGGGCATTTGGGGGGAAACTCTTGATCAGAACGGCGTCGTTTATGGTTATGCATGTCAAACCGAAGCTTCCTTAACACGACGCCCTCTCTTCTCTCTCTTCGAAACTGAAACTTCTGAGACTGAAACGAACCTTCTAAACAGTCGTTCCTCTCCCTCTCTTCACGGTTTCCTTTTGCAAACATCCCCAAGAACACTCAAACACTCAATCATCCCCAACGTGGTCATTCCCTTGCACCCATAAACACAACAGCAGAAGAAACTAAGAAACAATCTTCGAAAGAGAAAGGTGAGTTTACATTTCCATTTTTTTCAGTTTTTTTTTTTTTTTTTGTCCATTTTCTTCAGTTTGTAAAATATTTTGACTTTGGTTCATGGTAGCTAAGTGTGGACAATGTTAGGGTTTTTCGGACAATTTTTGGGTTTTGTGGACAATTTTAGGTGTTCTGTACAATGTATTGTTTCTGGATACATATGTGGGAACACACTGTCTAAAACATGCATTTTAGAACTTTTTTTTTTTTTTTTTTGGTTCTAGTGATGGTGTTCAAGATGTAAATGCTTGTGGTGGGGTCAAATTCCCACCAAGCAAAGTGAACAAACCAAAAGAGGTCACTGTTACAAAGAAGGCATTTAGCTGGTTAGAAAAACATAAAAACTTTCTGAGTAATGGATATTTGATTTCATATGCATAATGCAAGCTCATCCATATAAATGAGGAAGTCGACAATGTCATGCTGCATCCAGTGCAATTTACAGTTCACCATATAAAGGAATAGATGTATATGCTATCCTATTTTTTTTTTTGATAAGTTGTATATGCTATTGATGATCTAAAATCCCCATGTCTTTGGTTCTATATTGATCATAGATCATGAATTTAGTCATTTTAAATCAACTATAGATAACATTAATCATACAGTCTAGATCACTATGTATATGATGTATTTGAGAGACATGGAACACCAACTGATCACCTAATAGGGAATGTTGTGTTAGACCATGGAATTGATAATGGCTTTTATTATCACAATCTTGAGAATAAGGATGGTTGTTGTGTATCCGAGAGTATAGGGATACCTGTCAGTAGATAATGAAACATCTTAGTGCCTAAAAATGTATGTATGATTCATGTGGCTTTTGTCATGAATTTACTGAAAGTAAGGATGAGCTACATCTTGCTGTACTGATCTAGGTTTGGATGTTGTACAAGCTATAGACATAATGGTCTGTTCAACTTAGACATTATGCTTATCCTTATTCAGAAACCATGCAAGGCATGTTATCTAAACTGTGTAAAATGCAAACTCCAATCTATTTTAGGATAGAGGGAGTATCAAATTGTCAAATTCTGTTATTATATCAATAGGATCATCACTTCTTAAAGATTGATTATGAATCATCTTATCAATAGAAACACCATCTACATGCCTTGATCACTTCCATTTTGAGAATTTATTTGACTTTGGGCTTTAGTTGCTTCTAATTTCACATTGGTTATGCATTTGTTTCATTGAATTTGTATAGTTTGATTTCAGTACCTATGATTGAAAGTGCTAAATGTAAAATTGTTGAAGAATGGAAATTTTTCATGACTCATTAGAAGAGTTGTACTTTGAGGGATAGGATTTTTTATTTATTTTTTTTTAGAAAAAAAAAAAAAATTGTTTTTGCATTCTATGTTAATTGCTAATGACTCTTTGTTTCATCCAAGATTATGTGAAGCTTCCCATTGCATTGTTTTCTTAAAAATTTTCGATATAATGCCACATGTACCTATGGCTATGGATTTGCATATACTAAATCTTCTCTGAGGTGATCCTTTTGTGAATCAATTTATCACTTTATGGATCGATCATTAATATAGACAAAAAAATGAATAAGGGAACTCTATAATAAGAAACAACAAAGACAATGTTACAAAAAGTTGTAATATAGAGTCATACCACTAGGCTCATATTGGAAAAAAAGAAAAAAAAAATACTATAGGAAATTACTATAGAACCAGCTGAAAAACATGGAAAGAAAAACAAACCCAAATAAGTTAACTAAGAGAGAAGATAAATGAAGTTAGTTCTATTATAGTTCAAATCAAGTACTTTGCAGTCAACCTTTTCCTTCAATTCTTCCTCCATCTCTTCCATCTTTTTCTTTACTGCCTTGTCATTTTCACCTCTCATGCACTCCATGTTATTAATTTATTAACTTAGACTCTTTTGGATGTTTCTTTGCTAGCAGGAAGTGCTTGTGGGTCCTGAAAACAGAACAGCAACATCTAACAGAAGTTTTCTTAAGGGTTAATCTAACAGAACAACCCAGACAGGTATACTTGCTTCATGGATCTATTTATTATAAATATCCATTCACTTTAATTGATGAAAGCAAACATATTGACTGAAAATTATTGTTAGTCTATCTACTTTATGGAATGACATGACATCTGTTTTGTTTTTTATGTTTTATTTTTTTTGTGTGTGTGTGTGGCCATAGGTTGACTTGAATGTGACAAATATGTTTTGAATGGCCACATGTTTAAACTGTGATTAAAACGTGGACAATGTTAAGGTTTTCTGGACAATTTAAGGGTATTCTGGACAATTCACATTTTCTATACAATAGTGCTTGAATTGGCCTACTTTTTTAATCCTTGTCTTGAGATTATAGGCAGAAATACATAATGATGATTTATCTTCTTCTTTAAACCTGTTAAAAGAGCTTTAACATATAATGATGATTTTATGAGATATTCTAATTCTATGGATTTCCATTTTGCATGTGGCCAGGCAATGGCAAGTATTGATGTCAACACACCCGCAGGCAACATAGAAGTTCAACCCCTTATTCGCCATCATTGCATTGTCAGCAAGTTGAGGGATGTTAACAAGAGCTAATCTGAAGAATGTAAGAGCCAGCTGCAAACCACTCCATTTGGGTGGTTGTTGAATCTCCACTGCAACATCGAGACCAGTGAACGACTGCTTGAAATGGTGGTTGCAAGTTGGAATGCCGGTGAACGTGCATTCCAAGTGGTTGATAGGTTCATACCTTTCACCCTATATGACATTGCCCTTATATTGGGGTTGCCTATGAGTGGGGAGCCAATTGATTGCAACCAGTCTCATTCTGGGGGATCTCTGGTGAAGAAATTGTTAAATAGGCATTTGAAGACAACTTCACCAGAACGGACTAAATTGGTGACATTGCTCACCAAACCTTCCATAAAAGTCCCAGATAAGGTTAAGTTGTATATTGCCCTAGTCTTAAGTTATTTTTTGTTTCCTACCACCTCCCAAAAAGTCAACACAAACCTCCTACCATTGCTTGATGATAGAGCTAACCTAGGAACATATGCATAGGGGAAGGCAGTGTATGAGTTCTTGGTTAGTGGTTTAAACCATGCAGCTGCATCGAAACAAGCGAAAAAGGTAGAGGCAACTTGTACATTCAAGGTTGCACTGCCTTACTTCAGGTAAAAATTTTTTTATCCTCATTGTTTACTCCACAACCATTCTAAATTTTGTTTTATTCTTAAACTTACCATTGACGTCATTATTTATGCAGATATGGGCATGCGAGCACTTGGGGATTGGTCAGAAGAATGCTGAAATTAACCAACCATTCCCAAGATTCTTAGCATGGACCCACCAAAGAATGTTTAATAAGAAGGCAATGGAGGCCTTTAGTTATAGTGCCAATGTAAGTATCTTACATTAAAGTTGCATACTAATTTAATATTCACATTTTAGTTTCTTATAAAGATATTGTATGTTAGTATTTCAGTGTTCTAATTTATATAATGCAATTTGCAGGTGCTGTCCGTGCTTGTAGCGATGCCATGGGAGCAAGAGGAATCCGTGGTACAAGCAGCCATAGAGACCTTGCAAGAAACCCATGGCAGCTCACACATAGCCATGTTAGGGAATGATGAGGTTGGACCAAGCAATACTCAAACGCCGTCCAATCAATGGCAGTTACAACTCCAAGCTGAAATCACTAAACGAGAAGCTGTAGAACGCCATCTTAAGCGCATGGAGGATGAGCTGAACCGTGTCAAGGGTCTGGTGGCCACAGTGTTAGAGTCTAGCCCCACTATTCAAAAACCATCCCCCACCTCACAAAACGTAGAAGAAAATCAGCCCCCACCCTAATAAAACTTAGAACATACCCAGCTGCCCATTCAAACCCCAATTGTGGACTTGCCAAGCTCACCATCCAAGGCTGTGAAGGGAGGCAAACCTGCCAAAAAGAAGTCCAAGGTAGCCATGGTGGACTTAGCAAGCTCACCATCAAAGCTAGACAATGAAGGGGAGGCAATTGCAGCTGTGGTGGATTTGGTGAGTTCACCATCAAAGGAGCCTACTACTGTGAGATATACAAGGGCGAAAACACAAGTCCAAAAGAATATAATGGTAGTGCCCCCCCAATCGGAACCGGTGAATGTTGAGGTACGTGTGTTGTTTAACAATAAAGTACTTAAGAAATGCAAATTTACTTTATGTTGGGTTCATGCTTTAACTTTTTTTTGTTTAAAAAACACATATGAAATAACATTATGTACTCCATGTTTACAAATCATATGAGCAGTGGGTGGATGCTCATTTCCTATACCAGCCAACAGCTGAAGACGAGGCTGTCTTGGTTGATTTTAGGAAGAAATGGGGGGCGCGACAAGGCGGGCTACTAGGAGAAGGTTGTAACAACTCATTTCTTTCATTATGTAATGATTTATGAAGTGATTATCAATATTACCTCATACTGGTTTATAACACGTTTAAAATTTTCTAGGCCCAGCGAGGTTGATAGCAATGAGGTAGCAATCTCAACTGAAACATATGAGATCACGGGTCGAGATGTGTCATGATTGTTAGGCGATCAAGCTCAGGACGATAATTCTAGGTGGATATCCACCGTGGTAATTACATACTCATTTTGCATTTTAAATCCTCTCTTTATTGCATATTTGAGACATGAGTTTTACAATTCCACATTGTTTACTAAGCAAGTGTGACACACACAGGTGGTGGACACTTTCAAGGATGTATTTATGGAAAAACTCACTGAAAACGGCCACCCTCCACCGTACATAAACTTTATAATAAGCGTACATGGCGGGGTAAAATAACAAAATTTCAACCTTGGCAAATACTTGATCATACTTTTACATTATGAATGATGTCAATACAGCGAGCTCCTTTGTGAAAATAACTAACTATTTCTTAATGCAGACTACGATCCTAGATTCGGCTCAGTCAACTTCTGGACAAAGAGGCAAAAGAACAAGAAATGGTAAACAACCTGTTCAGGATGACCAGCCTAGACCAGAATCTGGTTTCCACCCTAGTTGGGTACGCGCATTGCAGGAAAATTGCAACCGGGTAATTAGAGACCTTTTCCAACTTTATTTTGTAAAAAACAATGTAACATATCTATTCTGAAAAAACTGTATATGACCTTTTTTTTTTCTTTTTTTTTTTTTTCTTTTTTGGTTGAAAGGAAATATATTAACTTACGAACTAATTAACCGAGTCCGAGTAGCATTAGATACATCAAATGCTAAAGCCTCCAACACATGCGCTGGGGCATTAGGGAAATGAACAAAGTCAGATTGCTGGACGCACCCAGTTTTTGCTAGTAAATCAGCACAACTATTTGCCTCTCTAAAGACATGCTTGAGGGATTTTTTCTCAAACCTCTCTAGTAGGTACCTGCAATCATCCACAACAGTACTAAAAAAAGCATTAGATGTGGTGGAGGAATTAATAAGATCAACTGCCACTAAAGAATCCAACTATGTATGACCTACCCTTTCATGTTTCTTAATGTAGATTTTTGTCCTAGCATGTCACAGTGGCCATTTTGTTATGCTGGTTGTAGATTGCCTAAAAAAATTTTTCTATTTTTTTTATTCTTTACCTAATGCGACCCATAGAGCTTGGGCGCCAATATTGGTAAACACTTATTTTTCATTTCAATTTTCTTGCTAACCCAGTATTAACTTAGTTAATCCCACTAATACTACTTTCTGCTGCCTGCATCACAACGAAAAGTTTTGGAGCAGATATGCATAGAGAAGTTGGGCCATAAGGATGTCCATACATGACTCCTAGAATACAAGAATGACATACCAAACCAAGATAAATACGTGTAAGTACTAATATCTATCATGATCCCAAATATATTGAGACAAATTTGAGTGTAGACTGTGTAAGTAAGTTCATATTCTCTTTTAATGTGTTTTGATAATTCAAATGCAAATGTTGGTTAGTATGTTGATTGTTGGTGTTTTGATAACTCAAATGTAATTGAGATGTTGGTTGTTGGTTGATAACTCAAATGTAATTGTTGCTATGTTGGTTTCTGGGTTCTAATACTATTTTCTAGAAAATGTGGACAATAATGTCCAAACTTAATGATAATTGTCCACATTTTCTATAGATGTTATGAATGTTACGTAGGTTGTTGGTACATGTTGGTTTCTATGGATGTTATGAAAGACAATTTTGAGTGAAGTAAATTTCCATAAATTATGTTGATCAATGTTGATTTTTATGTACTTTTGCCTCAATTTTTCCAGCTCCGATTGTGGGATTTTCATGCTAACATACATGGAATCCTTGATTTTTTTAAACAAGATAGTATAGTTCGGAAAGGTATGGTTTCCACACCTTCATTTCATGATGCGTTAATGCGTTCATTTTAAGTCAAAACAACTAACCAATAATTTCTAAATGTCTTTTATGTTTTGTAGGCTGATTGCCCAAGAATAAGGCAACGCATTCTACTAGAATTCTATTACAATTCCTTGCTGCCCAAAGCTTTACAAAGTTAAATCTGGACAATTCTTTACTGTGCTTGTTGCTGCCCAATTCTTTACCGGCATATAGTTTTATGTTTTGATACACATTTGTTATTTTTGTATTTACATTTATACTTTTTGTATTTAAAATTTTGGTTGCTCTATTCTTTCTATACTTGAGATTGTATTAAAGGTAGTGAATAGAAACAATATCTTATTCTTTTGTAAATGGAGTAAATAATTAAATGAAATTGTGAAATTGGTTGGAAACATTTGTGTATATTTTAGGTTATCCATGAGTTTCTTTTATATTTAATGTTACTAGAAGCAACCTATTGCCATTGGAATCTTCACATTACTTGTTGTGAAAGATATAAAAAATGGATGTTTAAAAATGTTTCCCAAATTGTGGTGAAACTAAATATGTTCAAACAAATACCCAGGAGCAACCTATTGCCATTGTCTACATTGGAAATAATAAAGTTTGGTTTTTTTTTATTTTGAAGTGATTTTGGTTGGTTGAGATAAAAAATGATAAAATTGTTACAAAGATGCTAAGAAACATATTTAATAGATGCCAAGAAACATGACCAATTCGTATGAACATGTTTAAATGCTCATACAATTTTCTGGAAAATGTGGACAAAAACATGAAATTATGGACAAAAACATGAAATTGTGGACAAAAATTTCGAGTCTACTGATGAATATTTAAGTGAACCCAGAAATGTTCATACAATTATTGCAAGACGGAATTCAGTTCGAGGCAAACCCGGAAGCAGTGTGCTACCTTCTTGGTACCCGAGAACCCCTCTTCGATATATCACTGCAGTTGTGAGGGTAAGTTTTTATTCTGTGCTCTTCAATTTATGTTAATTTTCATGGATATGAGTTTTCTTACTTTGGTTTGTGTTTGGGCTTGTTATGACGAATCTTGATTAATTGTATTGAGGAATAGGACTTGAATTTAATTGCATTTACCTCATTGATAACATAACACCGTTCTTAAATTGTTACACTAATTCTTTTTCAACTAGTATTAATAAGTATCCACAACTCTCCATTATATTATATTGTAGTGCCTATCATTTTGATGAAACTAGGAGTCAAGCACAAAACTTCTATCTCTTCCATGGATAATTGGGTTTTTCTGCATTTCTTATTCTTAGTTTTCTTTATTTTATTTTATTTATAATATTCATGTTTTGTGAGGTTTCGTGTTTCAATTCTTTTAATCTGATAAATGGGTTCTTTTTGTGTGGTATGGATGGGAGTTCACTGATCTGGTTCTGGGTATAGATTTGTTTTTGTTTTTGCAATTTATTTATTTATTTTTGAATAATTAAGATAGTTAGAAATTTACCCTTTTGAGATTTTTGCAGATCTAGTGGTGTTTTTGGTTTGTTGGGAATCGTCAAAGAGACTGTTCACAAGTAAGCTTCTAAGAGTTTAGCTTGTTTGCTTTCTTTTTTTTTTTTTTTTGTGTTAGTATATTTTTTAATCCTTAAGATGCTCCTAGTGTATTTTGGTCCTAATAAGAAGTCATTCTCCAATATAGCTGAAATGTGTCAGATATGTACTACAGGGGGACAAGGGTGTAAGGATGAATTTGAGTTGAGATGAAATTTAAGTCTATATTTCACAGAAAATTATTATGTGTATAGGCCTCAATTATATCAATGCCTTCATTCTTTCTTAGTGGCCAATGACCTTGTGAATTGTGTTTGAACTATGACTTCTTCGATAGTGGATGTGAATTGCTAAGCTATGAGGTTAAGAATCGTAACTGTAATTACATGATGGATTTCTACTATCATAAAGGAATCCTTAGTTTACCTTACTGAGGATGGGTTCATAGCTGTTTGTATTTCTTCAAGTGTTTGCCCCTTAGTCTTTGGTACTAGCTTTGCGACGAATAGAACAGTTAAGCCTGATATGCTTGTGAATATGAAAAATGTCCCTGATCAAAAGCGGAGGGCTAGAAATTGGGGATTTTGAAATCTGGTTCTGAAGGGTTATGGCTGAATCTTTGTGTGGGTTTTATTTTGTGGAAAGTAACAACTATTAAAGTTGGCTTTGGTTGGGTTACTAGTTGAATATTTTGATGATAATCCAAAGATTTTTTTACTTTGTATTTGTTTGAGTGAAAGTATTGACCACTTAATCGTCCAAAATGAAGTTAATTTGGACTTCCATGCAAGCTTTGGAATTTCACTAAATATATATATATATATATATATATTTTGGATTATATATTTGTCATTGGTACTTTGGATGTTGTGGATTTTGCTTTAATAGTGGGAATTTAAAAGATATTGTTGCTTTATTTGTGCAACAACTTATAGTATCCAATTGATATATTTCTTGTAGCATAGATGAATGTTATTTGAAAGTACTTTTATGCATCTATCATCCATGGTTTGTAGCTTACTTCCTAAACTCTAACATAAGGGTTTTCTTTACCCACATATTGATTTAAGTTATTGGCCTTTGTCTTCCATATTTGCTTCATATCTTGTTTGTTCCTATTCCTTTTTTTAGCGCCAACAAGTGATGGACATCTTTTTTAAATTGAACTTAAGTCAAAATTGCAGCACCTGGTTCTTATATTTTATTGATGCTCCTAATTTTGGGTTTGGATACTGTTTTTTTTTTTTTTTTTTTTTTCATTCTCTCCTATTTCCCTATCTTTTCTCTTTGTCCCATTGTTGGTGTAACCTTTTGTACAGTCTGCCTATTTGAATGTTTTAGTGTATTTGACCTTTTATTTGGTTATTTTATATTAAATGGCCAATGGTTTGCAAGACAGTTTCATTGAGAATGTAAGTTTCACTTTTGAACTCCACTCTTCTGAAGATTAGAATTTTAATTTTAAGCTCACACTGACCACATGTTCTCATCTAATTCTTATATACTTGATTGTTGCAAAAATTGAGGGGTGGTGATCATGTCACCTCACAGTTTGACCATGGTCAGCTAAGGCTGACCATAATCATATGGTTTCTATCTCTGTATTTAATGGTTAAAATTTGTAAATTGGTGAGATTTTGTATTTGGAATTTCAGATTTTAGAAGTAAATAGCTTCTTGTCCTTTTCTGTTTTGCATTCCATTGCTTGATAAATTGTCCCAATGAAGCAATTTTGTAATCTTTAATGAAGAAGATGATACCTGGTGTGGATTGGAAAAGGTAATAATTTTCTTCTTCTTTGGTTTTTTTCCTCGCTTTTGGTGAATTTATTTGTGATGGATGAACGTTATGCATCCTTTTATTTTTTTGGAGGGGGGGCGGAGGTGTAAATCTAATTTGTTGAGAATTTTATTGGGGCAGAAGAAAAATTTCAGTTGAATTTGTGGAAGTTTTATTAGACGGATTTAGGCATAAATTAGAAAAAATAATTTATCATTACCAATTTAGAATTGAATTTTCTCTTAGAATTGGTTAAAAAAAAAAAAACCCTGAGTAAATATATATCTTTCATTTTTTTCTTTTCTTTTCATTATTTTCAATTTATTTCATTATGTTACTAGAGGTTCTTTCAAGCTTGGTTCTTCAGTGATTTTTGCTCGTGATAATTACATTCTAGCACAATCATAATTGTCTAGCATCCAAGTTTCTCTTTTGGGATAGTGGGAATCTCTTTAGAAGTCAAGTCGTGTCCATAATTTCGAGGATATTATTTAAAGTTGAAATAATTAGCTAGTCGAACCAAACTATACGTAATTTAGTCTCAAAATTGGCTAATTTTAATTTTCAACCGTCTCTCTTACGATATTAGTGCTCTTCTTATGACCCTTGCAAGTTCACTAAGTGTGGGCCTACCAACATTGCCGTGCTTATTAGTCCTCTTCTTATGACCCTTGCAAGTTCACTAAGTGTGGGCCTACCAACATTGCCGTGCTTTGAAGTGTCTAGTCTTTTCATATGATTAAAAAAAAAAATTAAAAAAATTAAAAATGGGAAGAAACATTGCCGTGCTCTGAAGTGAGTCATCCAACATGGGAAGAAAAATTCAAAATTTATAAGCTTTGGCGCTTTTGATCTAACGTATTGTATGCTACAGACATAATATATTTCACAAAAGTTTTAATTAGTTCTCATCTGTACACACCGTCCACCACAGACATCACCAATCACAACTTGACACATCTATAGTTTGTAAAAAAAACAAA
>BKZX01003076.1:19365-68798 GCA_014362285.1 Fagus crenata
ATACAAGAGAAATCAAAGATAGAAAAGATAACATCTTATACATCAATCCATCCTTCTCAAGCTTATATTTTCATATCATTCAAAATCCTTGATTGAAAATTTCTCTAAACACTTTTTGAGCCATATTGATCAAATCCTTGATATACTATTAGAGTGAGCATATTGTGTACAATTATTCTTTGAGAGAGTCTTATCTTGTACAACAAATACTTTGTTGAAACCTGTGAGTATTTTGTTAGGGTTTTGGTATAAATCCTAAAGAGTGAAAAGGATTTTTCACTCGGTGGTTACTCTTCACTGTGTAAGGAAGATTTGTAACGGTTTTATCTTCACCCGAAAGAAGATTGTCAAATAGTGGATTTGGGGAATCCTCAAGAAGTGTTCTTGAGGCGGGGACGTAGGCACGGAAGCCGAACCTCGATAACAATCATCGTGTTTGATTTTCTCTCTCTCTATCTCTTACATATTTAATTGCTTATATATATACTTGTGCTTGATTTCATATCATATCTATATTGCAATTGAATTGTTATCAAACATTTGCTAAATCAACATTTTCTATTTGAAGATAGTTTTTAATTCTGCATTTAAATTGAAAAAGTTTGCCTCAACCTAAATCACCCCCCCTCTTAGGTTGATATTTGGGTAACAGGGTGGACCCAACATGTTTTACAGAAAGCCCAGTACCATTACCAACCCGGATTTGATCCGGACCATTGTAGTCATCAGCACGAAGGTTGAGATTGCCTAGATCGGCTGTGAGATGGTGAGTAGCCCCAGAATCCGTGTACCAGTTGGAGTCTTGAGGTGCAGAAGGGGTAGCAAGGAGTGCTTGCATGCTGGGGCGAGCCTCACTAGCATAGGAGCTGTCAAACCGATGGTAGCATTGTAATGCAAAGTGACCAGGCTTGTGGCAAACTTGACAAGTGGGTCTGTGTGAAGAAGAACCACCACGACCACCACGGCCTCTGCCACGGTTGGTGCGCTGGTTGTTGGTGGTGGGACCACGATTTGATTGGAAGTAAGCAGGAGACTTGCCACTTCGACCACCACGGGCAGAGCTGGTTGGTGCAGTGAAATTGGCGTTGGCAAGGGAGAGATCTACGGCAGGCTGATTGTGAGCCAAACGGATCTCATGGGTAAGAAGGTGACCGTATAAATCCTCAATAGAAAGAGGGTCTGCCCGAGTTTGAACAGAGGTCACAAGGGAGTCATACTCTGAGCCAAGACCTGCAAGAAAAAAAGAAACCAACTCAAAGCTGTCAAGGGGATGATTCACAGCTGCAAGTGTGTCAGCGAGAAGAGTGAACCGGTGATAATATTCCGCAACGGTGGAATCGCCTTTTTGTAAGGTTGCAAGCTGATAATGGACTTGCATGGTGCGGGCCCGAGATTGAGAGGTGAACATCCTCTCGAGAACCTGCCAAACATCACGAGCAGTTACGCATCTGACCACATGGGCCAAGATGGTCTCGGAGAGAGAAGAAATCAGTGCGCTGAGCAGCATCTGATCTTGGAGATGCCATTGTTGGAACTCCGGGTTGGGGATGACGGGAGCAGCACCATCAGCGATGGTTGGGAGAACCGGCAGTGGTGCTGGACGAGTGCCATCAAGGAAACCAAACAAATGTTGGCCTTTGAGATAGGGAACAATCTAAGCCTTCCAAAGAAGGTAGTTATCCCGGGTAAGTTTGATTGTAATCAAGTGATGAACCTGAGTGAGAGAGTGTGGGATGATGGGAGTGGAAGTGGGTGAGGCAGTTTCAGTGTTGGTGGAGGAAGAGGAGGCCATTGCAGCGGAAGTGTTTGATAAAAGGCTTGAGAGGGGGAAAAAAAAAAATTTTGGACGTTTGTCACTTTACGGCTCTGATACCATGTAAGCTCAGGTAAATACTGAAACTTAATGTTATAATGCCTTTTTTTAATCAGGTTAAGGTGTATTGTATTTATAGATTTGATTACAGGAGGTGTTACAAGATAAGTATAAACAGTAACAAACATTTGAGTATTTGAAAGTGTGATTACTTTAAGCTAAGTCTTTAACTGAATCCTTATCACAACTCTTCAGCATGATTGAGTTTATCCTTATCACATTTCTGTTCTAACTGTCTTGGAGCATTATCTTCAACAGAATATGTGTGGTGAAAAGGTATCAAATAACTAATAGTAACGAATTGTTTTATTGGATTTAAAAATAAATAAAAAATAATGAATAAAAACTTACGTTAAAATTGAGTGATCTCTAGTCTAATTTGTTTGAATAGAATTTTAGTATTTTTATCAAGGTTTTACGTTTTAGGCATAAATTAGAAACATCTTCCCATTCAAAATCAACTTACAAGTGAATTTTCTCTTACAGTTGGCTAAAAGAACATTGCTAAAAATATATCATAAAGTTTTTTCATTATTTTCAATTTATTATATTATGTTATTAGAGGTTATTTCAAGCTTAGTTCTTCAGTGATTTTTGCTCATGATAATTAAATTCTAGCACAATCATAATTGTCTAGCATCCATGTTTTCCTTATCAATTCCGTGTAAATGGTCTTTGTGGACCCAATGTGTTGGCAACTTGGCATGAAAGACACCTACGCCTACCCCAAAATTTTCAGTCTTTCTTCCCACGTTGGATGGCTTTTTATCATGTGAGAAGTCTAGGCACTCTCGTCTCTCGGTCAATGTTTGTAGGACCATCATTCATGTGAAAAAGAGACTACGCATTTATGTGTAGTCCTGAACTATGGGCGAAGCTATGTTATAGCTTGTCCAGCCAAGTTTTTTTTTTTTTTTTTTTTTTTTCCCTATATTTTTTTAGAAAAAAAAAAAATCCTAAATTAAAAAATTTAGCCCAGTCAAGAATTTTTTTTTTTTTTTTTTTGCAATTAGCCCACCCTAAACATTTTTTCTGGTTCCGCCCCTGTCCTGAACTATTGAATAATTTTCCTGTTTCTCTTGTCAATTTCGTGTAATGGCCTTTGTGGGCCCACTATGGGTTGAATTAATTAACATTTCAAGGAAAAGTGTTTCCAAAGTTTCAATAGTGAATTAATCAGAAGTGGCCTACAATGAATGGACATAATCCCTAGTCATTTAGACACGTATATATCTCTTTACAAGTCAAGTCATCTCCATAACATATTTGGTGTTTTTTGCATCCAAATGGAATCACTTTAAGTCTTTATTGTCATTTTCATATTGAAAGGTCTCCGCTAGAAGATTTAATGCAACCCTACATTTGGTTTTTTCTTTTTCAATTATTTTATATTTTATATTTTATCTTGTTTTTGTTGAGAATAAATAATAAACAAAGAAAACTATATGAGTAATGCTAGAGACATAACCAATTTTACTACCAAACCTTTACAACCTTTACAATTTTACTACCAATAAATAATAAATTTTAAGCAATCCATTGGGAATGCTCTAGGGGGTAATTAGTGAATTTGGGTGCAATCCATTAGGATGCCATATCAGTTTGTAAAGGTTTGGTAGTAAAATTGGTAGTATTTCTAGTATTACTCAAACTATATACTTAGTAGGGTTCTAATAATGAACATGTGTGGTGAAAAGATATCAACTCCAATAACTAATGAGTAATGCTAGAGACACTACAAATTTTACTAGAGTGTCACATGACGTGGTACTTTGTTGTACACTGTTAGATTTAAGACATAAATCTTACGCGTGAAATAGAAAAAATCTTGTTCTATGTTGTAAGCTCACATTTGATGGACTTGGAGAGCATTGATATCAAAAGAGAGACGATTGAAATCTACGAACTTTAGTTTACAATTGAAATCATCTAACTAAAATTTGTCAAGATCATTAATATTGAAAGAGAGACCATGGAAATTAGCCAACTTAAGTTTGTCGTTATACAAACTTTAATGTGACAAATGGATTGGGTCAATTGGGTTCAGGTAAAAACGTGTTGTACTAAAAGGGTTACAAACCCTATGACCTTTACCCAATTTTTTTTGGGTCAGGTCAACCAGTTAACTCGTATTTTTTTTTTACTAATATTATACCCTACAAATTTATGTGAAGACCCTTTACGATGATTATTAAGCCGTTGAAAAAGAAAAAAAAAATTGATCATATTTTCTTTGTTTTTCTTTTAATTAAAAAAACAATAAATAAACAAAAATATTAAAAAATATAAGTTAAATAATTCATAAATTCTTAAAATTTATACTAGCCAATGTTCACTAATATTATTTTCACCAAAAAAAAAAAAAAACTAGATGTAATTCTAGACCATATCGAGTTATCAACCCCCTCAAGTGTTGTACTAAAGTGTTTCCATAGTTTCAATAGTGAATTAATTAGAAGTGGCCTACAATGAATGGACACAATCCCTTGTCATTTAGTCACTGGGTAGGTATCTCTTTACAAGTCAAGTCGTCTCCATAATTTCAAAGGATATTAAATCAGAATTGAAATAATTAGGAGCTCGTACCAAACTTGGGATAATTGGGTCTTCACAGTATAATTATGAGAAACGACTTTGCAATACCCAATTTTAGCTTTTATTCAACCAAACATATTTGGTGTTTAACAATCCAAATGGAATCACTTTAAGTCTTTATTGTTATTTTCACATGGAAATGTCTCCGCTTGATTTGGGTTTATTTTATGTTTTATCCTATTTCGTTGAGAATAAATGCTAAACAAAGAAAACTTAGGATTTGTCATTATATTCTAACATGCCAATTTGTAATTGGCTTTAAAATTTTCACTTACTACACAAAAATATTAAAATTCAAGAGAGAAAGAGACACAAAGAGCCAATGCCAATGAGAGAGAGAGAGAGAGAGAGAGACAACACACGGAGTTGGTGAGAGGGGAAAAGGGAGGGGAAAAAAATGACTAAAGCAAAGGAGACTTTTACCCACTTGATAGCGTGTTAGAAACGAAAGCAGGATTAAGTTGTTCAATCTGATAGAGCCTATGTTTGAGGAAAATGTTTAATGACTACATTCTTATTATATGACTTCTTGTATTACAATGAGCTATTAACAAAGTATTTAACGGAAAATTTTAGTTTTTGTGCATCCAGGTTTGAAACATGATATTTCTCTTGTCAATTCTGTGTAATGGTCTTTGTGGGCCCACTCTGGATTGAAGTTTTTGGTTCTCAGTTTATTAGTCTGTCGGCATGGAAAGTGCAAATATAATAGCCCAATACCACAAATTTAGTGGACTTTTTATTCATGTGGAAAGTCTAGGCAGTCTAGAAGGAGATAATGTTGGTTGGAAAATGATCTTCTCCATAACCATTTGAAATAAATCTATTTAATGTTTCAAATTAAATATTATAAATATAAAGGTATATAGAGTGTCACGTGACATGGTTTATTGTTGTACATTGTTCAATCTAAGAAATAAAATCTTATAATTGAAATGGATTCTCTTTATTTTCAATCAAAAAAAAAAAAAAATTCCTATTCAATGTTTGGAAGCTCACGAATGGACTTGGAAAGTATTAATATCAAAAGAGATATGGTTGAAATAAGTTTGTGGTTGAAATCATCTAACGTAAGTTTATCACAAACATTAATATTGAAATGGACTTGGAGAGTATTAATATCAAAAGAGATATGGTTGAAATTTAAGTTTGCGGTTGAAATCATCTAACTTAAATTTATCACAATATTTTAGCCAAAAAAATATTGAAAGAGAGACTGTGGAAATCAGTCAATTTAAGTTTGTCGTGCTACAAACTTAGGCGTGACAAACGGATTGGGTCGATTGGGTTATGCCGTTCTATAAACGGGCCATCCAATCCTATGATCCTTACCAAGTCTTTTGAGGGTGGATCATTCTACGGTACCCACGTGGGTACCTTACCTCCAAATTGATAACCTGCTATAACAGGTCACAAAAATATCACATTAATAGTACCATCATCACATTTGATGGTACCAATATCACATATAATAGTACCTTCATCACATTATTTAGTACCTTTATTCACTTCACATATAATAGTACATTCATCACATTATTTAGTATCTTTATTCACTTCACATATAATAGTACCTTCATCACAATTATGGTACCTGGTACCAATATTATATATGATGGTACCTTACATCACATATAATGGTGCCTAAAATCATATTGGTTAGTACCTTAATTTTGTATCACATTTTATAATACCAACTCACATGTAATGGTACCAAATATCACATATGATAGTACCTTCATCACAATAATAGTACTTGGTACCAACCTCACATATAATGGTACCTTTCATCACATATGCTGGTACCTAATATCACATTGGTTTGTACCTTAATTTTGTGTCATATTTTATGGTACCAACATCACATTTTATGGTACCAACATCACATTTAATTATACCAATATCACATATAATAGTACCTTACCATCATATTAATTGGTACCATAGTTTTTTAAAAAAAATATATACTATACTAAAAAATTAGATAATATCAACTTCATAAATATATCATGGTACCTATCATCCTATTGGTTAATACTTATTTTATTTAATTAATAATATTAGAAAAATTAAACAGTACCAAACAACAACAATCAAACGGTACCCAGAATCTAAGGGTATGTTTGGTGACTACTTTTTGTTTTCTGTTTTCTAAAATTTGTATTTGGATGTTTTGAGAATTGTAATAAAAAATAATATTATAATAGATTTGAGAACAAAAATTTTGTTTGGTAGATGTTTTTCACATTATTTAGAGTGCTGTTTTCATATATTATTTTATTATTATTATTATTATTTTTCAATTAAACACCAAAGAACCCTCCTCCCCAAAACCCTCTCCGGCCACCGTGACCCACCCCGCAATTCAGCCCCCCACCGTGACCCACCCCCCAAATCCAACCCCAACATCGCTGGTCAACCATTACCACCACGACCCACCCAAAAAACCACCACAAGCCACCCGGCAAGCCATCCCGACCCATCAGGGAGCCAAACCCCACCACCCAACACCACCGGTGGAACAAAAACCAACCACTACCACCGCGAAATAACCCACCGCAAGCCACCGCGACCCACCGCGAGCCAAACTCCTAACAAAACCCACAACAAATTCACAAAGCCACCGCGAAATAACCCACTGCAAGTCTCCAGATCTGCTGTCCAGATCTTGAAGCGACTCCACTGCGACCACCGCGACTCCACCGCGACCACCTCGACTCCACCTCGACCACCGCGACTCCACTGCGAGCATCAGAGAACCCACCAAGAAAGAGGAAGGGCGGAGAAAGAGAGAGAATTCCGATGATGGTTATCGGGGCTGAAGAAATAAACAAGAAAAAAAATTATTATTTTATTAACTGAAAACAAATACTGAAACAGAAAACAACCAAAAGTTGTTCTCAATAAACTGGATTTGAGTATCAAAAAAACAGTGATTGAATTTGAATACAGAAACAGAAAACAATAACCAAACAAAAATTTTAGTTGTGGGACCCGCAAAATTTTGGATTTGAATACAGAAAACTGTATTCGAGTATAGAAACCAAACATGCTGTAAGAACCCTAAAATCTTCGTATAACGTTTCTACTCAGCCTCCGCCTCTCACCTGTTGTTACATCTCTTTCCCCATCTACTCCTCCTCCTCCTCCTCCTCCTCACCCTTTCTCCACCTCAGCCTTACTGTCCACCATCACCCACGACCTCTTCGAGGTGACATTGGACTTAGACCGAGTGAGAGAGAACCGAGAGCCACCGAGTGAGAGAGCCATCACGAGTGGGACCTAAACTCGAGCCGTCGACCGAGTGAGAGAGATCGAGAACCACTGAACCACGAGGAGCCTCTCCACCGACGAGTGAGATAGACTGAGAATCACGAGCCATTTCATGAACGAAACTGAGAGGAACTCCAAGGAGAATGAACCGATGTCCAAGATCTGAGAAACCCGAGTGGATCGGAGAGGAACCTGCACAAAATCTGAGGTATGAGTGATTTTGTTATCTGGGTTTTGTTTAATATGTGGATTTTTTTGGTTATTGTTATTGTTTTTAGTGGTTTTAAGCAATTTGAGCTGGTTTGGTATCTGGGTTTTTGTTTCTGCACTAGGAGTTGGATTTTGGATTTTGTTTCTGCACTAGGAGTTGGATTTTGGATTTTGTTTCTGCAAAAAATGGCTATATCTCATAGGTGTTCGACCAAAGTCCTCTAAGAGTTGGATTTTGACCCTTTACTGCCTCATGGTCCATTGCTCACTGTTTGGTTAGCATACTTCCTATAAGCTTGTGTTGCGTGTTTTGTATTTCTGCACTAGGATCGTTTTAATTGAAAGCTTTACAAACTGATAAAATCACTAAAATAATTTAACAGAGAGGCCTTTTCAACACTGATTTGCCAAAATAATTGGTAATTTATGGTGTCTATTTTTTGGCAGTAACTTTTTTGCTCTGGACCTCTGGTTGTGTATAAATCTGGTTGCTTTGGTTGTGTATAGAGTGTAGAATGTAGAATGTATATGGATTTTAGTTGTGTATGCTGTTTGGTTGCTCAGAAAACAGTAAAAGTAAATCTATTAAGGCTAATAATAATATGTAGTTGCTGACTGTTAAAGGCTAATAATAATATGAGTTATGGCAACTAGGAGGGTCTTTTTGTTATATCATGGTCCATGTTTGCCTATACTAGGAGGGTCACTAGTTCATAATCTCCATTGAATATTCTATTAGACAGTAAAGTATGGTGCATTAACTATTTGTCATCTAGCATTTATTGTTTCCCCTGCTTTCTGTTTCTCCCAAATGCAGTTCTTGTCCTCTTGGACTTCCTCCCTCTTTTCACTTATGTGTGTGTCCTCAAGTTTTTTTTTTTTTTTTTTGATAGGTAATAGACAAATTTTATTAAAGAGAATTCTTAAAGTGCATAAAGCATGCACAGTAAGAGTTACTGATTTACAGGGACAAAAGCAGGATCAATAAAAGATAAGGATGAAATAAAATCTAAAGTGGATCTTTTAGTAGTCAAGTTCCAGACTCTAGACCATTCAAATAAAGAAATAGAAAACTCATTCAGCAACTGACTCTCAGTTTTTTCTTTGTCCTCGAAAATACGGCAATTGCATTCCTTCCAAATCAGCCACATTAAGCATAAAGGGACCAGATTCCAAATATCTGATGAATGTGTCCTCAAGTTTTGGGTTTGCTATGTTTTCAGTTTGCTTCAGGGCTTCTTTTGTATACATTTCATGTTCATGGGTTATGGCAACTTTTGGCATATTTTTAAAACTGAACACAACAAAGCATTAATTTTCTACATTTTATTAGCTGTATATGTATCATGTATGATATACTTCTACAACATATGATCTAAATAATGAGCATAGAATTGATGAATCATCTGATGAGGTTTTTTAGGTTTAATATCTTGTAAGTAGTACTGAATTTCTGGGTTGAAACATTCTTTTGGCACCATCTAGGCAACTGGTACTGCTTTCTGTGCAGGGAGATTTCAGTGGGAAAGGCTTGTGTAGCCTAATATTAGTGCTTGATCAAAAAGAGTATTTCCACTAGTAGACTAATCCTTTTGGTATGAAACATAGATAATTAGTTGAGATTGAGTCTATTAAGTATGTTTCATTGATGTCTATGAAAGATAATGTCTTAGGCATACTGTAATTAGGGCCGATGAACTCTAGCTCAAACGGCAATGCCTCCCTTGTAAGAGCTAGGTCCATATTTTATCCATTATCATCTATTTGAAATGTTTTTTTGATTGTCTAGATGCATATGGAGTTCTTGAAGCTTATCTGTTAGTTGTACTTTGTTAACTCACTAAGTCCTATACTGATTTACTTTGATATTGTGTATGTAGAGATATGTAGGTTCTTCACCCATGCCAGAAGATGTCACAATTCAAAACATTCTTGAGGACTATGATGATCATGAAGAGGAGGAAAGTGGTGCCATGGAGCTTGGGGACTAATTGAAATGAGTTGTTTTTTGAAAGTTTTTGTGTTATTAAATTTTGGGGTATTGAATTCTTTGCATGGACAGACAAATTGTAATAATATTGAGGTAATGTCAAGGATGTGGAATTTGGGGGTATTGAATTCTTTGCATGAAATTTTAGAAACAAATGCTTTGCAGATTTTTTGGATTTTGGACTAGACAAACAATAGTTTTTCTTGTTTGAGCTCTACTATTATGTAATGTTTGCTCAGACTATGTTTAAGTGCTCTACTATTATGTAGTGTTTACCAGACTATGTTTAAATCAATTTAGAGGTCAATCATTTTCTTTCCAAGTTGACTCAACTAATTTATTGATTTCTTATGGTTCCCATTTGAACCTCCATGGGTTAATTGCACATATGCACATGCAACTGTAAACACACTATAGTCTGGTCAATTTGAACATTGATAGGTTCCAATCGCATGCTATAAGATAGAATAAAAAGACTGTTTCAGATTTTTTCATAAACAAAACACAAACATGTTCCATCTTTTGCTTAAATTAATTTTTGATAATTCTAACTTTCATCCAGTAGTCAATATCTTACATGCCTATTCAAAAGAAGCCAAAATTTTATTACTATGAGCCCAACAAAATGGGTCGAAATAAAAAGGACTACAACCCCAATTCCACAATTCTAAACAATCACCCATTTCTCATTCCAAGCTAAAAAGAATCGGGTCGGGTACCCATCGGGTATCCGTCGGGTCGGGTTAAACGGGTATCCGTCGAAACAAACGGGGTGGGGCAGTAAACGGGTTTTTTTGGGCGGGTCTCTGAACGGGGCGGGTCGAGTCGGGGCGAAACCCGACCCATTGCCATCCTTAATCTTGGCTAGTGTTTGTTGGCCATGAAGGTTCAGTTATGTTAAGATGTATGAACTGTAATGCTTTGGGAAATATTTTAGCTGCACAACTTTCACTCAATGTTAGAGACATATTGAATTTGAAGTTGAAGTTTTCTGGAGACATTGAGCTAAAAAATCTAGTTCCGTACCTCCCGGACAATAATATTTTTACTTCAAAACTTCAATGGTTTTGATGTCATTTGCAAACTATTGACTATCCAGCATTTATCATGTGTTTTTGACAAGTCAAGCTTTGTAATTCCTTATGAATATCAATGAAAATATGAAGAATGCAAGCTATCTTTGATAGAAAAATTGTCAACATTCTTGAATTACTCCTTGTGAATATCAACAAAGAAAATGGTCGACACATTATCTAAGAGAGGACATCAGGTGGAAAATTAGCCCACCTAGACATCTCAATATGGTGTTTATGTTGTAGGGGCATGAAATATAATCATAAACAAACAAAAATTTGAATTCAGGGAAAAATAAAAGATTGAGAAACAATCATAAATTGTAGCGTAACTTCTAAGCTCTAAAACTACATAAGCTGATAATACATTCTTTAAGGGCAAAAAGTAACTATACAAAGTTTACAGTCATATATGTAAAGATGGCCTGTGGAAAGAAAATATATATTTCCACACCAAGAAAAGAAGGATTTATACTTTGGCTGGCTACTTTTTGCAATTCATTCTCTGCTTCTAAGCTGTATGACTACTACGGTGGCTTCTCCCAAGATGAGACATGCTCGAGTAAGAAATTAAACCAGCTTCTTCATCCACATTTGAATCAGGAACATAAACATCCGTCCATTCCTTTCATCGCTAATGTTTGTTTACACTGTCATTTGGGGCATACAGATTAGATGCCTTCTCCCTTCTTGTTCTTCACCACCTACAATGTGTGAAAACAAAAGGAAGAGAAGAAAAAGAAGAGGACAAGATTAATACTTCTCCTTTAGTAATACAAAAACAAAAAACCAAAAAAAAGTGCTTTCCCAATAATCGAGCAATTTCCCCCCTTTTAATACATAAGGGGGGAAATTGCTCGATTTTATAGATAAATGGGGAAATTGAGATAACTCAATAGTTAAAGAGGGAAAAATGCAATTTACCCATTAAAATAACTATGGTTCCCAACTTAATCTGCATCTTCTAAAAAAACTTGCTAAGGTAAAGCAGTTTCCAAAATGGTTCCAAAATTGGAGTTAGGAAGATTACGTATTCCAAAATTGGTTCCAAGAGTGTGGTGATCGTCTCAGATGGAGGTGGTCGAGGTTGTGTTGAAGACAAAGCAGATTGGCGTGGAGGGAGGGGCGACGATTGAGGTGGTCCAAGAGCCACTACAAAAAAAATGCCTTTTTTCGAGGGTCGAAACCCTCGAAATAAGTAATAAAAAACTTCGAAAAAAGTTGTTTCGACGGTCAAGATGGCCCTCAAAAGGCGTTGATAGAAACACCGTCGAAAAATATGTTTCGACAGCCTTCACAACCCTCGAAGAAAGTATTTTACCTTTATCAAGGGTCATAACCATCGATAAAAAGTGTTGGATTACTTCACACATATTACTTGTATCGAGGGTCATAATCCTCGAAATAAGTACTTTTTCACTTTATCGATGATCATAACCCTCGATAAAAGCAACTTCTATTATTATTATTATTTTTTTAAAAAAGAATTCTTTATTACAAAAGGGGGAACATTTGTATTCTTAGTACACAAGAATAGTTAACAAACTTAAAAATTCTTAACCAAAAGAAAAAATAAAAGAATAGAAAAAACCAAAATAGCAAGCATCATATTCCTTAAATTTTCTTTTTATTATAAACCTAACCAGCTAATTCCCACCATTCTACAAACCAGTGCCATATCAAGAGATCAAATGAACTATATTAACATGAATTCATATGTATCAAGACCTGACTACATAAATGGTTTTATCATAGGTACTCCAAGATAAAACCTATATGCCAAGGAAACTAGCATGCCTTATATACTACTCTCAATGGAAAATAAGAAAACTAAAGACTATAAGGAACATATATATCAAAAAAAAAAAAAAATCAGCAATACCTCCTGATTAGAATCAACAACATTCAAACCCACAAATTAATCAAAAAATTTAATTTTAATCTCTAGCCATAACAGCTTCAACCACCAGCCTAATTCATGCTTTCTATTAAGAACTAAAACTTGTTATCTCAATTTGAACAAATACCAAATTCTCTTCAAAACAACAGTTTTTCAAATACATACCTCATCACTTGGCAAGGTGCTAGCACCAGTTATGGTGATATCTTGCTTCTTTCCAGTTCCCTTGTCAACAGCAGTGATAGAAAGGATACCATTCGCATCGATATCAAATTTCACCTCAATTTGAGGAACTCCACATGGGGAAAGTGGGATGCTGTCAAAGCGAAAGCTTTCAAGGGAATTGTTGTACCTCACAAATTCTCTCTCACCCTAGTAGACATTCATCTCTACACGATACTGTCCATATGCTGCATTGGAGAACATCTCTAATTCGGAAGTCAGTAAAGTTGTGTTCTTTGAAAATGAAAGTCACAAAAATAAATATTGATGCTTCAATAGTTTCAACAATTAGTACTACAGCAGATAGTATAAAAGAAGAACAAGAAAATAACTTGAGCCAAAAAGAGCATATATATATATATATATTATACATTTCCGAGTTGGGCAAAAAGAGCATCAATATCAGTATATGTTATAGTACAAGAATATTATCAGCATCAACTATACATTTTAGAGTTGGGCAAAAACGATAGCTACTCTTCCAGCTAGAATCAGAGCTAACAATATTGAACTCACTGTCACTAATGTTCCAGGACTGCAAAAAGCAAATCAAGCATGTATGTAAATACATAGACTGCTCATACATTTTATTTCTGTCCCTTAATAAATAAAACGGTTCCAAAATGAGGATATATGTGGGCATCACTTTGCATTCTCCTACCACAGAATTTAGGTAACTTGGCACTTCTGAGGTTGAGCCGTTAAGCTAGGAGACATGTGATAATTAATAAATATCTATCCCAGACTAGCATCTTTATCCCAAAAATTGTGCAAACAATAACTAACCATTATAAGAAAATCAAACATATCAATAAGATAGTAGCAGCATTACAAACTAGTTTCCAGCCTTATCAAAATGAAGACGCTACACTCAACAACAATATTCTATTGACAACTAACAGATCTAAGTAAAGTTCTTAGGGGCACTTTAACTGTTCATGTCCACACTGAGGCCCTCCCAAATATTCATATATAGAAAAGTATGATGAAATTTACACTTTGCATTAAATGTATCAAATAAATCTCAACTGCACTTCCTAATAAATTAAAACATGACTAGAATTCCTCGATGCATCAGGTTATGACAATTCTCAGGATCATGTTAAGATAATCAATCTGTGATTATTTTGTTTCCATACCAAACAACTTACGGCAACAAAATTCTATGCACACAAACACACATGATGAGATAGATATAAATCATGCAAGCACGATACCCTAGAAAAACTACAATAACCAGAAGGCATAGACTGTCACAAGAGTAAAATATTTGCAAAGAGTTGTCAGGCTTACTGTTCTAGTTGAGTGGCGAATTGTGCTACTTTCTGCTTGCACTAGTTGGCATAAATTGTTACTTCTTCATTTTGGAAGAAGTCAACTGCCTTTTCAAAGTAAACAATAGCCTGCTCAATGTGCTGTTCAGACTCGTACAATTCAACAAATTCCTGTGCATGAAAAAAAAAAAATCAAAATTCACCCAATGTCATGTTTATCATTAGATCATCTCCTAAATGATCTCAAAAAATAACATGGTAAGTAGAAAATTACAATAAATGATAATCTCAAAGAAAAAAAAATTTGATGACAAAGCTGAGTAAAAAATGTAACTTGAAGTATCTTGCAGCCCTGCAGAGCCTTTCAATTTCACAGAACAGATTTACTGCCTGCTCTAAGCAAGATCTGGCCTTTGTATAAAGACAAGGATTTTAGCAGCAATAAAGTATTATCCAACTCTATGGAAAGAGAAACAAACCAGAGATGATAAAAAAAGGAAGGCAAGAATATTGATAGACAATTGTTTCCACAATTCATATATGGTCCTAAATACAATATAAAGGTGATCATGAGAAAGATTCCTGTTTCTTAGGAAATTATATAAACAAATAATGATAAATTCAAAGCACCTATTCATTGCTTCTCAACTAAATGGTGTATTTGCTAAAGACATGGAATTTCATAATGTCAGAAAATTTAAAATGTCCAGAGTAAGCCAACACCATAGATACCATTTATAGATGGTTTCTTATAGAAATGAGCAGCATCAACATAAGCTTGGCGTGCTTCATGTTTGCTTATCCCCTGAAAAACCACATTAATAATGATTTAGAAACAAATAATACAGGCATGCAATGTTGACAAAATATATTAATTTTCTTCAAAACAATAATGGTTGAAGTTTTCATTGGGACTTTCAGCTCCACCAGTGAATTCGACATTTTGTCAAACACCTTCAAGGCCTTATTGGCTTATACACAATACGCAGACACCACAGAAACAAAAGAAGGCCTCTAATAGTTACTAAGGAATTAAAGGTCACTGTATACCATAGATTAAACAGACCAAATTGCCAGGGAAGTTTTGAATCCAAGTTGCATCTAATAACAGCTTGCTATTTGTATTAGCAATTATAATCAAAGCAAACCAAACATTCACAACTCAATTACGTGATATCCAAATTGATGACACTTGAAATCCACTGTCTTTCTCAACCAAACATACCAAAACCAAACTTATGTACAATTTATGGATGAATGTAATTACTGGAGAGATTCAAAGAAATTAAAAAATCATACACTACGAAACTTGTAAACAACTTATCCAATTTGTTTCTACTTTCTATAAGATTTAATTGAAAAGCTACCCTAACATAAAAAATTCAAATCTCTTTAAATTTCCTAAATTTTCTGACAAAACCAAAAAAAGATTTACTCAAAATTACTTTGAAAATAAACATAAACACTAGGATCAAGTTCCGTACCTGATTCACATTCGAATCGATAATAAAATCAAAATAAAATAAAATATGCACCTTTTAGGAGTAGATCGAGGAGAGAGCATTTGGATTTGCATGAGGATGAGGATGAGAATGATACCAGAATATTAGGGATTTGCATAAATGAATGGCACAGATTATTTTTGAGACAGAGAAAGAGAGAGCGAGAGATACTTACCATTTCATTTATGTTGGATTGGATTTTGGAAGAACCGGCGTGATCAAGCTCTGCAACTTTGAGATTATTTTTGGGTGACAAAAAATTAATCACGCGGGCTTAGCTTTTTTTAGTGAGCGTGGTGATCGTCCCAGATAGAGGTGGTCGAGGTTGTGCTTTGAGATTGAGGGAGAAAGAGAAATACGTTTTCAATTAAAAGAGAAATAACTGGATTAGCCGGTAACAGATTTCAATTTTAATAGGAATAAACAGTGAAGATTAAAACATTTAAAATGAATAGTTAATATTTTAAGTAGGTATGGTACCCACAAAAAAACTGTCGGTACCGTAGAATGACCCAGTATATATGATCTATACTTTTTTCACATACCAAAAAATATAAAAATTAAATAAACGGGCCATCCGAAAAAGGGTTACAAATCCTACAAAAGAATTATATATATATATATATATAAATTAAACAAATAAGAAACTAGACCATTTTTAGAAGTCTTGATATTTTTGGGGCTGGGCTCAGCTATGGTTGAGCAATTTTTAAAATTGAGGGTCGGCACGTGTCCCCTGGTCACAAGTTGAATCCTCTAGTGCTAATAAGTTTATAGTTTTCTTTGTTTATCAATTATAAATAAGATAAAAAATAAAATAAACAATAATAAATTATTCGTGTAAATCCTATGTGCATCAAATCAAAATCTCCTAACGGAAACATTTTTCCAATGAAAATGACAAGAAAGACTACAGCGATTCCATTTGCATTGTGAAAACACCAGACAAGTTTGGTTGAATTGAAGATAAAATCAGGTAATGCATATCAAAGTCGTTTATCATATTCATACCGCAAAGACCTAATTATCCCTAGTTTGGTTCGAGCATTCAATTCTGATCTAATATCCTTGAAATTAAGGGGACGACTTAACTAGTAAAGAGAAACCCAGTGTCCATTCTATATACGCATGCCATTATGTATCCATTTTGATAGATCAAGACTTCAATTCATGTCTATATAAGCAATATTCACTACCCAAAAAAAAAAAAAAAAAAAGACTTTTTACGAGGGTCAGAACCCTCGAAATAAGTATTAAAAACCTTCGAATACAATATTGTAGTTCACTTCCTTGCAAATTTAAGAGTGCTAAGTTAGTGACATTATTATGGCATCATTCTTGTGTTTCTTGATGTCCACACGGTTGCTTTTCTTACTTCCACTATTGCATGCTATTGCCACCAACTGTTTTTCTTCTATGCAGCCACTCTGCCATGATGACGAGAGCTCTGCCTTGTTGCAATTCAAAGAAAGTTTTATCATGAACAAGAGTACTTGTGTTGATCCTTTTGCTTATTCTAAGATTGCATCTTGGAAATGGGAAGGGATGAACAAAGATTGCTGCTCCTGGGATGGCATTGAGTGCGACCAGGACACAGGTCATGGGATTGTGACCTCAGTAGAGTTGTCTTTATGGTTCTATGGTCTCCAACAACAGCCTTTTCCGCCTTATTCATCTTCAAAGGCTTAATCTTGCTTTTAACAACTTCAATTTCTCTCAGATCCCATCTAGTTTTTGCCTTCTTTCTAGGTTGACATATCTCAATCTCTCCAATTCATTGTTTTCAGGCCAAATTCCATCAAATTTTTCTGAGCTTTCCAAGTTATCATCCCTTGATTTGTTATATAATTCTATGCTACAGCTCAAAAGTCTAAAAGGTTTAGTCCAAAACCTAACCGGCTTGCAAGTTCTACGTCTCAGTTACGTTCAGATATCATCTTCAGTGCCTGAAATTTTATTGAATCTATCTTGTTTGACAACACTCCAGTTGAATGGTTGCGGATTATATGGAGAATTCCCCTTTGGAATTTTAAACCTACCGAAGCTACAATGTCTTAGCATGGATGACAATCAACATTTGTTGGGCTATTTAGCTGAATTCTACTCAAGCAGTCCACTTGAAGTTTTATCACTCAAGGGTACTAGTTTCTCTGGGAAGCTACCGGCTTCAATTGGAAACCTTGATTCCTTGAATGAATTGAGGTTTAGGAGTTGTAATTTCTCGGGTCGCATTCCATCTTCACTTGGTAACCTCACTCAACTCACTACTTTGGACCTTACTAATAATTCTTTTATGGGTCAAATACCTTCCTTCCTCCTTATCAAACCTTGTTTTCATGAATCATTTGGGCTTATCTTTTAATCTATTATCCGGGTCAATTCCATCTTCATTTGGTAATCTTACACAACTTACTTTTCTAGCCATTACCCATAACTTTATTAGATTCTCGAACCCTTCTTCCTTATCTTGGCTTGGCAGGTTGAGCAAACTTACTATATTGGAATTTCAAGAAATCAATTTAACAATGGAGATCCCATCAGTCTTGGGAAATCTAACCCAACTTACTCATTTGTGCTTGGGCTCTTCTCAATTAATTGGTGAAGTCCCTTCTTGGCTTGCCAACCTGACTCAGTTAACTTTGTTGTAGCTTCTGTTTAATAAATTACAAGGCCCAATTCCAATTTCACTTTTTGAACTCGAGAAGCTTGAACTTCTCAACTTTCACTCAAATAACTTGAGTGGCATAGTGACTTAAGACATGTTTTTTAAGCTCAAAAGTTTAACCTCAGTCTCCCTATCAATGAACAATTTATCATTCCTCACCAAAACCAATATGAATGCTACTCAGAATAAGTTTGAGGTTATAGGATTGGCTTCGTGCAACTTGACGCATTTCCCAGATTTCTTACGCAACCAAGACCAGTTGCAATTGCTAGACCTATCATACAACAATATTCATGGCCAAATACCCAAATGGGTGTGGAACACAAATAAAGAAACTTTGATGTTCGTGAACTTTTCCCACAACTTTTTAACAGGCTTTGATCAACATTTGTTCAATTTTCCATGGCCTCAACTACAGATTTTGGACCTTAGATCCAACAAGCTACAAGCATTACCCCTAATTCCACCATCATCAACCTTGGTTTATTTGGTTGCAGACAACATGCTGCAAGGAGAAATTTCACCATTGATTTGTAACCTTAGTTCTCTTTATTCCCTGGATTTGTCCAATAACAAATTCAAGGGCATACATCCTCATTGTTTGAGCAACTTTAGTAGCTCTTTGAGCATATTGAATCTTCAAGGCAACAATTTTCATGGCATGATTCCTCAACTATGTGCAAAAGGAAGTAGAATGAAGATGATCGACTTAAGCCAAAATCAATTCGAGGGGATTCTACCAAGATCATTATCAAATTGTAGAATGCTAGAGATTCTAAATCTTGGAAGCAATCAGCTCACTGATGTTTTTCCCTCTTGGTTGGGAATACTTCCTGAACTAAAGGTACTTATTCTACGACGTAATGGATTCTATGGTATAATAGGGAATCCTACAACCATCTTTGCATCTCCCAAGTTGCGCATTGTTGATCTCTCGGCCAATGAATTTATGGGTAAGTTGCCATTTGAATACTTCCAAAATTGGAAGAGTATAAAGAATGTTGATGCAAATAACTTCACATATATGCGGGCATATACAAGTATTCTGTTGGCGGGTTATATCATATACTTATATTACCCTTATTCGATGACAATAATAAACAAAGGGAGGGAAATGGTATATCTAAAGATCATAGAAGTCTTTTATAGCTATTGATCTTTCAAGCAACAAATTCATTGGAAATATTTCAGAATTTATTGGTGATCTAAATGGGTTCCAATTGCTCAACCTTTCTAACAATAACCTCACTGGTCACATCCCATTATCATTAGGAAACTTGATAACATTGGGATCGCTTGACCTTTCTCAAAACAAGCTATCCGGACAGATACCTTGGCAATTAATGCAACTCACTTTCCTTGGATCCTTTAACATCTCACATAACCAACTTATAGGGCCTATACCACAGGGTAAACAATTTGATACATTTGAGAATAGTTCATTTGTTGGAAATCCAGGATTATGTGGAAATCTATTATCAAAGAAATGTGAAAATCTTGAGCCTTCACCTCTACCCAGTTCAATCATTGAAAAAGATCAAGACTCATGGTTTCCCATTGAATTTGATTGGAAAATAATCCTGATGGGATATGGTACTGGGCTTGTAATAGCCTAATAGGAGTGGTTGTTGGAAACGTTGTGATTGAGAAGAAGCAAAATTGGTTTGTAAGAACTAGGAAAAGGCAACATAAAGGTGAAGGAGAGACGAAGGCATCCAAACATAATTGAATTTGTCAAGTTGTGCTTCAAAGAATTTCATCTATGTTTTTGCCTGCAGGATTACTGTCTACCTTTCATTTTTCTTGATTTTTCATGTTTTCTTTTCTAGTTGTAAATAGGTTGTCTCTATCCCATCCCACCCTCCCTGTTAGAAATATTTCTATAAACCAATTAAGATGTTTTCCGAGCACAAGTATTAGAAAAATAAATTTCATGCACGAAGATCAATTTCACAAAATTCGGGCCAGCCATGCAAAAAACAAACTTCGTAGCCAACATATAGTGTAGGTGTGGCCACCAAGGCTCCAAGAGTATAAATAGCCCATTTTATAGATACTTGTCAAAGTTCTCAAACACTTCCAAGAAACCCCCGAACAAGTCCAGAAATTCTCTAGGAGTATAAAGGTAAGTCCTTTGAACGTAACAGAGCAGATCCAATAGGAAAGTAATCAAAAGCATCGTGGCTTAACAGGGTGCGTAACTTGAACTTGATATTGAAATAAGCTAAATATAAACCTCACTCTTCATGTATAACTAGTCGTCAACCCGTACAATGCACGGGATTGTTTAACGAAAGTTATATATTTTCACTTTGTGTCATTTAAGAATAAACTCTAACTATCATAATGATGAAATAAAAAAATTAAAAAAAAAAAAAAAATCACTCTTTCTCCAAAATAACTCATTAGGATGGAATCTGGTTATTAAAATTCTATACATAACTTGGCAAAAAGTTATCATGTGTAAGCCTCTTCTATAAGATGAAACAAAGAAACACTACTTTAACTTGTACCGTTTGTCATCATCAATATTGCTTAAAGAACCACATATAGGATTCTCCTACAAGAAGTCATACACAATGCAAATAGTACTCCTTCCTTCCCAAATTATTAATCTTGTTTCGAAAACTCAACTTTTTAAAGGAACATAATTTAATATCTTGTCTCTTCAATAAATAAATAAGAGTTTCCAAAACTACCCTTGAGCAAATTTATCAAATATTTCCTACTCTTATTTCCCAAAATTGGCAACAAACAATTTTGGAGTTTTCAAAAGCCAAATCATACTTCAAATAGAGTACAATACTAATTCTATTGACGCCAAGCAAAATTTTTGTGAAAAAGATTGGCGGTATTATTTTGCTTATATATCTAAGAACTTCCCTATTCTATCTTAAGTCTAACCCAACACAATCTCACAAAATTTTATCGGTGTCTTATCTCCTTCCCTCAATTGTTATCCTTTCTTCAATTCTTATCTTTACATACAAAGATGAGTGACTTGCTTGAAACAACCCTTTTACAGCCCAAATAACAATAATAATAATAATAATAATAAAAAGAAAATTGACCCATACAGAATCTCATGCAATCTATGAAACTAATTTTTTTTTACCTATAGTTGTAAAAAGAGAGCATGATAAATAGGGACTAAATAGGCAGGATCTATCTAGGGGAAGTTTTGAAATCTTAATACTTTGCATATAAAGTACATCAAAAGACAAAGCATTAAGGGCCTTGAACTTATTATGTGCACCAAGCTTTTAATGTATCCAAGAGCTCTCCTATCTTTTTATACCCCCAATCTCCGAATTGTTTTTCATTTTCCTTCTAGTATGTTTGTTTAATAACTTTGGAGACAATTATCGTAATAGACAATGAAACTTGTTTGGGCGTAGAAGAATACAACTTCGATTCCAAAGCCTTGATATCCCAATCTATAAAGGATTCTTGTGCTATGACTTGCAACATCTGAAGCTTCCATCTCCTTTATAGGATGCTTTGACCTCAACCTCTCAACAAACTGATTAAGCAAAATCATTAGCTAGATCAGTACCACAGACCAAGATATTCCAAAATTGAGAATGCAAATTCTTATTAGGCTGAAACTATGAATATTTGAGATGGGCTATTAAAGTAAACCTATGAATTACCTCTTTATTTGTATATGATTCAAGTGAATTTCCATCTCTCAGTAAAAATAGTTTTAAAGGTCACAGAGTTCTCACAAACCAGAGAATCTTGCGGTGGCATAGATTAAAGATGGTACAACTTCCTTGCATTCCTCAGGACAATCCCTATATAAGGTATAGGGGAAGCTATGTGAATTTCATAATTATAATTCAAAATAGTTCAATTTGATAAAAGGGTATAAATTTTTTTATGACTCATTTAAGTCCAAACTGATATGTAAACACAAGTCAACACAAATTGAATATTAAAGCCCAAAATTAGCTCTAAAGCCTTGATAAGCTCTAAAGGATTAGTTCTTATATCCAAAAGACTATTTGTTTCTTATGAATTTGAAAAAGATTCAGACTTTCCTTTAGGGCATAAAAAAACAATATAAGATGTATGAGTAACATATACAAACTACAAACGAAAGCTCTTAATCTGTGAACTTCGTTAATAAAGTGAATTTATTGAATAACTTCAATCCATTTGAAAGAAGCATCTATATAGTGATAGCTCAAACAGTAGTCACCAACAAAAACCATCCTCCATTTAAGAACCCCCTGTTTAAACTTCAAACAGGTAATATAACTTATAAAAAACAAAATGGTAATATATGATATAAAAAGCCTACATTCAAAAAATTAAACAGAGATCAGGTAATATATCCCAAACCTTTGTAAGTACCCCAAACCAATATAGTAATTTTCAGACTCAAAGGCGCAGAGCTATTGAAACTAAACTCTAATTAAATAGATTCTTAATTAAAATTTTGAGAATAGAATACAACATGCAAAACCCATAAAAACCCAACATCCAAAATGACTAAATCAACACTTAAAAAGTATCTCAAAAAAATCCATACCAAAACCTAAAAAGTAATCAAGAATTCTCAAATAAATAAAAAAGAAGAAGAAAAACTTACAAACGTCGTCACGGCGATTGCCCATTTCCGGTGTGCCCATTTCCAAACTCACCGACGAACCTAAATTAAGAAAGAAAAGGAGTGAGACGAGGACCATTAGAATATTACAGAGAGGAGGGGAGTTCGACGATGAGAAATTGAGAGGGGAAGGGACATCTATATAGAAAATAAATCACTGGGTTTTAATTTCAAAGGGGTTGCAATTGAAGGCAATGATAGGGAGAGGAAGCGACTAAATAAATTTCTTTTGGTGAGTAACATGTGTTGGATTTAATGGGGAAGTCCAAAAGAAGGGAACATCTGATGAGGAGATGAGGAGCTTGAGATTGAGAGAAAATAGCGTTCTCTTATGTTGGACAGTTGAGATTGATGAAGAGAGAGAGAGAGAGAGAAAGGATTGAGGAAAGAAAACAGACTGAATTTAATAAAAATAAAAAAAAGTGCAGAAGGGGATAAGGAGTCGGGAGAGAGAAAAAAGAGAGGAAGTAAAAATAAAAAATAAATAAATACCTATAGAGAATATTGAGAAAAAAGGATATACATGAATATGAATAGAGATAAATAACTATAAAATGGAATTTTTTGGGGAGAGGAGATATGATGGGACAGGCTTTGGAGGAGTTAAAAATCTTCCTTTTAGCTTTAGCTTTTAAGTTATAGTATAGATAAACACAACAACCACTTTTAAGTAATTGATATAAAAAGCACACCTTGCGGTGCGCTCTTCTAAACATTTTAAATCCCATTCATTTCATTATTTTATGGTTAAGATTTTATTTTCAGAATTTACTAGTATACACAGGACTTTTAGGGGTCTTTAATAGACCATTATTAGCCAGCCCAAGTCCTTCATATGGTGTTCAAAGTTCAAACTGTTGGACCCTGTTGGAAAAGAAGTTACAAAACGACAATTCATTGATAGAAGCAGCCCTTTGAACGACATGCCGTCTTAAGTATATCATGCTGGTTGTTTAGAGAAGTACTTATAAACTGTAAGTCGTGTATAGTTGTATTAGTTAATTAGCACTGTTTCTGATATATTGAAATACACGTGTCCTTAGCTCATTGGTCAGTGTGGTTAGTGCAGTCGGTTAGTTCTCTGTTAGCACAGTACCACTAAGATAACTCTGCTTTTGTTGAATGTAAGCTAATACAACAAGACATTTCATTTTGATTCAATTCCTTTTGTTCTTTATTTTTGTTCTTTTCTTAGAGCTTTTTCTATTGCTATCTTCGTTTTACCTTTGAAAGGATAATCATGGTGTTCAGCCTTTCTTTTTCTTCAAGCCCAAGTTCATCTTCAAACACACCCTACTAATCCTCTCTTTCTACACCATGGAGATAGCCTAGGAACTCTTGTCTCTCAACTCTTGACCTGTGAGAATTATCACACATGGTCTCGTACCATGACAATGGCTCCCACGGCCAAAAATAAAAATAGAATTTGCGCTTTGATTGTGCTTATTAATGTAATTTTCAATAATTTTATTTTGGCTGTGATTATTTTTAGATTAATTTTAGTATTCTGGTTAATATTTTAAAGTGATGAAGTAAAGTTTTTATTTAATATCTACATAAAAATAAAGAATTTCTTTTTTATTTTTCGTACTAGCGAATAAACACAACCCTAGAAGAATAACCAGTTTTTTAGCAGGAAAATTATTCTCTGTCTCTCTCTTAATTATATTGTAATTGACCCTAAAGGATGGCATTTCAATTTGATAATATGATTAGTTTGTATCTATTTCACTTTAATATTATGAATTCAACTGTGAAAGGAAGCTAATTTGAACGTAAAAAATCGATATGAAATTTGTAAGAATGTGTGTTTTATTTAATCTTTATGCCTTCCCCTCAAGAAAATCCATTGATACAATTTGTTTCATAATTTTGTCCACAACTTACTCAAGTGGCATGTTGTGCGTGGTGGAAAATAAATGCAATGTCAGAATTACTTCCTTGTATCCACCACTTACAACTTGTTACTTTAATAAGTTGCGAAAAAAAATTGTTTCTAGCAAAGTTGCCCCTTTCCCTTTTGTGTTGCCTCTTCCTACTTCTTACAAACCAATGCTGCTTCTTTTTAGTCAAAATGTTTCCAACAACCACTCCAATTACAAACTCACTACAATATCCCAAAAGGATTATTTTCCAATCAAATTCAATGTGAAACCATGAGTCTTGATTTTCTTCAATGCTTGTAGTGGGTAGGGGTGGAGGTTCACATTTCCTTGACAATGGATTTCCACATAATCCTAAATTTCCACCAAAGCAACTATTGCCAAATGTATTAAACTGTGTACTTTGTGGTATAGGCCCTATAAGTTGGTTGTGTGAAATGTTAAATGAGGAGAGGAAAGTGAGTTGCGTTAGTTGCATTGGTACCTTTCCTGAGAGCTTGTTTTGAGAAAGGTCAAGCGACTCCAATATTGTTGACATGTTACCAAATGATATTGGGATATGATCAGTGAGGTTATTGTTGGAAAGGTTGAGTAATTGGAACTCGTTTAGATTCCCAATGAATTTTGGAATTTTTCCATTGAATTCGTTGCTTGAAAGAAAACAAATGCATAAGCTTCTCTAATCTTTTGATACAATGTTTCCTTACCTTTGAGTATTATTTTCATCGAGTAAAGGTAACATTCAAACACCTCATGATTTCCCAACCAAATACTTGTAGCTGCCTGCATATGTGTGAAGTTTTTTATATCAATTTTCTTTGGATGCATCCAAATTTGGAAGTATTCAAATGGAAAATTACCAGTAAATTTATTGGTGGAGAGATTAACAATGCGCAACTTGGGAGATGGAAAGAAGGTTGTAGGACTCCCCACTACCCCATAGAATCCATTATGTTGTAAAGTAAGTACCCTTAGTCTAGGAAGTGTTCCCAACCAAAAGGGAAAAACATCATTGAGCTAATTGCTTCTAAGATTTAGAATCTCTAACATTCTACAATTTGATAATGATCTAGGTAGAACCTCATCGAATTGATTTTGGCTCAAGTCAATCATCTTCAATGTACTTTCCTTTGCACATAGTTGAGGAATCATGCCATTAAATTTGGTGCCCCGAAGATTTAATTTGGTCAAAGTGCTGTTGCGGTTGCTCAAACAGTGAGGAAGGATGCCCAAGAATTGGTTATTGGAAAAATCAAGGGAATAAAGAGAACTAAGATTACAGATCAATGGTGAAATTCTCCTTGGAGCATGTTGTTTGCAACAAAATAAATTTTGGTGGATGGCGGTGGAATTTTGGATAATTCTTGTAGCTTGTTGGAGCTAAGGTCCAAAACCTGTAGTTGAGGCCACGAAAAATTTTCTGGATGTTGGTCAAAGCCTGTTAAATAGTTGTGAGAAAAGTTCGCAATCTTTAAAGTTTCTTTACTTTGGTTCCACACCCAATTGGGTATTTGGTCATGAATATTGTTGTTGGATAGGTCAAGCCATTGCAACTGGTTTTGGTTGCATAAGAAATGTGGGAAATGATTCAAGTTGCATGAAACCAATCCTAAAAGTTTGAAATTACTTTGAGTAGCATTGGAATTGGTTTTGGTGATGAATGATATATGGTTCAGTTATAAAATAAAATCAAGGAGGTTAAATATTTGAGCTTATCAAACATGTCTAGAGTCACTATACCACTCAAGTTATTTGAGAAACGGTGAAGAGTTTCAAGTTTCTCGAGTTCAAAAATCGAGTTTGGAAGAGGACCTTGTAATTTATTAAATAGAAGTTGCAACACAGTTAACTGAGTCATGTTGGCAAGCCAATAAGGGATTTGACCACTTAATTGAGTAGAGGTCATGTCCAAAAAACTTAGTTGGGTTAGATTTGCCATGGAAGATGGAATATGACTAGAGAAATTACAATTCCCAATCAACAATTCATTCAAGGAATCAAGGTTTCCAATTGAAGTCGGTAGTTTCCCAGAGAAACTAGTACGCCTGATTATAAAATTTTAAGGGGGCTACTTGAGTAGAATTCAGGAAAATAGCCCATGAGATCTTGATTGTAACTCACCCTAAGTTCTTGTAGCTTTGGTACCTTAAAAATGCCAACAGGGAATTCTCCATGAAATCCGCAATCAACCAAGTGGAGTGTTGTCAAACAAGACAAATTCGATAAGATTTCAGGCACTGGAGATGATATCTGAACTTCATTGAGATGTAGAACTTTCAGGCTCGTTAAGTTTTGAACTAAGCATTTTAGACTTTTGAGATGTAGCTTAGAATTATTTTGAACTACACTTTCAGGCTGAGCAAGGAAAGATAACTTGGAAAGGTCAAGGGTTGATAACTTGGAAAGCTTTGAAAAATTTGATGGAATTTGGCCTGAAAAGGATGAATAGGAGAGGTTGAGATATGTCAACCTAGAGAGAAGGCTGAATCCAGATGGGATCTGAGAGAAATTGAAGTTGTTATAAGCAAGATTAAGCCTTTGAAGATGAACAAGACCATAGAACCATAGAGACAGCTGCTACTGAGGTCAAGGCCAATCACATGACCAATGTCCTCGTCACATTCAATGCCATCCCAGGAGCAGCAATCTCTATCCACCCCTTCTTGTTTCCAAGTTGCAATCTTAGAATAAGCAAAAGGATCAGTGTAAACATTGACCTTCATGTCAAAGCTTTCTTTGAATTGCAACAAGGCAAAGCTCTCATCATCATGGCAGAGTGTGGTTGCATAGAAGAACAACAGTTAGTGGAAGCTTTCGGAGTAGCCCCCACGGTCATAACTGCATATTTCGGGAAATGACCCCACGGTCATAACCTGTAAATCTATATACTTTCAAGTGAAAATCATAACTTCCACATTCTTTGGCAAAACAGATTAAATATTACATTCATATGGCGAAGTTCTTGCCATGTTATTCTCCAATAATCATGTTTCCATTCTTTGCATTTGTAGGAGCCCGAGGCATGCATGCCAAGGTTCGAAGTTTGGGAAAATGATTCTCTCCTTTTGAATTAGATATATTTTATGTTTCAGATTAAATTTTACAAATCTAAGAGTGTATACTCATGTTCTTTAAAATTTAAAATGATGTGACAGTGTGTACATCGGTAAATTCAGAAAATAAAATCTTAACCGTGAAATAACGAAATGAAGAGGACTTAAAATGTTTAGAAGAGCACAAGGTACGCTTTTTGTATTAACTACTTAAACTTAAAAGTGGTTGTTGTGTTTATTATACATGACGAGTGAGGTTTATATTTAGATTGTTTCAATATCAAGTTCAAGTTACGCACCCTGTTAAGCCACGATGCTTTTGATTACTTTCCTATTGGATCTGCTCTATTATGTTCAAAGGACTTACCTTTATACTCCTAGAGAATTTCTGGACTTGTTCGGGGGTTCCTTGGAAGTGTTGGAGCCTTGGTGGCCACACCTACACTATATGTTGGCTACGAAGTTTGTTTTTTGCATGGCTAGCCCGAATTTTGTGAAATTGATCTTCGTGCATGAAATTTATTTTTCTAATACTTGTGCTTGGAAAACATTTTAATTGGTTTATAGAAATATTTCTAAGAGGGAGGGTGGGGATGGGATAGAGACAAGCTCTTTACAACTATAAAAGAGAAAACATGCAAAATCAAGAAAAATGAAAGCTAGACAGTACTTCTGCAGGCAAACACATAGATGAAATTCTTTGAAGCACAACTTGACAAATTCAATTATGTTTGGATGCCTTCGTCTCTCCTTCACCTTTTATGTTGCCTTTTCCTAGTTCTTACAAACCAATGTTGCTTCTTCTCAATCATAATGTTTCCAACAACCACTCCAATTACAAGCCCACTACCATATCCCATCAGGATTATTTTCCAATCAAATTCAATGTGAAACCATGAGTCTTGATCTTCTTCAATAATTGAACTGGGTAGAGGTGAAGGCTCAGGATTTCCACATTTCTTTGATAATGGATTTCCACATAATCCTGGATTTCCAACAAATGAACTATTCTCAAATGTATCAAATTGTTTACCATGTGGTATAGGCCCTATAAGTTGGTTATGTGAGATGTTAAAGGATCCAAGGAAAGTGAGTTGTGTTAATTGCCATGGTATATATCCTGATGAAAGGAACCCCTTCCTTTCTCTCTCTAAAACCCTCAATCTCCCTCAACAATCACACAATCAAGACACACTTTGAACAATCCAATCCGATAGGATGGATCCCCTTGGATTTATGAAGAAAACCTTCTAATTCTTAATGAATTCTATCAACTAATTCTATAATCTCCTAGAGAGAATTCTATGAGTAACAATGAAGTTATTTGGATAATGAGTAACAATGGAGGAATGGCAGAGATAACCCACACAGTTTGCATGAATTTTCTCATGCAAGCCTCTCATTGGTTGATCTAGATCAAGCCTCCCATTGGCTGGTCCAGATCAAGGCTCCTATTGGCTATTGCTAGTAACAACCAAGGTACAACCCTTAGAAGCTCTAACAAACAAGTACAAGGGGTTAAAGCCTAGGAATGTACTAGACCCCCAATACACTCAGTTAACCATCAAGGTACAAGCTTGGATAGGTTGGACCTTACTAATCATGAATATAAGCTAATACATGTTTTAATCAAATGTTTAGCTAAGCCAACCCGTGCCTTAGTGGCTAGGGCATGCATACCCACGGATATGGGATAGTTGGGGTCTTAACATTGCCCCTCCCATCAAAAAACCTTGGCCTCAAGGTTGTTATCTTGTTGTGGCCGAATGGAGGATGTGTCTTCAAGTTGCTTCTTGGTTAAGTGCTTCTTCATCAATGGTGATCTTCCGATTAACCAATATCTTGAAGGAACTTGAATGTCCTTGTTGATGCTCTCCTCCTTGGTGTTGCGTCTTTCCTCACACCATTCTACTCTTTCTTCTTCCTCATCACTTATAACATAAGCACCTTCTTCTTTTTGTACTTCCTCAATCAAGTACAATTTCATGGCCTTGCATGTATGCCACATAGTCCAACTCTCATCACAATTGTAGCATAGGCCTTTCCTCCTTCTCTCTAACATTTGCTTGGGAGTGAGCTTTTGCACCATCATTGTAGGCTTTGCACTTATTGGTTTAGAATCAGCAACCTTAGGATCCATTTGGGCAGCCACCTTAGGATTAAGTTGGACAACAACTTTAGGATCAAATTGGGTAGCCACTTTGGGAACAATTTGGGCAGCAACTTTAGGATCAAATTGGGTAGCCACTTTGGGAACAATTTAGGCAACCACCTTTGGATCACATTCAGCAACTTTAGGATTACTTTGGGCAATAACTTTGGGACCAAATTGGGCAGCAACTTGTTGAGAACTATATTGCTCCCAATTGGCCTTGTTTGCCTCATAACTAGGCCTTGTGCTTCTCTTGACATTAGGTATTGCTCTTGAATTTTAGCCAATGCATAGGCCTCACCCAAGGTTCTTGGCCCTTGCATCTTGATTGCCAACCTCACTTCATCTTTCAACCCACTCATGAAACAATTTAGTTTATGCATACTTGACAAATTCCTAATCCTATTGCTAAGTGACTCAAACAGCCCCTTATACTCCTCAATAGAATTAACATGCTTTAGTTTAATCAATAACTCCATAGGATCATCATAGCTAAGAAGCCCAAACCTAAGTTGAATTGCTCTAGCAAAATTATCCCAACAACCTAAATCATGCTCACAAGTTTGAAACCATATCAATGCATCATCATCTAAATGATAATAAGCATGCATTACCTTTGAAGCATCATGGACTTGATAATATTCAAAATACTGAATTGCTCTAAACATCCAAGAAGTAGGATCACCTCCCTTGAATCTTGGAAATTCAAGCTCCATTGCTCTCGGCTCCCTTGCTTGCCTTCCTTGTTGCCTTTGGAGTGAATCTTGATTCTTTCCATAAGGATCTCTATCTTGAGGTCCTTGATATTTCCTTACACTTCCCCAATTACCTCTGCCCCCTCCATGATCATACCAAGGTTCTACAACATCACCTTGAGGCCATGGAGCATTCCTTAGTTCCCTAGCTTGACTAGCATGCCTTTGTGGCTGTGCTTGCTGTCCAACTGTATGGAACTGCTACTGCTGCCTTGGAACCCTTTTCTCACACCAAAATTCTTCACCATACAGCCCACATTGGCCTTCAAAAGATGGTGGAGGCCTTGCATTGCCCAAACCACACAATGATTCTACAATCGGGTTGAGAAATACACCTACATTGAGCCTTTTTGGCCTTGGTTCAAATGGATCATCATAAGGCATGCCAAACCGTGGCTGATTGGGATTGAAATTTACCTCATGATTTGGAGCTCTCATAGATAAGGCATTCCTTTCCTCAGCCCTAATTGGAAGCCTATGAATGCTTGGAGGAGTTATTGGAATTTGCTCTCCCAAATTAGCTTGAACCCAATGGGGAATCTGCTCCTCTTGCCTCGGTTGCACTGCTGGTTGCTCCACCACCGGTAACCTTTTCAACACCTCCTGCATCATAGCTCGAATTTCAGTCATTCCAACCTCTAATCCATCAACCTTCAAGTGCAATCGATCAATGGAACCCGTGTTATTAACAATTGTTGTTGTACTCTTTGCATATTCCCCTCGAGAACCCTAATTTGAGTTCCACCTCTTGTTTCAATCACCATGGCTCGTAACTATGCTCTGATACCAAATGAAAGGAACCCCTTCCTTTCTCTCTCTAAAACCCTCAATCTCCCTCAACAATCACACAATCAAGACACACTTTGAACAATCCAATCCGATAGGATGGATCCCCTTGGATTTATGAAGAAAACCTCCTAATTCTTAATAAATTCTATCAACTAATTCTATAATCTCCTAGAGAGAATTCTATGAGTAACAATGGAGTTATTTGGATAATGAGTAACAATGGAGGAATGGCAGAGATAACCTACACAGTTTGCATGAGTTTTCTCATACAAGCCTCTCATTGGTTGATCTAGATCAAGCCTCCCATTGGCTGGTCCAGATCAAGGCTCCTATTGGCTATTGCTAGTAACAACCAAGGTACAACCCTTAGAAGCTCTAACAAACAAGTACAAGGGGTTAAAGCCTAGGAATGTACTAGACCCCCAATGCACTCAATTAACCATCAAGGTACAAGCTTGGATAGCTTGGACCTTACTAATCATGAATATAAGCTAATACATGTTTTAATCAAATGTTTAGCTAAGCCAACCCGTGCCTTAGTGGCTAGGGTATGCATACCCACGGATGTGGGATGGTTGGGATCTTAACACCTGATAGCTTGTTTTGAAAAAGGTCAAGCGATTCCAATGTTGTCAGGTTTCCTAATGATAATGGGATATGACCAGTGAGATTATTGTTTGAAAGGTTGAGCAATTGGAACCCATTTAATTAGATCACCAATAAATTCTGGAATATTTCCATTGAATTTGTTGCTTGAAAGATCAATAGCTGTAAAGACTTCTATGATCTTTAGATATACCATTTCCCTGCCTCTATTTATTATTTTCATCGAATAAGGGTAATATAAGAATATGATATAACCCACCAACGGAATACTTGTATATGCCTACATATATGTGAAGTAATTTGCATCAACATTCTTTATACTCTTCCAATTTTGAAAGTATTCAAATGGCAACATACCCATAAATTCATTGGCCGAGTTCAACAATGCGCACCTTGGGAGATGCAAAGATGGCTGTAGGATTCCTTATTATACCATAGAATCCATTCTGTCGTAGAATAAGTATCCTTAGTTCAGGAAGTATTCCCAACCAAGAGGGAAAAACATTAGTGAGCTGATTGCTTCCAAGATTTAGAATCTCTAGCATTCTATAGTGAGAATCTATAATCTATAATATAAACTAAAAGCTGAAGTTAAGAAAATATGTTTTGTCTCCTTTAAACACTGACACGTCAGAATCCCTACAGCCACACACTTCTATGTCATTCTGCCATCTATTTAATTCACTTAGTGGTAATCCTCCTTCCCAAAAAGCCCCACTCCTCTATGAGGACATGGTTTTGATCCCTGAGGTTCTCAAAATATATATGTGTTTGAGTTTAGATTAAAATTTCTATCATTAAAATAATCTTCTCTCTCCCACGTCTATCTTTTCTCTCTCTCCACCGCCTGTTCTGATCTCTCTAACTTCCTTTGCCTCTTTCTGTTGCTCTCTCCCAAGACTCCAAATAACCCCAAACCATTAAATTTCGACTCCTCATCTCCTTGTTTTCTGTTTTCTTTTTCCATATTAAATCATGCCTCCTCTAATGCTTATATTGAATAGATTACTACCTCTCTCTCTCTTCTTTCTTCTTCAAGACCTAAACGGTTTCTTTACTTGCCTTGCCCTTATAGCTCATTGGGCACAAACTAGTGTAACGGTTCTTTCAAGTATCACACAAATCTCATTATATAACTTTGATTTTATTCACTCTCACTGTGCCCTTCCTCTCCATTGATGCCAATTTGCTTCGAACGTCTCATTCCTTCCTGGCAAACCTCAAGGTATTTTTACCTTTTTTCTTTTCTTCTCTTTTTATTCTTCAAATAGCTTTATGCTATCCATTTCAATTTCATATGGGTATTTGCCGCACCAAATAGTGGATGTATAATCTCTAGAAACCATCCTTTTTCACTCTCAAATTTGCTTTATTATTTTGGTAAGGTAAAAATCTTGAATTTTTCCTTTTCCTTTTCCTTTTTAAGCTGATTATATATCTCCTTAGAAGTGTGCAATTTTGTTCATACAATGTGTTTGGCTGTTTTCCTACTTGAAATCTTCATTATTATTAATTTCTGCCATGGTTGCACGCTATGTGTTTGGTGAAATTCCATTGAAACATGTGTTGTGGTGAATCAATCTAAACCTTCTCTTTATTTCCCTTTAAGCTCTAGCTTCTCAATATCTGCATTGATGTTATTTCAAAAACTCAAAAAAATTATTTAAGTATGGTGATGTGTGGCTGTGATTATATCTTTCGAGCTTCTGACTTTAAATAAATATAATTCACTTCAATTATACTGTATTTAAATTATTGGTGTCCAACTGTTATGGTCATTCATCTGTTTTTGTTTGTGTTCCTTTCTATTCAGTAGTCCTAATTGGGGAGTCATGATCTTGAACCCAATTATTGATGTCTATATTTTTCCTCTACTTTCTACTTTTTCACAAACTTTCTCTTTGTATATATGATATTTGTTTTAGGGTCATGGGCATTGGGTTAACTCTCTTGCACTGGGCACTGAATATGTTCTTCGCACTGGGGCTTTTGATCATACAGGCAAGCAATATTCATCTCCAGAAGAAATGAAGAAGGTGACTGTCTATTGTTTGCTTAATAGTTGTATTAGCCCTTGCATTTCCAAATAGCCAGGTTTTGAGAAGAGGAGAGGTCTTTATATGCTGTATCATTATTTGAATCATTACAATCTCTTTGGTTCTGGCTACCGGTCATCTGCCATGTCTATAATAGAAGACTATCTATGGATGTTAAATGCGTAGCATTTTGTAGCATTGGATTTGAAATGATCATGTTTATACACAATGTTAACTCCACATGTATATTTTGCTGCATTGGCATCTATAATTTTTTCATTGGCACTTGCAATTTTTTCTTTTGTTAAATGAAGTGGTAATTCATAGTGATATCAACTTTCCTGTTTTCTTGGCACTAATGTGTGGTTCAGTGATTGAACTTCTAGATGGAAAAAATTAAAAAAAAAAAAATAATCGGATTCTCTAATGCTCTCTAACACCTCTAACTCTCTCTCTCTCTTCTTCAAGTCTTAATTGTTCCTAATTGTGTCTTGCTATTATAGCTTGCAGGACACAAAGGAAATTGAACCGATGTAATAGCTCTTTCAAGAATTACCCAACTATCATTATATAACTATGATTCTCTAAACAACTCAGGATTTTTTTTCTTTTTTCTTTTTGCAGGCAGCACTTTCTTTTCACTTTCCTTCTCTCACTTTCCCTCCATGACCAAGCCACACTATCAGCAGCTCCGCCACTGTTATATCTACTGTAACCAGCAATGCTTACAGTTGCCGATAATCACTTTTTTTGCTTTTTTTAGGACTATCTCTCTCCACTCGAGGTTGACTCCCTTTCTCTCTTCATATTTTGCATGCTTTCACTCCGATGAGTGTGAGTACTATTGGTTTAAGAGTTTGGGTTTGTCTATTTCAGTTTTCAACTATCACTACAATTCAAACCAAAATTTCTTCTCTACAATTCCAAGTTTAACAGTATCTAATGTTGATTTTGCTTTTCTTTTTCTATTGTTGAAATTTATCATTTTTAGGATTTTCCTTCAATCTTGCCAACTTAAAATAGTTGATTATTTGTTCAGTTGTAATGTGCTTAGATGTGGAGTTTGTCTTGGGTGTAATTTTATGGTGGATTTATTTTGCAATGCTTTCTTTTCATTCTCATTTTGGAACATGCAAATCATGAGTTTGACAAAATGTCTCACTCATTGTTGCATTAGTTTTAAGTAAACTTCATGGTTTATGCGACTGACTTAAAAATTGCAGCTTACATATAATTTGTTACATGGATATATATATATATATATATGTGTGTGTGTGTGTGTGTGTGTGTGTGTTGCATGAAATAAATCATGATAAGTTCTATTCCAAGAAAAAAGATATCTCTTGAAGCGCCTTTTTTTTTTTTTTTGGGAAATTACACTTTTCCCCCTTTAACTATTGTGTCATCTCAATTCCCCCATTTATCTATAAAACCGAGCGATGTTCCCCCTTATGTATTAAAAATATGCATATCACCCCCAAAGTCTAATTTTATGTTAAATCCAAGCCACAATAATGAAATATTTTTATAGTATATTAATATATAATGATAAATTTTGAGTATTATGACCATAAATTAACAAAATACATAAAAGCATTTCATTAATTTTGTTGGAATTTAACATAAAATTAGACAATAGGGGCTATTTGCATATTTTCATTACATAAATGGAGACATTGCTTGGTTTTATAGATAAATGAGAGAATTGAGATGAACGCAATAGTTAAAGGGGGGAAAGTGCAATTTCCCCTTTTTTTTCTTTTTTTTTTGGTGTATGGAACATGTAATAAGAACATTAACTTAAAAGTTAAGACTCAATCCCAATTCTACATTGGTTAAAGTAAATATGTTGGGTTAGCCGACTACTTCTCTGGATTGTGAAAAGAATGTCCATCAGAAAGGGCTATTGAAAATAACACCAAATTAAATCAATATTATCCACTATAACCGACACTACTGAATATAAGTAAGATTATATAAATTAAATCAGTAGTTCCGTTAGTGTTTTTCCCTTGCCAAATACAAGAGTATGAGGCAGCCAAGTGGGATGATGTGGACTGGAGATGAATGAAATGTATGCAATGCAGTGCAAAGACTCTGTTGATTTTATTAAGATTTTAAAGACAACATAACCTATAAAACCATGCATGTGCTACTCTTTTGCTTTTGAATTTTTTTGCTCCGGTTGTAGGATAAAGCATGCTTTACACTTATATCAAATGGGGTAAACTTCAATTGATACTAACTTATATCTAATAACTTATGTGCAAATAAATATTAGAGTTCATTAAAAGAAAAAACATCAAATTTTTGCTATGTAAGTACATCAACTTCAGCTTTGAATCGTTTTATAATAATTTAAAAAAGATAACAAAAGGGCGATACTCTAATTTACCCAAGCCTACTTTGATCTTCAATCCAAAAGTAGTTACTTCGTTTTGATTTATTTCAAAGTTTATCAAGATTTTATTAAATTTGGACTTATCAGATTGGATAGTCATATTTGATTATATATATATATTAATTTTTCCGTGCATCGCATTGGTTGGCGACTAGTTATATAAACATTTAACAAATGACATAAATTAAACCCTATATCATGTACTACATCAATATCACAATTTTATGGAGATAAGAAGTCATAGAAACATGATGACTCTAATGTACCTAAAACTAGCGGAACTGTCTGGCACCATCAATCCTCAATAAAGTTTAGACTTCACTTGCTGTATTTGAAGTTTCCTCCTCCTCATTCAGGATTCTAGTGGAAGGCAAGTGCCTAACCGGCAACTGTAACTCCAATGAAGTATTTATTAAACTGTCTTCATGTAGCTCTCTGTTAACTGCAATTTCTTGAAGCTGCAGTGCAAATGCCAAGTCCCATAACACCTCATGCATATCAGGCCTCTCAGCAGTATCTGCCTTTAGACACTTCTCAGCAATTTCACCAAACTTTTTCAATGAACTTGGCTTGATTTTACCAACTAGCACTGGATCAATAATATTCTCTAGTTGGCCTTTCCCTAGCCACAACATCCCCCATTCAGCCAAGCTCACCTCCTCCGCCTGAAGCGAGTTGTCAACAGCCGGTCTAGCACAAAGAAGTTCAAGAAGTACAACTCCAAAAGAGTACACATCAGATTTTTCTGTGAACTGTAGGGTCCTAAGGTATTCTGGATCAAGATAACCAAAGCTACCCTTTATAGCCATGGTGAAATGATCTGTATCAGAAAGACCGAACTTTGAAAGGCCAAAATCACCAACTTTAGCCGCATAATCTTCATCAAGAAAAATGTTTGTTGATTTCACATCACGATGAAGGATCCCTCCAGCTGAACCAGTGTGTAAGTAATGTAGCCCCTTCGCTACACCAATGCAAATTTCAAGTCTTTGCTTCCAAGATAATTCGAATCGTGAAGATGATCTCTCAGAATTTCCATTTGAATGATAGAGGTGATCTCTCAGAGTCCCTTTTTCCATAAACTCATATACCAGTATCATCTCAGACCCTTCATCACAATATCCAATCAAAGAAACAGGATGGCGATGGCGGATTTGAGATAACACTGTGATCTCGGTTTGGAATTCCTTAAGACCTTGCCCATGTCCTGGTTCACTTCGTTTTACAGCCACTTTCATTCCACTCCGAAGAGTTCCTTTGTAGACTTTCCCAAATCCACCCTCACCAATCAAAAACTTTGCATTGAAGTTCTTGGTTGCATACTTTATTTCAGCAAGAGATATCCTTAGACTGAGGTTTAGAGTAGAAGGAAGGGATGCATTAGCATTTCTTTCAGTTAACTTCTTGTTAAAACTTGTCCCTCCATAAAGAAGCACTCCCGAACTTTGATCAGCCTCTCCTTTCCTGCATTTCAAACCCAACACCACTACTATAACCATAATGACAAATGCCCCACTACTTACAAGAACAATTATAACAGTGGGGCAGTTCTTCTTTGATTCTTTTGATTTGCATGAGTAGTTCATTGATTCACATTCCTTGGGAGTGGGACCTGATTCTTTTGTTTTGCATGAGTAGTTCATTGATTCACATTCCTTGGGAGTGGGACCTGATTCTTTCATGAATTCCATAATCTCCAACCCATTCAAAAAGGCATAATGCAAGGAACAGTCCTGCCTAGGGACTAGACTAACATTTATAAATCCTGAATCATCCGGCACAACCACAAAATCAAGGTAAAATGGCGCCACCACCTGCTGAGTTATATCATAAGGAAATATCTTCTCACCGAAGTTGCTATAGATAGAGAGATTAAACCACAAGTCACTAGGGAACCACAAGCCAGTAGTTGGTTTACTCACTATGTCACAGAAATGGACCCGAACAAGGTGTGTAGCATTCTTATTGACATAAAAACGCCAAGTTAATTTTAAGAAACTGGATGTGCTGCTATCATCTATATTCAATAGTCTGGCTGTCTGATACACAAGAGCTGGGGCAATATACTTGGAGACATGTTCTGGCTGGTAATTAAGAGTTCCAATATAAGACACATTCTTTGCAGCTTTGGGGGGTTTGAATAAGTAACTATCATCTGGTTTCCATTTCCTCCACAACTCATCATGTTCAATGATGGGACCTCCAACGTTGATCCTATAGATTGTATGTAGAACATGAGAGTACATATCACTGTAAGTACCTTCATCTCCTGCAGAAGTAGCACGAGGAGCACTATCATGGAGGAAGGCCTCAGGGGCAAGAAAGACTTCTATGGCATTTATGAAAGCCAAAGAAGACTCTTGAGAAGGTATGAAGTGGATTTTAAATTCTCCTTCTGTGATGTTCAGCAAGAATTCCTTAATTACTGGAGAACTACTACTATTTCGGATGCTGAAATTCATTAAAAGTGAAAACCCAGAAGCCGAAACATTGAAGAGAGCATCAGATAGATTAGCAGGTGACAAGAAAACAAAGAAATGGAGGCGTACTATTTATGTACCGTTCTGATTGATTTCAAACTTGTATGAACATGGCTGCCTGTAAACTCTTGCTGTTTGATAGAGAAGAGGAGTACCTATTGATGTGTTGCTGCTCATGACATGTTCACTTTTTCCAGTTGAGAAAGAACATGAATTCTGGTCGCCAACAAAGACCCTGCCATCATCAATGGTGGTATTGATACCAGCTCCACAGTTGATAAAGTACTTGTCAGGAACAGTGTAGGCTGATGAGAGAAGCAGAAGTGAAGAGAAATGGAGAGGAAAGAGAAGAGAGAGTTGGAAAAGAATCTTATGATAGTGAAGCATTTCTATGGATTTTTTGGGAGAGTAGCTGGTTTTACAGTGGTATGGGCATCTGAGGATGATATAGGCTTGGTGATAACAATTCATGGACACGCATATATCAAACTGGAAATTGCATACATTCATGGATAGGTATATCAAGTTTGAAAAGGCAAACACAAGACTCTCTTTTTGCTTAATGGCAAACAAAGACTGACTTAAAAGTAACTGCGTTCTAACCATTTCGAAAAGAAAGGTAGTCAAACAATAATGATACGGATACACCAAATATAAAATTTTACATTGAAGGAAAAATCCTCTACTATAAATTCATGGGAAGCATGCTGTTCTGTTATGTACTAGCAGAAGTAGGAAACACAGATTTTAAGTTGGGATAAATTTTAAGTGAAAAAAGAAGAAGGAAGAATTAAGAATTAAGATCCAAAACAAGAAGGTTCCATTATTTTCTTCAACAATCACTTTAGCAATATGTCTAATGATATAATAAATTTTATAATATTTTTCACAACTGATGAAGTGATATTGTGATTAGTGTACAATAAAAATGTCTTCAACGGTGGTTCCCAATAAAAGTGATGTTCTACTAATCTTAATCTACCATCTCAACTAGTCTCTTTAGAAGTCAAGTCTTCTCCATAATTTCAAGGATAATGGTTTAGAATTGAAATAAGTAGCTGAACATTGGCTTATTTTATATTTTAGCTGTGCTCTAAAGTGTCTAGGTTTCTCCTATGAAAAAAGTGAGTCATCCAACCTGGGAAGAAAGATTTATTTATTTTGTCCAAACCATGGGAAGAAACATTTATAATTTATAGGCTTTAGAGCTTTTGTGCCAACACACTGCAAATAGAGAATCAAAAAGTCAAAACCAGAGTGGGACCATCGTTTACATCGACAAGAGAAACACAGAATGAATAGAAATAAGTCTTATATGTTTCACTTCAAAAAAAAAAAATTCGGGTGATTTAAAAAGGAGCCAATTAATCCAATGTTTTGTAGACAATGTGAATGTCTTTAGAAGTCAAGTTTCCATAATTTCAAAGATATTGGTTCAGAATTGAAATAATTAGGATTTTGTTATTGGCTAGTCATATGAAAGGTAATTTTTCTTCTATTTAAATTTATGAATGGATTAGAAGTTTATAGTTTATTAATACATGATTTGAAATGATTTTATTTAAGAAATTATTTAAAATCCATAATATTATAATCATTTAAGGACAGAGTTTGGCTACAAACCAGCTTACTACAATCCACTACGTGACAGCTTATAAGACCATCCACATATATTATTTAAAAAAGTCACATATAGATTTAATAATAACACTTGATTTATACTAATAACTATTCTTTAAATTATATTGATCCTCAGTTTTAAACCCAAAGAACTTTGAAATACATTACCCAGATTTAGTTTCTATTCGACCAAACGTGTTTGGTGTTTCCCACTTCAAATGGAATAATTTGTAGTCAATTTTGTCATTATCATTGCTACGAATTACGAAAAGATGAATGGCTAGCCAGTTAATTCCTCATTAGAGAAACATTTGTGCGGACAACCACAATAGTCACGTTCTGGTCACCAATTCAAATGGAGAGACATGTGATGTGTGAGCTTCACCACTAAAATCGTGAATGTCGTTGTTGGAATTTTAGTGGAATAGTTTGTGATAATGGAAAAGGAATTAGTGTGGAGTTCCAACAATAGAACCCAAACACCTGTATTTGTTCGGGTGAGAAGAGAGGAAAGAAAATTGGGTGGTTGGGGTTTTTTAATTTGACTCACCATTTTTTAATTTAATCCAAATTGGGAACAATATGGAAGGGGAAAATAGCATTGAGAATAAAATTACAAAATTATCATTCACTTTTCCATAATTTTATTTTATATAAGAAGGGCATAATAATAATTTATTATTCATCGTTTCCTCTTTTTCATCCATTGTATACCAAACACGTGTAGACATAGTAGAAAATACAAATATTTTCTATCCTTCTAAGTTCTAACCAAATCTGTTTTATTAAGGTTTGATTCGAGTAATCTCTCAGGATTCCCAAGAATGCTTATATATTTCGATGCATTCTCATGCATGTTTGAATTCTCATTTTGAGGGTTTATGGATTCCCTTTTCAAAAGATACGTATCCACATTCCCATGATGGGGGAAAATCTTTAGGACTAACTACAATAAATTTGTTTAAAAAATAAGGCGTTTTTTTTATTTTATTTTATTTTTTATTTTTAATTAAGGTTATATTAATTTTTAAGGATTAAGGATTAAGGATTTTTTTTTTTTTACTTTGATTTTTTATTCACCTTTGAAAGTTTATGTATTTTGAGAAAATAAATAATTTTGATTGACATTGTATGATGATGTCCTGATAAATCATAATAAAATAATTATTTCGAACTTGTATGTGTTTATGTTAGACTAGTTGTAAAAATATTATAGGAGATTTGACTTAAATCAGGGTTCATATTATTTTTCTTATAATTTTGAAGGACACATAGGAGTGATAGGTAATAATTAATATACTTGACATTTTATTTTTTAAGTGTAGGGATATTTTGGGAAGAAAAAATAATTTCTAAAAGATTCATTAGAATAAACCAAATATGTAGAAAATTGCGATAAAGTTTTTATCAGCAAGAGTGTATGTGTGTATTAAAATTTAAGAACCACAATTAGTTACAGGATCATAATTGGTCTTGAGTTTTTTTTTTTTTTTTTTTAAGAACTGAATCAATCAGATTCTGTTACATGAAGATTATACCGAAATTGAATTAAATTAGTTATAGAACCGAATTAACCAAAATCAAATTTCTTTGGGTCAGTTCAGTTTACTTTAAAAAAAAAAAAACAAAATATATATTAGAGAAAAAAGTGAGATATAGAGAAAAATAATAATATAATTGTTATATATAATACAAAATATCAGTTAGAGAAACATAAAAGAGATATGGTGCCAAAAAAAAAAAAAAATTTATGATGATACTTAATGTTCAAAGAGGTATATGATTTTTCATAAGTTGAGTGGTATGGTGCATCTATAATTTGATAAGACAACAACCAATATAAAAGACATGAATGCCGTAAGCGATTAAGATACCATATTGTGTGGTTGGGTCAAGAACTGTATGTGTATGGTAATGACAAAGTTGTTTTTTCAGTGTACACATTTACTTGCGGAACGGTTGGTTGTTGTTATCTAAATTTCATTCACATGAGTTTCTTAGTACCAATATGCAACAGTGCTAGAGGCAGATACAAAGATCATGTTCTTTGAAGCATGTCTTAGACAAATTTTACTCTATATTGATGCCTTTCCCTTGAGAGAGTTCAGTGATACAATTTATTTCATTTTTTTTTTTTTTCCTAAAACTTACTGAAGTGAAACATTGAGAAAGGTGGGATATTAAAACAATGTCAGAACTAGGTCCATGTATCCACCACTCACAACATATTACATCAATAAGTTAGAGAAAAAAAATTGTTTCTCTAGTAAAGTTAGACTCCTAGTTTTATGTTGACTCTTCCAAGTTCTTACAAACAAATTTTGTATCTACTCAATGACTCCAACAGGCAACAACCACTCCAATTACAAGCCCACTACCAGATCCTGTTAGGATTATTTTTTGATCAAATTCAATGTGAAACCATGAGTCTTGATCTTCTTCAATGTTTGAAGTGGCTAGAGGTGCAAACTCAAAATTTTCGCATTTCTTTGCAATGGATTTCCATATAATTCTAAATTTCCATCACACGAACTATTTTCAAATGTATTAAACTGTTTTCCATGCTGTATAGGCCTTGTAAGTTGGTTATGTGACATTAAAAGATTCAAGGAAAGTAAGTTTTGTTAGTTGCCAGTTTTGAGAAAGGTCAAATGACTCCAATATTGGAACATTTTCTAATGATTATATATATATGACCAGTGAGTCAGTGACAGTAAAGTCAATATGGGAAAGGTTGAGCAATTGGAACCCATTTAAATTCCCAATGAAATTTGGAATCTTTCCATTGAATTCGTTGATTGAAAGGTCAATAGCTGCGACAACTTCTATGATCTTTGAATACACCATTTCCTTGCCTCTGTTTATTATTGTCATTGAGCAAGGGAAATATTCAGGCACGTCATTACCCCCAACAGAATAATTGTAAATTCTTGAATATGTGTGCAGTTATTTGCATCAAATTTATTTATACACATCCAATTTCGAAAGTATTCAAACGGAAAATTACTATTAGTAAATTTATTGGCGGAAAGATCAATAATGCACAGCTGAAAGATCAACAATGCACAACTTGGGAGATGCAAAGATGGTTGTAAGACTCCCCACTACACCATAGAATCCATTTTGTCACAAAATAAGTACTCTTAAGTTCAGGACGTGTTCCAGCCAAGTGAGAAAAATATCATTCAGTTGATTGCTTCCAAGATTTAGAACCTCTAACATTCTACAATTTGATAATAATCTTGGTACAAGGCCCTCGAATTGATTTTGGCTCAAGTTGATCATCTTCATTTTACTTCCCTTTGCACATTAATTGTTGAGGAATTTTGCCATGAAATTTTCTGCCTCGAAGATTTAATATGTTTAAAGAATTGTTGAGGTTGCTTAAAAGGTGAGGAAGTATGCCCCAGAATTTGTTACTAGACAAATCAAGGGAATAAAGAGAACTGAGGTTATAAATCAATGGTGAAATTTCTCCTTGTAGAATGTTGTCTACGACCAAATAAACCGCAGTGGAATTAGGGCTAATGCTTGTAGCTTGTTGGACCTAAGGTCCAAAATTTGTATTTGAAGCCATGGAAAATTTATGAAAAACAAATTTCCTTAGTTCGAAAATTTCCTTGGTCCGTAATTCCTTCTCTCCAAGCAGCTGTACATGCACTAACACTAGAATCTGAAAGTGTATGGCTGGAGGATTCCCAGATTTTCTAAAAGCAATTTTGGCTAGTGATGTATCTCGGTTTCATTCTTAATTAAAGTATTCAGTTTTTGGTTAAAAAATAAAATAAAATAAATAAGCAAAGAAAACTATAATCTTAGTTGGGTTCTAGAAATGAACATGTGTGGTGAAAAGGTATCAAATAACTATTTTCCTTTTTCTTTTTTGAGGTAATCAAATAATTATTAGTAACCAACTGTTTTATATGAATTTAAAAAAGACTAACGTTAAATTAGAGCGATCTCTAGCGTAGTGTTCTAATAAAATTATATTTTTATCTGAGGGCCCAAAAAAAAAAAAAAAAAAAAAAAAAGAGCACATCCACTAATAAATACTAGAAAATAGGTTTTAGGCATAAATTATAATTTTTTTCTCATTCAATTCAAAACCAATTCACAAGTGAGTTTTCTATTTGGATTGGTTAAAAAACACATACATAATATATATGTATATATCTTTAATTTTTTTTTAATTGTTTTCAATTTATTACATTATCTTATTAGCAGAGGCGGAGCTAGAAAATTATTTTGGGATAGACTAGAAATATTAAGCAAATAGACGGTACAAGAGAATTTTATTGAATTAAAAAAAAAAAAAAAAAAAAAGAAAAAAAAAAGAAAAAAAGAAAAAAAAAAAAAGGAATATCTCGTTAGGGAGACATAACAATCCTTCCCATTCAATACATATTCTATTGATCACATACTTTGTACACTGATTATCCAAACACTAACTAAAACTCCATATCAAAAAAAGAAAAAGAAAAAAGAAAAAGTGGCTAAAAACCTGATGCAAATAAGGAATTTTGAATACAAAGAGAATGGCAAGTAAGGCTTTAGTGAGAACTGAGAACTACTATTTCTAGATCAGATAGTTGCCAACTTGCCATTGTTATTTATAAGGATTGTAAATTAACGATTGTTGTTTCTACAGTATTATTGAAATTTTGATAATTAGACAATAAAAGTGAATTGTATGTTTAAGTTGTCTTTCACAGTCATAAAATGTACCGCACCTTTTGGATATATAGAGTTACTAAGGGACTACCAAAGTCTCAATTTTAACTATAGGCAAAGAGCTCAAAGTAATCGTGCTCGCATGTTGTTGTTGTAAATTTATTATTTGAATAGTGATAAAGAAGTAGGAGTTGAAGGTTTGTGGATTTGTATCTCATGTTAAAAAATATACAAAATGTTGTGTGTGTTTATAAGATGGTACAAACACCAACACTTTAAATAAATAGAGTGAACCTATGGATATGTGGTTCTTGTACTCACACACACGTGACGTACTGTGGTACACTTGGCGTACTAGTGTATGGTAACCAACTAATTAACCAAGTCTTGGAGATCATTTTATGTTCTTGATAATGAACCTTCTCTCTTTGAGCTCAAATTTAGAAGCTTTCTATTAAAAAAAAAAAACTTATTTTGAGTTGTCATAATATACCCAATGGTTTTCTTATGCATCATCTCTCACCCTTTGTCAGTCATATGTTTGGCCTATAACTGTAGACGTACAATTATACAATGAACCCAATTCCTTTGGGATAGTGTGAATCTCTTCCGAAGTCAAGTGGTCTCCATATTTTACATATGGAGTATTAAAAAAAAAATGATGAAAAAAGAAAATGTAGAAGTAAGAAAATTTTTCATAATTATATTTTATACTTCCAATGTGGATAATTAAAGAAAACAAAAACAAAAAAGAAAATCATTACTAATAGGGACCCAAGTACAGGGGGCATCATCACTAATAGTATATATGTTTAAGTTGTCTTTCACCATCAAAAGTTGTAGCACACCATTTGGAATCAAGTTACCAAGTGGCACTACCAAAGTCTCAATCTTAACTGTTAGACAAAGAGCCCAAGGCAATAATGTTTGCAACTCATCATCTAGTACTAGTTTTATCTTTGCCAACTGATTAACCAAGTCTTGGAGATCACTTATGTGCCTGACAATGGACTTCTCTCCTTCAGCTTCAAATTTAGAAGCTTTCTATTGTAAAAAATTTATTTTGAGTAGTCTTCCTTTAATAGAAACTTTTCAATTTTTTCAAAAAGTGTTTGCATTAGTCTTTTGAGATACATGATGAAACACACTTACATAAATAAACTATCTAATAAACCTAATTGTTTTCTTATGCATCTTCTCTCACCCTTTGTCAATCATATTGTTTGTCCTACAATTATCACCCTAAATTGGGTCATGCAAAATCCTTACAATCTTAAAGGACACCCTCCACCATCGACTTTCAAATTGAATGATTTGATGTAGTGAGTTTAATCATAGTACTTCAAATATTTTCCATTTAATTCACAAAGGCATGCCCAAATTATCATGTATATGTGAATTAAATTTAATAAAACAAAGCAATGGTAAAATAAAAATCACACAAAAACCAAAAAATAAATAAAATAAAGGAACCACACAACACCTAATTTACGTGGAAAACCCTCAAATGTAGAGGGAAAAACCACGGGACAAATCCGATTAATTCACTTTATTAAAATAGATATTACAATGCTCTAGTTTATATCAAAAACATGAGTTCACAATAAATTGGAAAAATACAAAAAGAAATCTCTAAGAATAAACACAATCTCACAACAAAAAACTAGAACATGATGAAACCAATAACGCATCAACATCCCCACTTTGGACAAGTGATTGCCCACCATTAATGACTTATTACTTCAATAAATTGTGAATAGAGTTATTCTACTCCTTCCCCTTTTATATTGCCTCTTCCAAGTTCTTATCTTCTCAGCCACGATGTTTCCAACAACCACTCCAATTACAAGCCCACTACCATATCCCATCAGGATTATTTTCCAATCAAATTCAATATGAAACCATGAGTCTTGATCTTCTTCAAAGCTTAAAGTGGGTAGAGGTGTAGGCTCAGGATTTTCACATTTCTTTGACAATGGATTTCCACATAATCCTAAATTTCCATTGAAAGAACTATTGTCAAATGTATCAAATTGTTTACCATGTGGTATAAGCCCTGTAAGCTGGTTATGTGAAACATTAAAGGATCCAAGGAAAGTGAGTTGCGTTAATTGCCAAGGTATCTGTCCTGAGAGCTTGTTTTGAGAAAGGTCAAGCGATTCCAATGTTGTCAGGTTTCCTAATGATGATGGGATATGACCAGTGAGATTATTGTTAGAAAGGTTGAGCAATTGGAACCCATTTAGATCACCAACAAATTCTGGAATATTTTCATTGAATTTGTTGCTTGAAAGATCAACAGCTGTAAAGACTTCTATGATCTTTAGATATACCATTTCCCTGCCCCTGTTTATTATTTTCATCGAATAAGGGTAATATAAGGCTATGGTATAACCCGCCAAATGAATAGTTGTATATGCCCGCATATATGTGAAGTCATTTGCATCAACATTCTTTATACTCTTCCAATTTCGGAAGTATTCAAATGGCAACTTACCCATAAATTCATTGGCTGAGAGATCAACAATACGCAACTTGGGAGATGCAAATATGATCGTACGATTCCCTATTATACCATAGAATCCATTCTGTCGTAGAATAAGTACCCTTAGTTCAGGAAGTATTCCCAACCAAGAAGGAAAAACATCAATGAGCTGATTGCTTCCAAGATTTAGAATCTCTAGCATTCTGCAATTTGATAATGATCTTGGTAGGATCCCCTCGAATTGATTTTGGCTTAAGTCGATCATCTTCATTCTACTTCCCTTTGCACATAGTTGAGGAATCATGCCATGAAAATTGTTGCCTTGAAGATTCAATACGCTCAAAGAGCTGCTAAAGTTGCTCAAACAATGAGGAAGCATGCCCCTGAATTTGTTATTGGAATAAAGAGAACTAAGGTTACAAATCAATGGTGAAATTTCTCCTTGCAACATGTTGTCTGCGACCAAATAAACCAAGGTGGATGGCGGTGGAATTAGGGGTAATGCTTGTAGCTTGTTGAACCTAAGGTCCAAAATCTGTAGCTGAGGCCATGGATAATTGAACAAATGTTGATCAAAGCCTGTCAAAAGGTTGTGGGAAAAGTTCATGAACATCAAAGTTTCTTTACTTGTGTTCCACACCCATTTGGGTATTTGGCCATGAATATTGTTGTATGACAGGTCTAGCCATTGCAACTTGTCTTGGTTGCGTAAGAAATCTGGGAAATGCGTCAAGTTGCACGAAGCCAATCCTAAAACCTCAAACTTATTCTCACTAGCATTGTAATTGGATTTGGTGAGAAATGATAAACGATTCATTGATAGAAGTAGTGAGGTTAAATTTTTGAGCCTAAGAAACATGTCTAGAGTCACTATGCCACTTAAGTTGTTTGAGTAAAAGTTGAGAACTTCAAGTTTTTCGAGGTCAAAAATTTTGATTGGAATTGGGCCTTGTAATTCATTAAATGGAAGCTGCAAATTAGTTAACTGGGTCAGGTTGGAAAGCCAAGAAGGGAGTTGACCAGTAAATTGATTACAACCCAAGTCCAGAAAACTCAGTTGTGTTAGATTTGCCAAGGATGATGGGATCTCCATTGTTAAATTGATTCCTAGAAAGTACAAACTTGTAAGTTTGCTCAACTTCCCAAGCCAGGACAAGGAAGAATCGTTTGAGTTTCTAATAAAGTAATTTCTGGCAAGAGCTAGAGTTGTAAGTTGTGTAAGGTTACCAAATGAAGATGGAATTGACCCTGATAACTGACAAAAAGATAGGTCCAAATAACTCAATGAAATAAGGTTTGATAAGGAGGAG
>BKZX01003077.1:1373-20018 GCA_014362285.1 Fagus crenata
AATTAATATTTTCACATAAATGCAAAGCTTTGTTGAAATGGAAGGCTAAATGGAGAGAATTTTATTTTCTTCTCAAAGAATGTGCAACGTGTAAGAACCATAAGATGCTACATCTTAGGTTCTTGCTTTTATATATAAATGTAGATATTAAGTATAGCGAAGTAAATTGTAATTGTGATTTGGGAACATGTAGTATATAGTATACTAATTAAACACTAATGGACGGAGATGAAGGGAGAAGGAAGGAGAAAATAGCCGAAATATACCAAAAATTAGTATATTCCATGAACCTTCATCTCTCCTCTTCCTCTGTCCCAAACATGCCCTACATATCTATTGTGAGAATCGGAGCGGGTTTAGAAAAACTTACATAAGCTGGTGGTGTATCTTGCCACAATCTTTAGCCAATTGTTGCTAGTGATGTGGGTAGCCTTTTGAGCCAACCCATGCAAAGGTGTTTTCCCGCTTATGTATTTTGCCACGATCTTTAGCCAACTGTTGCTAGTAATGTCGGTAGCCTTCTGAGCCAACACATGCAAAGCTGTTTTCCCATTATTATTCTCGTCTCGTTCATGAGCCATTGTTGGATATCTCTTCAGTATATCCAATGCTAAATCTATACATGGAAGATTAGTTTTCATGCATGGTAGTAGTCAGAAACTATCTTTAATTGTACTCCATGAACATTATTCTATCTTCTTATATAATAATAGATTCCATAATTAGTTAAATTCATAATGAATCTCATCATTCATGTGAGAGAATGGAACATTTCTCCCAAAATATTAAATAGTTTTCCATTTATTGTAGACCAAAAAAATTGTGTGGTAGTGCCACACTTATGTTAGTGAAGTTGAATACCACTTCTTGCTAGCCTAGAACATAGTATCATTCTTAGAAATTTAGTATATGAGTTATTGCAGGCCAAGTTAATTTGTCCTCGAAAGCAACTCTGGCATCGGGGATGTATTCTAACATAGATTGTACCTAAAAAACAAATTCTAAAAGTACCAACAAATATTTAGATATTTTATATATACTCGTGTTATTAGTAGACAATTCATACCCTTGCCGTAAAGACAAATTTGTGAGCACGAAGGAATGTAGTCATACCATATAGATTGCTGGAAAGCGTAATAAAAAACAGCCTGATACGTTCACGATGATCTAGACGATCAAAATCAGTCTCCGAGTAGAGATATTGTGCCATTTCCATGTGTCCAACTTCAGCTGCCATGCCAAACGGTATTAATTGCATAGTACCACGGTTCATTGTCAGTTCATTATTCTTTTTGACCATTAACTCTGCATTTTCCACCTTTCCAGATACAGCAGCAATATTAAGGCCTGTGTCATTAAATAGATTTTTTATAGCTAGCTCTTCCACAGTCACAAAATCCACCAGTTCTTTAAGAAAATGTGTGCATTTTGCAGTAACCGCTATGTGAATCACTGTGTCCCCTCCTTTTGTTAATCTAGCAGAAAGCATGCGATGGCGATCTTTATCGATGAAGCGCTTTGCAGTTTCCCAGTCACCCTTAATTGCAGCTAGACACAACTCGCGGTAGTCATCTCTGTTTTCCCCTGTAGAGTTTTAAATATCAGACATTTTATATATGGAATTTTATTTATTTATATACTTAATTATAGTGTTCTCCAATTGTCAAAAATTAAAACACATCCCACTATCGACCATGGTTTTTCTATACACATTACTACTAGCCTATGAAGCACAAGTACTCCAAATATGAAGCTGTATCTGTATTGGCTACTGGGCCATACCCAAAATGTTTGGAACATAATCCTCTTTATTTGAAAATCTCTCAATTTATTAATTTCATGGTTCAAATTTTATTTACTGGATCTAATAGTGTATAGACTGCAATCTCATTTAAATTTTAAATGACGTGTTAGACTGTACACTGTTAGATCTATAATATTTAATTTAGATTATGAAATGGACTCTCTCCATTTCATTTCAAATGGAGAGGATCCTTGCCCAAAATGTTTACATATATATATATATATAATTTATTTATTTATTTATTTTTAGATATGCCACAAAATTATATAAAAGTAGTGAAAGTGATGTAAATATGAACTTTAAGTGTAATTATATGGATGTACACTTTTTTCATTTAATGTTTTAATCTTGGTTTGTAATTCAAATATTATTTAATGGTAATGAATGTACTTTATTATTCATAATTGTTCTTAAATTCACTTATACTTTATAATATATGAAAAATATATGCATAATAATATATATAAAAAAGATATCTCCGACCGTATCCGTATCCTAATTTTCTAAAAATTATCGTACCTCCGTACCACACCTGTATCCGAAAACGTCCCTGTGCTTCTTAGCTACTAACATTCTCCATAAAAGAAGCAAAAAACAACATATACATAGTATGTGAACCACAAAATCATTAATATGCCTCACAATTAAGACAAGTGTACACGGTAAATTAACCAAAACACTATATTAAATGCAAAACAGAGAGAGGCTGATTTAAGAGAAGCAATGCTCTGTGTGAAATTTCATAATTGAGATATTGGATTATTTGCATTAATACTTGTGAAACAGTAACAACGGAAATTTACAAACTAAAACTAAAACAGAAATTCAAATGACCCAATAAGACAGCAACAAGTGGCACGACAGATGATGAGTAGCTTTAAGTGATCACGTGCTTTCAGTTTAATAGAACGACGCGGTATTGGGTTTGCTTTAATATGCCAGGGAATGAGACGACATCGTTGTGGCTCTTATTTGCTTATTTAACTCATTAAATGAAAACGATGTCGTGACATTAGGATTTGAATCAATGCAATGGATGTGCTAAAGCTTGTAATACACTATTTCAGTCCAAATATGCATAATAAATCCTAAAAAGACCTACATTGAATCATTTATCAACCTAAGCAAAATATATTTTAGCCTTTTAGGTATAGTACTTATCTATTTTGAAGAATATTGTTAGGTTGGGCTTGTTTGGTACACCATTTTTAAAAACTGTTTTTTTGTTTGTAAACATGAAAAAGGGGATCCCACTTAATTTTTTTGTGTTTGGCACACCAGTTTCTAATTTCAATCTCAAAAACGGATTTAGTTTTTATTTTTTTGTGGATCTCATGCCATTTTTCAGAATAGCTTGGACCTGTTTTGGCCTTTTCTGAAACCGGATTCGTATCCATCTAAGATTACGGAATAGTTTTTAAAATCATATCCATCTATTTCCTTTATTTAGGAGAAATCTTTTGTACACATTTAAGAAAAAAAAAAAAATGTTATTTGAAAGAAGTAAAATAAAAATTGAAGTAGCAATTTGTCATACATCATGTGTAACAAACAATTTCAGACATTTTCAATCCAGGATGAATGATGAAAGGATGTTTTTATAGATAATATATATATATATATAAATAATATGAAAAGTTCATCTCAAAGGTATTGACATACAGCAATGTTTGATAAGACATAAACACGATACGATTTTTTAGGGGTTAGTTTTTAGTTTAAATGGTCAACCCACTTTGACATGATAGAAATAAATGGATAAATTTTGTTATCTGCTTAACCCGCAATCAACCTGAAATGATTTGGTTCATAATTTGTGTCAATAAAGGTTAACCCGTTTTAACTCAAATCCATTTAACCCATATAAATAAATTTCATCGTCATGTAATATAAATATAAATTTTAAATATAAAATTGAGTAATTAAAAAACTTTTTGTGGTTATATTGGTAAATTCTTTATTGAAATCCTAAAATCTTTAACCTTTTATCACATAAAAAACAAAATTTTATTTTATGGCGAATTTTAAATTTGAATGGAACATCATTGAGTTAAAAACTTAAAATTAAAATAAGAACATTTAGATTATATGGTATTACACTATTAGTACTTTAACTGATGTTATTAGGAAACGTTAAAATAAGAAAATTTAGATTATATGGTATTATTACTACAATAGATGTTATCATTATTTATGTGACTACAAAACATAAATATATGTTATATATTTTAAGTAATATATTCTAAACGGATTGAAATGGATTGTGTCCATGTCAATCAACATAACTTATTTCTATAAACAGGCTAGAATAAGACATGTTTGTATCAAACTCATATACAATCTATTTATTAAACATGTTATGTGAGTCATGTCATCTTAACCCTCTTAACAACCAGGTCATGTTAGGATTGATGGATTTTGACATTATTTTAAACGGATCTTGTCCAGGTTGAGTTATGCTGCAACCTAAGCCACGCTTATTTTTTGTTCTTGTATCTTCAGTTGTGTTCTAAGCTAGAGCCTTACTCGATCCCTCACTCATAATTTAACCCCAAAGCATTACATTTTCAGCCCAAGAAAAAAGAAAAAGAAAAAGAAAATACTTAGTTCGATGAAATTTGTATAAAGAACAAAGAAAAAAGAATTACTGTCATGTGCCAAATCTGTCTCGGAAGTGGGACATTGAACTTGAGGAAAATGATCTGGATTTTGCAGACTTGAGTCCACAACAATATCTACTAATTGTGCCAGTTGCTCTGTTGACATAGCTGCATTTGAAGAAGAAACTTTATGTAAGTATATGCACACTTGTCTATTAGTAAGAGAAGTCAACTTGTGGACTACCTGAAATTCTCCAAAAATATAGCTGATCTTATGAAGCAAAGAAAGTGACTATAAAGGGCTTAAGGAATCTACAAAACGAGAGAAATGGTTGGTATGAGTATGATTGAATTTTCGTGTTTTATATTATAGCAATAGGAAGGGAATCCCTATTCAAACATTAACAACAGAGAGAATCCCAATTACATCAATTACACTTTGTCGAGCATCAAAATCCGCAATTTTTAGAATACCATTCTCCAATTAAATTTAAAATTCCCCAGTTTTACTTATCAAGCTAACTCAAGTATCCTAATTACACCACTTGGTCGAGCATCAAATTCCGCAATTTGTAGAATCCCATTCCCCAAATAAAAATCAAATTCGATTTTTTATGCCAATAAAAAAAATAAAAAATAAAAAATAAAAATCAATAGTATATGGAAGCAGCCCAAAGAAGAAAATGAACAAAGAAGAAGAAAAAGAAGAAAGAAAACAAATAGCATATAATAAAACAGAAGAACTGAATAATTGAACTTGGAACGAAGAACTGGAGAAGTTCAGGAAAAAAAATAAAAAATTGGGAACTCTGGAAGGAAAAGAGAAACTAAAATATAAGTCAAGCAGCAGTTTAGGCCTTCCTACAAATAGAACTATGCAAATCAATAATTAAAAATGGTATCTCCTTTTACCCAAAAAAAAAAAAAAAGAAAGATGAAAGAAAATCACAATATAGATCTCCCAGTCCCAACACTAAAACATGATAAAACATGTGGCCATAATGTAATCTCATGATACTTTAAGGGAAATTTCAGTCCACAAAAGTCACCATCTTCAGCTGCCTTTAGTTGTTTCCAACATAGCATATGAACTGCCTCAGCCGCTTCTAATATAGTTGTAAGTAGAAAAGGAACGTTTCCAAGCATACATGTATCTACAGTTCTACACAATAACATCCAGGAAAAAATCAATTTCTTCAACAAAATGATTGATAAAGGAGAATGGAATGCTTTCTACATTTGCTCTAAAAATTTTTGGATTATGCCCTCGAGGACAAGGGCTGATTTTAAGGGGGGTGGATTGTTACGTGCAAGGAATGGAAGTCATTTGTGTGAACTTCATAATTGTTATTGGAATTTTCATTAATTAGTTCTTTGTTATTGATGAGTCATGGGAGTACATATCAAGGGATTGTTGGGTTAAGAATGTGCCTAAAGTCATGTGGGTTGCTTATCAAGTGGTTAGGATTTTTAGGAATATTTGTATAAGTCGTTGAGTCTAACTATGTATTGGTTCCTTGTTTTTAGTTAGTGGAGTCCTATTTTATTGCTTTGGAAATTAGATAAAGTTGTATAAATTTCCTTTCAATTATGTAAATGAAAGTATCTGATTAATCATAAAAATATTTGTAGTCTTTAATACTCTTGGGAGGTTGGGTTTCCTTGAAAAATCTATATCTAGAGGTCAGGATTTCCTCAGTTAAATCTATTTGAGGTCAGGATTTCCTCAATTAAATTCGTATCTTTTCTTTTAATTCCTTGTTTTGCACCAATTCTATTTTCCTCGTTTATTCAAAAATTGTGAACGTATCACTAACATATATAATAAGCATATGTGTTTTGCCAAAATCATATATAATTGCAAGGTGCTGTATAACTCTTACGAATGACATGATGTACAGCATGTGCTTAGTATGCAATTTCAGGCAGCCAAGCATATAGTATGTATTTGGGCTCACATGGTGCCATCTTCATGTAGAAAGTTAGCTTCTACTCAGGACCTTCATATCTGAAGCTCTGTCTGTCAAGTGAAAAACTAGTTTAGAAGAGTAGATAATAGTAGTTACTGCAGTACTTGAATCTACCCTGAGGCATTATTTATTGCCTAGGAAACTTGTTTAGTGTTGCTGGCTAGGAATGTCAAAGTGTTCTCTGTAGGCCCAAGTTGTGCACATGTTTTAGGTTATTCACATGTTTGTGTTTCTCAGAATGAAGGCCCCTAAACTACATTCTATGGTATTAGATTGGCTCTCCTTAGCTATAAAGTTGATAAAAGGCCAACTATATTGATTTCTTACCTTAGTTAGGACAAATTGCTCTATGAAATGTACTGGGTTTGCTGTTTTGTACAGAGACATGGTTGAATCATTACACTGTCAGTTGCTTCCTCATCTGTACTTCAAGTTTTTTGACTAAAATAGAAAATAGTGCAGGATGTCTTGTCAAACATTTGTAATTTATTCTGCCAAAATATTTCATCTGCTAGGATTATCTGATTATGTGCCTTTGCTGCTTTGTCAAACACTCATGCTAGACGTGTTCCGCAGTGTACATTATCGGCCACATTTGTTGTACCCTCTTTTCTTTTTTCTTTTTCTTTTTTTTTTTTTACCTGGTTTACCAAAATAAACATGGAGAAAATTTTGCTACCATAAGTCAAGATAACATTGTTTTCCATTTCCACCTGCAACCTTGCCTGAAAATTTATAAGAAGCAAATTCTTTGGGTTAAGAAATCATGTTAAGAAGTGCATTTCGAGCTGTTTAAATTGTTCCGGAGATGTGTAATACACAAATCAACTCTCTCCATTGTCCTTTTACAGTGTTGAGGTGCATATTTCATTTACAAAACAAGTAATATATTAGGATCTTGTGGCATGACACATTGTTAAATACGTTAAATTTTCCAAAGGCAGGGGAAAAGAATAGTTTGATAAATTAAAATCTTTTTCCTCATGCTTGAAAATTTTCAGGGAAAAGAAGAAATGAATACCTCTCCCTATGTGTACCTTTGTATCAAGCAGCCATCAAAGGTGACTGGAAAGCTGCTAAAGCTGTCATTGACAAAGATTGTGGTGTTGTTCGCGTTGGGATAACCAGAAAAAGGGAGACAGCTCTGCACATCGCTGTTGCTACCAAATGCACTGCTTTTGTAAAGGAACTGTGCTCAACTTTTTTTTTTTTTGGCTCATTTCCTCCTCAATCAACTTCAAAGTCTCCTTTTTTCTTTTTTTTTTTTTTTTTTAGGGGTTATAGACTATGAAACACGGCTACTCCAAAAATGAAGTTGTACTCATACCGGATACTTTTTGGGTATTTATACTTTTGGGGTATTTCTGCATACGTACCTGAGACGTACCCAAATTTTTCAAAAAAAGAAATCATTTTCTTTCATTTTTTCTTTTAGATATGTCACAAAAATAAATAAAAGTAGTGAAAGTGATGGAAACATGAACTTTAAGTGTAACTATATGGATGTACATTTCTTTTATTTACTTTTTTGGATCTTGATTTGTAATTTAAAGACTATTTAATGGCAATGGATATACTTTATTGTCCATAATTGCTCTTAAATTCATATATATTTATCAATATATGAAAAATATATGCATAATAATATATATAAAAAAAAAATTAATAAAACATATATCCCCGCCGTACCTGTACCCTACTTTTCTAAGAATTGTTGTACCACCGTACCATACTAGTACCTGTACCCGTACCCTAAAACGTATCCGTGCTTCTTAGGTTATAGAGCTTATAGAAAACCTAAATCTAAAGACAATGGAAAATATAAAAGAGAGATAGAGAGAGAGGAAGAGAATGAATGCTAGGGTTTTCAAGTGGTTCGGCTATGCGAGCCTACGTCCACAGGATGTAGCCAATGGGCTACATCTTTATTATATTCTCTTGTATTATATTTTTGGATGATTACAATGTATTGTGAAGGTGTCCTATTTATACATAGGATTACTAACACAACTCTCCTATCTAACCTATGTGAGATTCTTTAACATTTCCCCTCAAACTCAAGGTGTAATTTTAATGAAGCCTTTGAGTTTGTTTACAAAAAAAAAAAAAAAATAGCTCAAATATCTTGGCTCAACTCGGCTTGGCTCATATCTTGGCTCTGGCTTGGATCTCGGCTCAGAGGCTCGGTGGCTTGGATTTTGGCTTGGGGACTTTGATCTTGGCTTGGCTTGGTCAAATCATGGCTTGATGGCTTGGATCTCGGCTCAGAGACTTAGAGGCTCGGATTTTGAAATGGTTTTGGCTCGAGATCTCAGCTCAATGGCTCTATGGCTTGGCTCGATCTCGGCTCATGAAGATAAAATTAAAAAAGTATATCCCACACATTTTTTTTTTTTTGAATTTTGAAATTCAAAATTTGAAATTTGGATTTTTTTTCTTTTTCTTTTTCTCACTGGTCAACGCCAGTTTTCTCAATTTTTTTTTTTTTTTCTGATCTGCTGATGTCAACAACACCTAGGGCTAATGTCATCATAGGTAAGGCTGCGCGGGTCAAAGTTACGGATCTCAACTCCGGGTCACGGGTCAAACCGTGGGCACGGGTACCCTTTGAGTGAACCAGCGCGTGCAGGCGCGTCCAACAATTTTTGGTAGCGAGATTTCTGGGGTGGTATATCGGGCGACGAAAAATGAGGTGATGGTGGACGTTTTTTGAATTGCTACACAGAGATGGCAGATCGGTGATATGGTGGTTCCGGTGTTGTTGGAGGAAACAGGAGATTTGCTCAGCAAGGGGAGGCGCGTCCACCGTTGGATCTGGTTGATTTTCGCGGCTTTAGATAGATCGGCTTCCGATCTGTTGATTGATGGTGTTTGATTTTTGATTTAGTGTTGGTAAGAGGTAGATCTGAAGCTAGTGGTCTCGGCGGCGTGTGGGAAATTCTAGAGATTTGTCTGAATCTTCAGGACGCGCGTGGTGGCGCGTTCATTGTCCAAATGGACTCTGGTTCCCGTCGTTTTCCTGAGCTCTTGATGTTCTACTGATCTGTGCAATCAAATTTTCAGAAAAAATGAGATTTGTGGTGAGGGGCCTTTTGGATGATTTTTTTTTTTGAAATGCGGAAGTGGAAGGATCGAGTTGCTCGTTAGAGCTCTAGGGCTTTGATACCATGTAGAAAACCTAAATCTAAAGACAATAGAAAGTATAAAAGAGAGATAGAGAGAGAGAGAAAGAGAATGGAGGTTAGGATTTTCAAGTGGTTTGGCTATGTGAGCCTACGTCCACAGGATGTAGCCAATGGGCTACATATTTATTATATTCTCTTGTATTATATTTTTGGATGATTACAATATGTTGTGAAGGTGTCTTATTTATACATAAGATTACTAACACAACTCTCCTATCTAACCTATGTGAGATTCCTTAATAGAGCTTTTCTTGGAAGTAGATGATTGTTTTCTGGGACCACTTTCAGTGGGAATGACATTGGAGGGCAATTATGAAGGAAGATTCCTGTGGATGAATTTCACTGCATTTTCCATTGAAAAAGATTTTATCAGTTGTTAACTAGTGCTGTTATATGCTTATCATCGATTTGTTGTCATTAAAAAGAAGAAGTTTGAGAGCTTTAATTTTGAGAATGATTTAACGTCACAATCTCATTAGAGCACTCTTCTTTCAATGAAAGTGGAATACCTTTAGAAATTCTTTGATGGAATCAGTTGCCCCACCCACCAAATCTCAGCCTGGTAGCCCAATTATTAGTGAAAACAGAATTTCACATACTTGTCATTCCATACCATCATTCTTCCCACCAACCAAGTCTCACTCTGGTGGTTCAGCATCTAATGAAACTCTTCCACGGTTCTCTTACCATATCGTCACTCTTCCCATCAACCAGGTCTCAGACTGAGAGTTCAGAATCCAATGAAAGACTCATTACACGATCCTCTCATTCCATACCATCAATCTTCCAGCCAAACAAGTCTAATACAGCTAGTTCCGATAGCGTGCATAAATATTCTCATTCTCTAAGTGAAGTTAGTAATGTTGTCTCAAGCCGTCCGAATACTTCAATTTATGTGCCTGATGAATTTAAAGATCTTCATTTGAGTTTGAGTATAGATGGCGATAAATCGGAATCGCATAAAATACTTAAAAGTATTGCAAGATTTGCACCATGCAATACTTTTAAACGTATGCGAACAAATACAAAGGTTTGTTGATTTACCTTAATTTTCGTAGATTTTCCTTTTTAAATCAACAAGTTGGCAAAGTCTTATATGTAAAGATGTAAGGTTTAAATACCCAATATGAGACTTTTTTATTCTCAACCTACTCCTTCACGTGTGTGGAAACCAAATACATAGATTGATTATATTGGGTGACGTGAAGAAATAACCCATAACCAATTGACTATAAGTGGAGTAGGGGTGTAATCTTCACCGACACAACCGCACCTCACCGCGCCAAAACCGATCTTAATAGGTGCAGGTGCAGGTGCGTGTAATAGGAAAACCGCACTATAAGGTGTAAGTGCATAAATCAGGAGAAAACCGCATCGTACCTCACCGATTACACCTTCTAGTATGTTATACTTATCTGCTAATGGTATATGCATGTGATGTTATATTATATTTGTATGCTAATAGTATGTGAAGGTTAAGATTGTGTTATATTTGTATAAGGATGACATATATGTGCAGGTTGAGATTGGAAATTATGATTTATTTTATGAGATATGTATGTTATAATTTTTTTTCTTCTTAAATATTCAAGTTGACATTGGAAACTATAGTTTATATTTGTATGCTATAGTTAGCCAAATTTTTTAGTTGTTGTACAGGTGGATTTTTTATATTAAAATTGACATTTGGGCTGGTCCAATTTGATCCAAATGAGTCCAGTCCAAACCGCAAGACCGCACCTACATCGCACCACACCAAACTGAACCGCACCGCACCAAAACCGATCTTAATAGGTATAGGTGCAGGTGCATGTAATAGGAAAACCGCACTATAAGGTGTAGGTGTATAAATCCGAAGAAAACCACACCGCACCTCACCAATTACACCCCTAAAGTGGAGAGGCCCATGATCTTATATGTAAAAATACAAGATTTTAAATGATAAAAAAAGATATATATTATTCTCAAAAAATAATGAATCTTATATTTGTTTTGTTTTTAAAGTCAGAATCAGAATCATTGTATGTTTGCTAAAATTGAGTTCTGATGCTAATTGACTAGCTAAGCAAAAATCTTACTCCAACTAAATTAATGATCCTTGTTCTCTTTTATTTTAATTTTTTAATCCTTGTCTAGATTCATTACATATTAAAATAGATTTGGTAATTTTTGTAGCTCGAGTTTAAAAATGGAAACATGTTATGCAATTGCCACTTTATTGTCCATTTAACAATTATTTATTACATTAAATATTTTACACTGGAACGAGTGATTTAGATTAGAACTTTCAATACATGCACAATGTGTGTTTTCATATCACTTTCTTTTTCTTTTGACATTCTCATGACTTATATACTGCTCCTAACTCTTGAAGGTTTATAAGAGTGGCTTCTTTGGAAGAAGCATTGATTTAACCCGTCATAAAGGATATGATGAGCTCAGGCATGATCTTGCCCTCATGTTTGGAACCGAAGGGCAGCTAGAAGATCCACAACAGACTTTCTGGAAACTTGTTTATGTGGATCTTAATGATGAAATTTTTCCTGTTGGTTCTGATCCTTGGGAGTATGTCCAGACCTCCAAGTTTGCTTTATTTACTGTATTTTGATTTTAACGTTTCTTTGTTTCTTAATCCTCATTCAATAATTACTCTCAGGGAGTTAGTAAGTTGTGTTCAGGTCATAAAGATATTGTCATCTGCTGAAGTACAACAGATCTTGGATGGAGATTATTCCCCCCTAAACTCTAAAATTGAGCAAGGTTCTCCTTCATTTATTGGTAATGTGCAAATTAACCGTGCCGTTAACATTTCCCATTAAATTCAAAATTTTAATATCATTTTTTTTGTTAATGCAGCTTAACCACTCTAGATACCCATTTTACCCTTGAGAACCACCAAGAAAAATGAAGACCAAATAGCCACTCTGAAGTCTGAAGTGCCATAAGGGTATCAAGCCGCCACCCAGACCAACAAACGTGTTTCTTGTGGAGCTATAAGTTAGTTCTGCTTTAATTTCTCATAATACAGTAGGGATATGTGACACCATATTGGCATAGCAGAATCCATTGAATACTAAAAAGTAGATGATGGCTTCACGAAAATTCTTTGTTAACTTTAGTAACGTTCCGTGGATGGTAAGATGCTTGTCATTTAGAGTGAGATGTGTATCAATTGGAGTAAAACGCATGTCACATGACCATTATCTTAAATGATATTTATCTTACCTCAAATGATAGACATGATACTCCAAATAACTAACCCACGAGACCAAAGAAGTCCCCGATGGCTTCAATCCTCTTGCTTGCAAAAAGTTATAAAGTTGTTGATCAACCTATCTTCTATGGAGCCATTCTTATATGCTTTAATATAGACCCTTCCATTATATTGCTATACAAACTAGTTAATTATATTCTTATATTTCTTTCTTTTTCTCAGTTAGAGAATTGCTAAGATTTGATTCTCTAGGTTTTCACCCTTAAGAAAATGTGTGAGTTGTCAAAATGTGTGAGTTGTCGTCGAAGGCCAAAGGGGTCACAAAGGCGAAGAATGAAGTAGCGAAGGAAGCTGTTTAGGCGATGTGTGTGGGAATTGATTGAGGAATGTTTTTTGGGTATTGATTTTGATCAGATTTTTTTCTCTTGATAAAAAGTGATGTTTTATTTATTTAGATAAAAAAAAAAAAAAAAAATTTTTGAATTGTAGTATTTTGGATTTAGATAGGAAATTTTTTTTTTTTTTTTTTTCATGGATTAGAGTCAATTAATTTGGAGATGTCAAAAAAAAAAAAAATTTGATTGTTGATGTGGCAATGGTTATTCTTTTGAGTTACTTAAAAAAATATGAACTCACTTGACTTGACGGTTAAAAATATATTCAAGTTAATATTTTGGTAATTGGATTTTGGTGAATATCTCAAAATAATTGGATATTCCGTTAAAAAGGTTAAATCTAATAGAATTTACTATTGGAAATGGGGAGTTTTCACACATTACTGAGATATATATCAAGAGAGATATTGTTTAGTTTTAAAGTTTAGGAGATTGAAATGAACCTAATAATTAAATGACAAAAGTGTAGTTTGCCCCTATTTTTTATATAAATTTATTATATTTAGATATTAGATAGTACCAACGTCAAATGTGATGAGATCGTGATTTCACTAACAATGGGTTTGACTGGATAGTGGAGAATAGCAGTTGTAGGTTTTGATCAAATTTTGGTTTGGGTGTGTGTGTCAGTGTGTGTTCGTTTTGAGGTAGTGATGAAGGTTAACACACACCAAAAAAAAATCCAAAAATGTCTTGCTATATTTTGACTATTGCCAGGGCCAGCTCAATACATTTTCGAGCCTAAGGCGATAATTTTTAGTAAGACCTTATTGAGGAACAATAATTCATATTTTAAATGAGACGCTAATATTGAGTATAGGTGTTTATAGAAGTTTCAGAACGCATATAGAAAAATCTAAACAATCTAAAATAAAAAGTAAGATAAAGTAAAATATAAAACCTACTAAGATTGAGATTTCAATTTATTAACAAGAGAGAAAGTCAAGGGACACAACTTTTGTATCATAAATTTTGTAACAAGTTTGAAATGGCAAGCAACGAGTGAATCAGTGACGGACCATCACATTTAAAAATATGGGATTTAGTTTGTCATAATGTTAAAACTATAGGGATTTTTTTTTTTTTACATTCCCCAAAAAAAAATTATTAGTTTATAATTGAGATTTTTTTTTTTTTTTTCCAAAGATTATACTCTATTTGATTTTTATTTTTTGGGGGGCCTAGTTACACTTGGGGCCTTAGGCAATGGCCTAAGTCACCAAAGGATTCAGCCGGCACTGACTATTGCCATTCCGGCCAGCTGTCTTTAAAGGAAGAAAGAAAAAGAGTGATCACATATAATTCCCAATGAGACCTACAATTCTGAATCCTTAATTTAGGAACAATATCAAAGAGATAACCATCAGCAACACAAACTAAAGTTGATAGGCTTCCACAAATCGATCCCAAGACTATCCCCACGTTGACCCAATTCCAACAATATACTACCATCACGATAACAACGATGTCATTTTTTTTTTTTTTGCTTAGTTATTAACGAAGGGATTTTCTAGTGAATAATTAAAAATTGATTATTTAAATGCATAACGCAATTATTATTATTAAATTACTTATAGGGTGATACAGCGTCATTTTGGTGGAGTTAACGGAGTTTTCCAACGGAAATGGACAAAAGTACTAAAATAACAGTGCTATGAAAGTTAATGGATTAAAATGACAAGTGGGCGAACTTAACAAGTGTAAATTATACTTTACCCTTATTTAAATGCACGATAATTAACAATTAAGATTTAAGGAGGTGTGGTACCAAAAAAAAAAAAAAAAAGAGGCTAAAATAAATAATTGGTACTAAAATTTAGCCTAGGAGCTTTTTTATTTCTTAAAATTTGGAGTGAGTGTTTTTAGTCCCTAACAAAATCAAAGTAATCGATTTTAGTCCCTAAAAAATATGAAGTGATCGATTTTATTCCCTAACAAACTTAAAGTCAATACATTTAGCCCCTAAGGAGTGATGATGTGTCAATTTTTGGTTTGACCACGTCATCTAAAGAACTAAAAGCGCTCACTTTAAAATTTAAGGATTAAAATCACATATAAACTAAAGGGAAATGATTCTTTGACACCATGGTGTCAAAGTTTCCTTTCACACCACCACTAAAGACAAACTCCTATTCCCAATTAGCTATTCCAAGTTTAGCTATTCTTGTATCCTAACACCTCTTTTACTCTTACTTTCACTCTCTCCCTTTCACTCTCTGTATTCATAGCAACATAAATTCTCTCTCTTCCAAAGCTCTCTCCTCCATTGAAGCTGTTCTCCCTAGAAGCTCTCTCCTCCATTGAAGTTCTACTCCCCCGAAACTCTCTCATCCATTGAAGATCTGAGCTCCCCTCATGAAGGCATGGCTTGATATTTGAAGGTGTGTGTGTGGGTTTGATGTTTGAAAGAGTGGATTTGTATGGGTTTGGGAATGATTTCATGAAGAGAGCTTTTGATATTTGTAGATTTGAGTTTTCTTTGGGTTTGGGAATGGTTTCATGAAGAGAGCTTTTGATATTTGTAGATTTGAGTTTTCTTTGGGTTTGGGAATGGTTTCATGAAGAGAAGATATGATGTTTGAAACTGTGGGTTTCATTGTATTGGGGAATAAAATGTGTTGGGTTTGATATTTGTGAGGTTTTGAATGCTTTCTTTTTTGTTTGGAAATAGAACTTTAATTTTAAATGATTTTAGTTGAGATAGAAAATAATAAAATTTGGTTTTTTTTAAATTTTAAAGTGATTTTGGTTGAGATAAAAGATAATAAAATTGTTACAAAAATGGAACCATATTATTATTTTCCAGAAATTGTGGACATACTATAGAAATTATGGACAATTATATTTAAACATGTTAAATCAATGCCAAGAAATATGAACAATTAGTATGAACATGTTCAAATATTCAAACTAATTTCCAGAAAATGTAGACAAAACCATGAAATTGTGGACAATATTGTCCACACTTTCTGGGAATTGGTATGAACATTCAAGTCTACCTAAAAAATGTGAACAGTGTTAGTATGAACATTCGAGTCTTCCTAGAAAATGTGAACAATATTGTCCACACTCTCTGAGAGTTGGTATGAACATTTGAGCCTACCCAGAAAATGTAAACAGTGTTAGTATAAACATTCGAGTCTATCTAGAAAATGTGGACAAGTTTTATTTAAGGGTGGACAATATTGTCCACACTTTCTGGGAATTTGTATGAACATTTGAGTCTACCCAAAAAATGTGAACAGTGTTAGTATGAACATTCGAGTCTACCTAGAAAATGTGAAAAATTTTATTTAAGTGTGGACAATTTTCTGGGAATTTGTATGAACATTCGAGTCTATCCAGAAAATGTGAACAATGTTAGTGTGAACATTCGAGTTTACCCAGAAAATATAGACAATTTTATTTAAGTGTGGACAATATTGTCCACATTTTATGAAAATTAATATGAAAATACAAGTCTACTTAGAAAATATATACATTTTGGAAGGAAAGCAATAGTTGGATTTTTTAGGACAAAGCTAGCTCTTTGGATAAACTAAATGGTGCTTTTGTGAGTGAGCTATTTGATTGGTCTCGGAGTTTGGGTTTAACAAATACTACTATTGTTATTGATTTTGTATTTTTTTTAGCTGTTACTTAGTTCACTTGTATTGTAATCTTGTTGACCTCATTATGTATCCTTTATGCACCTAGAGACCATATTTCATTAAATTACAAATTCTTATTACTTATAAAAAAAATAAAAAATAATAAAAAAATAATGTGGACAATTTCATTTTAGGTTTGGACAATATTGTTCACACTTTCTGGAAAATTAGTATGAATATTTCAGTCTACTTAAAAAATGTGAAATAATCAATATTTAAATTTCCATCTACAATAGGTTCAAGACCATTGCATTTACATGAATGCTAGATTTTTTTTTATCAATTTTTTTTTTTTTTTTTATCAGTACATGAATGCTAGATAATCAAACGTTACTAAGAGAAAAATATAGAAACATTAAATACATCGTATGGTTATAGCAAATCTAGCTAATTTACAAACATTAAATACATATGTTTTCTTTGCAACCAATAAACAACAAATATCATAGAATCACATAACAAATAAACATTCTTCCAATATATACCCAATAGGTGTAGAGCAGTAGAATTTTCAGGTACAAAAAGAGCTATATTCAATCCACTTGAATCAACAAAACTGACAGGAGATTCACTACAACAAAATCCTCAAAAAAAAAATTGTAAGCAACTACCTAATCTATAAAATTTCAGTACTTGACCATTGCTAGGATATCTGAGTATTGGCCAAGTTTCTCCTGTGTAGCCTTCACCCTAAAGTTTAGTCAGCTTCTTTTTTCGCTCATATGCTACTTGAGCTCTCTTTTTTCTCTTTTCCTCCAGCTCCTATGGTAAAAGAGTGGTTAGAAAATTTTGAATATAGGTTTTGCTAATGAATTGTGACTTTTGCTTTCAGAATTGGTTAATCTTAACAATATAAAGGCAACATAAACATGTTGATAATCCAACTCACAGACATTGATTCAATGCCGACCTCGCAACAGCAAAGATTCAATTTTTACCAAACAGATACAATCTAAAACACAAACCCAAATCCAAAATACTAACCAAACAATAGAACCAACCTGGAAACATTGATTTATCACATTTTTAACAATACCCACTAAAAATTAGAGATGAGCCTCTAGAGATACTGATTCCTCAACTATACTGCTTCCTCATGTCCACCCCCACTGAACAAGAGAGGAGCCATAAAATTAACTTTGAATCCTAGTTCTTCACTTTTTCAGCTAACAAATCATGGAAAAGCTCATTCCCAATATGCCCATTGGTTGTATTGGATAAATTAAGCTAAAAGCCTAAAATGTATCTACTTATTACTAAAAAATAACCACTCATTACATTCAACCTAAATTTGCCATCTTCACATGCATTTTCTCATAACCCAAAACTCAAGCAGAGATTTATTCATACAAGTAAACCTAGTATCTGAAAGAATTAGGTTGTAAAATAAATCTTATAAAAAAAATAAATAAATAAGTTTGAAATTTTATCTAAAAAAGGAAATAATTTTGTGCTCATATCACAGAGAAAACATTTGAAAGAAAACCCTAACATTTACAATACTAAGAACCTATCACCAATTAATCAACTATATATAATGGGTTAAAAACCTAATATCAAATCCCTAATTGAACGAATTATTATAAAAACGTTAAAAGAGAAAGAGAAAAAATAAATAAATAAAAAATTAAAAAAAAAAAGATCATGAAGAAAAAACCATTGGAAAGGGAGAGAGAGAAAGTACCAATGACAGCTTCCATGTACGGAAACGCCATGTCTAACTTCGAAGGTATGGTCTTTGGGTCCTAATGTTTCCTTATCTTATCCATGCTTCAAGGTCCTCTCTCTCTCTCTCTCTCTCTCTCTCTCTCTCTCTCTCTCTCTCTC
>BKZX01003078.1:9571-32087 GCA_014362285.1 Fagus crenata
TCTTTCTCTTTTCTTTAATCTTGCGCAAACAGTTAATTTTCACAACACTAACCAGGTGGCGCATGCTGTAGCTAAGGTAGCATCCTATCCCTTCCTTTTATTTGTAATCTGATTTCTCTTCCACCCTCTATTGTTGAGGCATGGAATAGAGATCTTTTTGTCTCTTGTTTAAAGAAATTCATATTTACCCCCCAAAAAAAAAAAAAAAATTGATGGCCGACAACAAAAGGGCACTTTCTTTTATTTCATTTAGGACAACGAACTGATTCACGTACGTCATGTTTGCTCTAGAACTCCAAGCAACTTTTATATTTTTATATGGTTTCGAGTTTCAACTGCCAATATTTATTGTAAAAAACGATTAGAGGCATGCTCGTGTTGGAAAATTTTCATATGATGCACAAATTATTTCCAAAATAAATAAATAAATCAAATAATAAACAAGATCAATATATAAAATAAAAATAAAAAAGTTTAAATCTTTTAGGGTTGTCACGTGCTTGACTAACACAGTTGAGTTCGGAGTGTGACAGATTAAAAGCTGTTTTTATGATTATATTGTTATTTTTGTTTTGTGTTTCACACTAGCCTCAACAACTATAGACATATAAAAAAAAAATCAATAAAGGAAAGATATCAATGTGAAACATGCATCATGCATGTTGCTCAATATTACAATATGATCACAAAATTGGGAATAGTAAAATATTTGATACATTCACAATTTTTGAAGAAATAAAGAAATAGAATTGATTGCTGAACAATAGAAGTAAAAGAAAATAATAGATTTAATGAGGAAATCCTAATCTCAATTAATGGATTTAATTGAAGAAGTCCTTATGACCTTATCTCTAAATAAAGGTTTTTCAAGAAAACCCAACATTCTAAGAGTCTCAAAGACTATTGCAAATATTTCTTAATGATCTTATTCCATAAAACCTTAGGGAAATATTTATACAACTCAAAGTCTAACGTTAACAACTAAAAAATAGCAACAAATTAGAAACAACATATCAGAACATAACAACTACTAACAACAAATAAGGACTAAGATACATTTGAACTATCCTAATAATCCTCGACAACCAGATTTAATTCAAAGAAATCTCAAAAGAACTCCACATCCTACGCATATTGAACTACATCATGGGCTCACCTTAATTGCATGTACTACCATGCATTTCCATGATTGTATCAATATTCTTATTGGTACTAAAAGCACTCATACAATACATAGTTTTTACTAGATAATTTTGTACTTGCATGGCTGGAATAAAAACTTAGACCAATAATATGACCGGATCAAATCAGGTTAAAATGCAACACCAGAAACAACATCACGGGCACTACAAGAAACAAGATTTTTAGCGATGACCGATGTTTGTTGTTAAAATATGAAAGGCAGTTGTTAAAAATTTTTTGCGACGGCTATTCTGTTGTTGAAAAAAGTCTAGTCGAGAAAGCTATATTACCGACGAACCATCGGAAAATATTTTGTTACAATGGCAAACTGCCATCATAAATACTAAATATGTTTCGTTGGAAATACTATTCGAAACGAGGGAATTTGACGACCATATATCTTTTGCGACACACAATAGCCATCGTAAATTCTAGAACCTTTTGTGACGAAGTATGACCGTCGAAAAAATTTGAACACTTTGAGATAAACAATGGCCATTGTAAATGTTGAAACCTTATGCGACGAACTATGGCCGTCGTTAATATTGGACCATTTTGCGACAAACATTGTCCGTCAAAAATACTATAATTGTTTTCTTGCATTGGGTGACGACTTACCTTTTGTGGCAAACTTTGGCCATTATTAAAACCTTATTTCCGACGGAAATATTCCGTCATTAATAAAATAATTTTCGACAACAAAATTGCCGTCGTTAATATTATATTTGTGACGACACTTATCCATCGAAAAAAAATAATATATATTTTTGTGACAAAATTCTGTTGTCACAAAAAGTAATTGATTATTATTTACGACAAAATTTCCATCGTAAAAAACTATGCCATATTTGTATATTTTTAAAATATCAATATTCCTGTATATAGAATACTTCACATATAAACCAAAAATATTAATCTTCTAAAAAAAATTCATTCAAGTGAAAAACACTGATCCATAATAGTTCAAATTCAAAAAAGTGCAAAATATCATAAGTACTAAAACTTGAAAAAGTCTACAAAGTAGTGTCAATTGTTCAATACTACATGACAATTATATTATCCTTAACCAAGATATTTTTTTTAGAGGGAAGATCAATCATCATTTGAGTCAATTTCCTCTATCTAATTAGAATCAGATTCCTCCTTCTCAGAATCATCTTCCTCGGAAGATCACATTCTGTGTCATTGTCTGCATTGTGATCTCCATTCTTAATTCCTGTAACATTTTCCTGCAATATTTGAGACTAAAATTAATAATAGTAAAAAAATTTTTTATTATTCAAAAAAAAAAAAAAAAAAAAAAAAAAATCTAAATGGTATTCTTTTGACAACATCAACAACTATCACCATAATAAATAATACAATATCGTACCATCAAAATACATCTATATCTAACTACACAATAACTGCATCAATAAAACATTTAATAAGCATTGTCAAATGCTATGTACTTCTCCAATGAAGAAGAACTTCAAAGAATACATCAATAATATTTAATCTAAATCATGAAATGAACCAAATATAGAGAATTTAAAATGGAGATCAAGGATCCTATTCTATGTTGAAATGCATGCATTACATTTAGTGTACATGTGTTGATATGCATGGCTTTCACCTTAACGTGGCATGGAATGAAAATTGTTTATAAAAACCAAGCCATCAACTACTCAGCATACAATTCATTCATATACTTTCTTGTTTCGGTTTTTTGCTTTTTCCTTGTGTCGTGGCTGTGTGTGAGCAAACTAGAAAATTCTATTTATTTCTTTATTTTTCAAAAAACTAAACCAAAGGAAAGACAATATTAAGAAGAGGTTGTTCTTGTACCATTATGTGTGGAGTACTGCGTCCAACATAATGGTTATTGCTATTGTCTAATCCTGAGGTTGTTCTACTTGAAGTCGTTTGCATTGAGTTCTACTTTGGGTGGCACGAATCAACCTTTAGAGATAACGCTATTGCGTGATTCTTTAGCTTAAAGAGATCAGTCTTATACTAATTTTAAGTTTTTTGTTCATTTTATTTTTTGGTTGATTATTTCGGATTTAACTTGTATTTTCATGGAGTAAAATTTATGCATTCTAAAAATATTTCCAACAATCCTAAAGATTGATTTTCGTTTGCCAAGGATTCACAAACTCTTATTTCCCTTAAAGCAATTTCTAAAGCTATAAAGGTTGAACCTTTGATGTAAATAATTTTAAAAGGGAGAAACAAAATATTCAACTTGATTCGTAATTTGCGAATATAATATTTTGGATAAAACTTAGGTAAAGTTCCTTAAGTCAAGTACATTAGGTTTCTAGTTGAATTCAAATACATTGAATTTAAATATTCTTTGGAAAAGATAACTTTGTTTGTGTTTTATTGGTTAATGTAATGATGTGTTTGAATTCAATTGGGAAACCTAATGTACTTGACCTAAGGAACCGTACCTAAGTTTTGTCCTAATATTTTTGGGTAAATTACACTCTCCTCCCTTAAGGTTTGATACAATAACAATAAACCCTAAAAGTGAACCAAAATAACAGTCTCACCTTTACGATTTGAAATCTTAATGTAATTAGTACTTCAGTTACTAATCTTAACAAATTATTTTATTTTTCTAGAAAAGATTCTCACTTAAACTTGCCTTTTCTTTTACCATGGTCCAAGTAACTCATTTTCAACCCAATTCTCTCAATTAGGATAAGTTTAGGAATATTCTTACTTGAAAAATAGATTTTTTGGAGCCTTTAAATAAGATGGCAATATGTAATACGAAAATAACAATTATTTTTCAATAAAATGTAGGTTTTCTATATTTCCGGTGGATTTCAAAGTTTTCCTTGTGGATTCTAGAGTTATTCTCTTGAAATAGACGTGTTCTATTTCTTGTGAATTCAGTACTGCGTCAACATGAATGGAATTCTACGTGTGAGTATTTTTTACCTGGAGAAGAGGTTTGGGGATGAAAATGGTAGTGGGACCAGGTGTTCCTTTGTGGGTTTGTTGGGTTGAGGAAGTAGGTGTGATCGAATTGATAGATTTGGTGCAAATTATGGGTTATCCCCCTAAGATTGTGATGTTATTCAAAATGTTTCTCCATTTCTCTCAATTTATTCTAGAATCACAATAACCCATTATCTACTGACTACCAGTACCCCCAGCCGTACTATCCTCTTCCTCTTTCTCCACAAATCAACAATTTCCCAGCAAATTAGAATAACTGCTTTTTCTTCTACATGGTTTTTCTCTGGCTGTTCCCAATTTTATGAAAACTGGTTACAACTTCATTAATTAATACCACCATTAACCAAACATATAGTCCCATTTCCTGGGTGCAACTGCAAGTTTGTAAAAAAGAAGTGGCTAGAGAAAATTTATGTTTGGTGGTAGTGGAGCACACGGTTAGGCACCTATTTTGAGTTGAATAAAAAAAATAAATAAATAAAGTTTACATCAATAAAGGAAGCTGTGCTATGCCAGACTGGGAGAAAAACCCAGCCATTAAACTAAACTTGAGAAAACAATCCATTTTTAACGTGGTTAACACGTGATCTTAACTTCAGGGCGTCGTCATAGTAGTTATAGCCTATAGAAAGGTAGCATCATCTTGTTTGTATAGGGACATCAACATTCCTTTCCTTAGGCTGCTTAATACAAGGATATGATACAAAAGAGAGAATTGGGTTTGATGAGAGAGAGAGGAAAAGAACAGAAAAGTGGAAAAATTAAAAAAAGGAGAATGGGATAATTTGGGGATTTCAATAATAATTGAAGGGTAATTTTGGAACTTTTTTGTCTTTTTAAGGATAAAATGGGAATTTTTTAATGGATTAAAAAAAAAAAAAAATTCTACAAAAGAAAAGGGTAAAATAGAAATTTGATACTCAACCAAATCCAAGTTAGTCCACAAAGAACTCAAATGGTTGATATCAGTGTTAGAAATTTGAGTTTCATTTTTCACTTTGGAGGTTATTGTCATTTTACTAAATCAGGAGTGAAGGGAGAGTAATTTGCCTAATATTTTTTGTTCTTTTTGAACCTTAAATTTGTTGAATCCGAAAAATTAGAAAAGTGAGTGATAGCATAAAAATTGCTTTTACATGCAATATCGAACTCTTTGTCTAAAGAGTTGTTTGACATTTAAGAAATAATCATCATTGTATATGAGCATTCTTTTAGGTTAATTATATTTTGGAAAATTATTGTGGAACTATATAGAGTATACTTGGTGACTGAACTGTAAAACTGTTTTCTGTATTTGAATACAGAAAATGGTGGGCCCAAGTAAAATTTTTCTTGTTTGGCACTTGCTCTCACTAATTGTTCTCTAATTCTTTTACCTATTAAACACAACTCAAATCTAATAAAATGAGAACATTTTTTTTATTGTTTTTGGGTGGAAGCCACTAAACTCGGAAAAGACCGGTGGCAATTTTGAAAATAACTCAAACTTATGCAATAGCCAATAGTCAAAATATCTCAACATAAAAGATGTCAATCACATATACTTCACAAAAACCAACTTCGGCTCTCTCTTCTCTCTTGATGAATCTCTCAGATTTGGCCCCGTGGGTCTAGATCGGCTTACATCCAAGTTCTTCCCTGCCGCCGTGGCTCTAGATTGACTTGCATCCGAGTTCTTCGCCCCGTCGTGTGGCTGTCGAGGTTTGTGGGTGTGAATTTTGGTGGGTAGATATTTTTATTTTATTTTTTGGTGTTGCAATGGGTGGAAGTTGATGGGATTTGGTTGAATCTACTAGCTTGGTTATGAGTTTTTAACAGTGGGTTAAGGTGGGTTGCGGGGTGGGTTTTTGTTGGGGGTTTGATTTGCAGTGGGTTGCGATGGGTTTGTGGCGTGGGTTGTTGTGGTGGTTGTGAGCTTATGTTCCATCCAGTGGGTGTCTGGTGGGTTTCTGGGTGTGGCTTCTTTCTTCAATTTGGGGGAAATTTCTTCAATGAAAAAATTTATGGACGAAAATCAAAATTAGTTATAATTGAAACCATTTTATTGAAAATAGTTTGAAAACAATGGCCAAACAAGTAAAATGGATTGAAAACAAAGAAAACTTGGTTTTGGATTCAATTTCAGAGAATAGTAAGAATACAAATTTTGGAAACAAAAATAGAATCCAATGACCAAACATGCTCATACTCTTCCTAGGGGAATTGTGTATTAATTCTATTATTTAATAATTTATGGAAAATGCATGAAGCATGTGAAAAAAAAAAAAAAGAAGAAGAAGAAGAAGAAGAAGAAGTAAGCATATTTGATTTAATCCATAATGGCTTTCATGAATTTATTGGACTATTTGGAAATCTTATAAAAAAAAAAAAAAATGTTTTATCTTAGATTTTATTATTCGATATATTTTATGAAAACTTTATTGGGGAATTATTTTGGAAAAGTGCAAACTTTGTGAAATCTTTAATAGTTGAGAATAGCTATGTCTTTTATTACAATAGAATTATGAGTTCCTTTTCACTATGTTTGGAGGGGGGAAAGGAATGGAATGAATGGGAAAAAAAAAAAATTAAGAATATTCTCTCATTTCCCTGTTTGGAAGTTTAAGTGAAGGGAAATGGAATAGAATACTCATTCCTCCCTATTCCCTCCAAACCCTAAATTTTCATTCCCCCCAAAATTGGGAGGAATAGGAGGGAATGGATTTAGGCTTAATGATTTTTTCACCAAACGTCCCAAAATGCCCTTAGTATTCTTGTAAAATCCTAAATTAACCTTATAGATTTGACCTTTTATTTTTCTCAGTTCCCATGATATCTCTATAATATTGTATTTTTAAAGGACCAAGCATGGATCTTTAACAATATCAATTTTCTTTTAAAAGGTTATTTTGTTGACAATGAATTTCGAATTTCCATTTATTGGGATTATATTTTAGTTTATATTACTTAGATTTTGTGTTTGTTTATAATTAAGTAGATTTTATACCACTTATTGTTATGTAGTGGTTTCTTTCTCTATTAGGAAGGGTCAAAAAAATAGAAACAAGCTCACATGGTATTTCTATAATATTATTATAACACCACAAGGTATTATATATGGTGTGGTAATTCTATAGTATTATTCTATAAATTAATCTTACATTTTATAAAAATAAAAGGTATTATAATAATGTTGTTATAAAATGTCATTTTTATTCCTTCTGATATTACTCCCAAACAAGGTTACTTACATTCCATTCCATTTCATTCCTCTATTTTAAAACATCCAAATAAGATTACTTAGTTTCATTTCATTCCATTCATTAAATTAATTTCATTCTATTCCATTCTCTTATAATTTATTCATTCCATTCCATTCCATTCCCCTCTAAACGAAGCCTTTGTTTACCCTTGTGCCATGAATCATGATATTTATGATTACCAAGCTAGATGCTAGTCTTTGTGACTTATACTGCTCCATATTCTTGAAGGTTTATAAGAGTGGCTCTTTTGGAAGAAGCATTGATATGACCCATTATAAAGGGTATGATGAGCTCAGGCATGATCTTGCCCGCATGTTTGGAATTGAAGGGCAGCTAGAAGATCCACAACGGACTTTCTGGAAACCTGTTTATGTGGACATATATTAATAATGAAATTCTTATTGTTGGTTCTGATCATTGAGAGTATGTCCAGACCTCCAAGTTTGTATTTTGATTTTAACGTTTCTTTGTTTCTTAATCATCATTCTCTAATTGCTCTCAGGAAGTTTGCAAGCTGTGTTCAGCTCATAAACATAATGTCATCTGCTGAAGTACAACAGATTTTGGATGGAGATTATTCTCCCTAAACTCTTTTTTGAAACATTCTCATCAAATATAACATATGTTCAAAAAACATGTTAAAAAACCAAGGACTAAAGTGAACATTATAAAACATAAGACCAAAATAAAAACACTCACAAAATATAAGGATTAAAATTGCATTTTTGCCTACTTTATACTTGCTTCTCAATGCTTGCATACATAAACTGTCTCGCTTTGACACCACCATCCATGTTAGTTTCGCTAGTAGGCCTCATTGACATTTTTTGCTTTTCTAAATCCTAGTCCTCCCTTCTGTTTTCAACGACACAAGTGGTCCCATGACTTCCATGCGAAGAACCTCCCAAAGAGAAGTCAACTTGTGGAACTAAGAAAGTAACTATAAAGGGCTTGAGGAAGTTAAGAAACGAGAGAAATGGTTGGCGTGTCTCAATTTTCGTATTTCATATTACCGCAAAAGGAAAGGAATCCATATTCAAACATTAACAACAGAGGAAATCCCAATTACACTTTGTCGACCATTAAAATCCGCAATTTTTAGAATATCATTCTCCAATTAAATTCAAATTCCCCAATTTTACTTATCATGCTAACTCAAGTATCCTAATTACACTACTTGGTCGAGCATCAAATTCTGCAATTTTTAGAATCCCATTTCCCGAATAAAAATCAAATTCGATTTTTTATGCTAATTTTCTTCAAACCTTTCCTTGCTTAATCCACTTTAAGACCAAAGGGCGGCCCCTGCTAGCTTTTTTAAAAAAAAAAAAAAAAATCAATATTATATGGAAGCAGCCCAAAGAAGAAAATGAACAAGAAAAAGAAAGAGGAGAGAAAACAAATAGCGTATAATAAAACAGAAGAACTGAATAATTGAACTGGAATGAAGAACTGGAGAAGTTCAGAAAAAAAAAAAAAAAAATGGGAACTCGGGAAGGAAAAGAGAAACTAAATATAAGTCAAGCAGCAGTTTAGGCCTTCCTACAGATAGAACTATGCAAATCAAAATAATTAAAAATGTTATCTCCTTTTACCCCAAAAAAAAAAAAAAAGAAAAAATAACAATATAGATCTCCCACCACTAAAACATGATAAAACATGTGACCATAATGTAATCTCATGATACTTTAAGGGGAATTTCAGTCCACAAAAGTCACCATCTTCAGCTGCCTTTAGTTGCTTCCAACATGGCATATAAACTGCCTTAGCCGCTTCTAATATAGTTGTAAGTAGAAAAGGAACGTTTCCAAGCATACATGTATCTACACAATAACAACCAAGAAATAATCAATTTCTTCAACAAAATGATTGACAAAGGAGAATGGAATGCTTTCTATATGTGCTCTAAAATCAACGAGACTCCCAATCCTTCAATTTCTTGCTTCCTTTGGGTTTTGCTATGGGCGCATTCATTCCAGCCATTTTTGCATTGTACTTGGCCCGAAGAGGATCATTGTATGTCCACCTGCACACCAAAAAAGCATTTGAGATCAAGAATCAATCGACATTGGTATATCACGACTTATGCATAAAAGAACATTTTGAAAGAGCAACAAAAAAAATAAATTCAAAATATTCATTGTGCACCGTTTCAAGTACCAATAAGCTTTTTTTTTTTACAAGGAATTTACTCATGCATGCAACGGGCATGAACACCAATGAAAGTTTATTTTTGTCTTGCAATTTTGTTTGGGTGAGACGGGAGGCTAATGGGGTTGCTCACTCCATGGCTAAATTTGTTCCCTCCACCTCATCTCCTATGTTTCGTTGTTCTAACACCTCCCTTCCTAGACCTGTTCTGGAAGCTTGGAGGTTTGACTCTCTTTCTTTTCCTTGTTGAATGGAAGTTTCTGGTTTAGCGAAGAAAAAAAAAATGGACCACCCCATTCTAATGGTAGAAAATCTTTCAAAATGTTTGTTGTGGTCCGTTTCAAGTAAGAAGCTTTTTTTTTTTTGACTTGGTATATTCACTCATGCATGCCAGGAGCAGGCACCCCAATCTCAATGACCACCCCATTCTTATGGGATCATTGGAGATATCATTTAGCCCGAAGGCCATTGGCGTAGCATTAATAATCTTACAGAGATTATGAGCAATAAATAAACTATATGTATCATATCATATGCAACATGTTTCCCACAACACCAATATTTTTTATAAGATTTCATTGAGGAAATACTTTATGCACACAAAACATTCCTTTAAAAAAAAAAAATAAAAAAAAAAAATATCAAAATCAAATCATTAGAGCCTATGTTTCCCACAACAAGAAGTGCAACTATGAAAAGAAATAACAACCATGGACTGACTCCAAATTTCCATTTCGATCGTATTATTTACTCTCTAACACCCTTCTTATGTATTAAAATAGAATGGACATTTCTAATGGTTAAGGACTAGCAGAGCCTGATAGGGTGAAAGGGGGTGAATTATACAATAATTATATATAAATAGGACCAAATTAGCAAAAGACAAAACAGTAGGAGGTTTAATAATCATTCATTAAACTCATTAAAATTTACAGAACTTAGAAGAGAAGTACAAGGGAGACGGGGGAAGAGAGAAATATATAGGAATAAAGCCAACCCTATAAGTTGTCTAAATAACTGAAAAATGTATTTTATTCATTGAATACAATTTTGGTATTTTAGTCAACACAATTTTAGATCCAGGTATTTTAGTCACCGCAATTTTAGATCCACCCTACAAAGTAGGACAGCTTGAGAAATCTATCTACATGTACTTGTAGTGAGGTTGGGATTAGGAGAATTTGTGGATGTAGGATTTAGAACTTTAGAAAGAAGGGTTAGGATACAAGAATGACTAAAACTTTTGTAGGGGAAAGGAATGGATTTGATTTAGGATTACAAAAGAGGTGAGAAGAAACAGAATTAAATTTGTCCACACATTTTAAATAGCAGCATGAATAGCGCATCTGAGCAGAATAGACTCAAAAGCCTTAGTCCCAAAATTATGAGAGTAGTTATGGACACGATGCCAAAGAAGAAGAAAGATAAACTATGCAATCACAATTCAGAAGGAGAAGGCAATCACATTCTCAAAACTTAAAATAAACTATTGGAATTTCATTAAATTAATCTTTTACCAAATGTTATTGACTACACTAAAACCTTTATATAGGCTATTGCTAAATGCTTTCCTAGAAGGACAAATACTACTAAATAACTCTGATGCAATCATGGAAGCTTAAGTTGTTACTATTTCACAAATTTGCTTATTCAAGTCATAATTTATGGAGCCCACGCATGAAGTGAAAGTTGTGTAGTTTTAAAGGTCTAGGTATAAGTCTTTTAGGTTAAAACTCCTCCGAATCCGGTGAAACCAAGACCCTATCAATCCAATTCTTCAACAGTCCATGTATACTGTTTTATAGTTTTGAATAAATTGACTGTTGAAATATTGGATGTTAGGCAAGGTTTGAACAAAGTTAAACAGAGGTGACTTAGTGTTATAGTTTTTGAATGATATTAATTATCTGGAAAAAAAAAAAAAAAAAAAAATTGAATGATATCATTCAAAAGAGTAGCTCAAGGATCTAGAGCATCCTATGTAAAATTCAGGAAGTATAAACAAGGTGACTTCTCATACACCATCAAAATCTAAAACTAACATATAAAGACAAATCTGAATCAGTAGGGAAGCAGAATGATATTAAAAGTGAACGCATATACGATATAACAAACTATAGAAGGAGGAACGAAAGAAGGATAATCAAAAGAGAAGACAACTTACGGATTGTTCCAATCGGTTGTATCCTCATTGACAAGATGAGTCCATTTTGTCCTTCCACTACGACCAAAGTGCTTGACCTGCATGACCTTGGGCAATATTGTCTTGTCCATCTTATCTTCTCCAGTCGGGGCAGAGAAATCACGATGAAAAATATTATCTGCTCCAGAAGTTGCAGCAAGGTCAGGAGCATCTGACTGGAAGAATGCACCCTTGTGGAAATATTTCTGCATGAACCTCCATTTCTGCTTTGTCGGTTGCGCAGGTTTTGGATTCTTCCTCTCCCACTCCCTTCTCTCTTCCTCTGTCATGTTTCTCACCTTCTCAATCTCTTCCTTCTGCTTCAACATCGCGTCACGATCCTCCCTATCCCTCTTGATCCGAGCAATCTCCCTCACCTTCCAAGCTTCGTACTCCTCTGCCTCATTAACTTCATCATCAGTATCCACATCAGCAATATTTGCCTCCATTTCCACATTCTTCTGAATCTCTTCATCCTTTCGGATCTCCTCAACCACAATCTGCTTTGTCTCTACCTTCCTCTCCTCCAATCTCTTCTTCTTTGAATCCTCAAGGGCTTGTTCTTCAGCCTCAAGACGCTCACGTTCAGCAATGGTATCCCTCTCCGACTTGGGAACAAAGACAGGCTTAACCATTGCAATACCTGTATGTTCTTCCTCCGAGTCAGTCTCATACTCGGACTCCTCTTCCTCCTCCTCCTCTTCCACCTCCTCCTCCTCTTCTTCTGGAAACGCAGCCTCTTCTTGCTCCCTCTGAAGCAACTTCTCCCTAATTCTTCTTCTCCTTTCCTCCAAAGCATCCTCATCCTCTTCCTCCATATCTAACCTTTCCTGCCTTCTAGCTTCCTCTTCAATTGTTGAAACAATCTCAGCTTGTCGGATGCGCCGATGATCCGCTCTCACTTCCTCACGATTATCTATCCTACTCTCAGCCAAACGACGCAACCTAGCATCATCCTTCCTAGCAATATTCGAGTCATCCTGACTCGGGAACGCTTGTTCCAGGGCAGCCGCCCTATCCATCTGGATTTCTCCATCTTCCTTGGCATCATCAGCCCATTCAGGAGCTCTACCGGGCCAATACCTTTTAACTTTTGTTTGCCCAATTTTCCCTCTAAGCTTATCCCTAACGGCAATTACCGTATCACTAACTCCTGCTGTCACCGACATTGCTATGCCTGATACAATTAAGACTGCCCAAAAAAAAACCCGATATAAAACTCCCCAATCTTCCCTGTCTTAAACCCTAATTTATCAGAGTCCAACCAACAAACATCGACACTAAGCAGGTCAGTAATCCCCTGAAAACAAAAAAGAAGAATTTAGCACATGTTTTGGCGAATATTGTACACAAAACAACCAAATAACAACTGAACCTATCATTTTGCAGATATATTATTATCTAAAGGATTCCAAATACAAGCAAAAACCAAAAAAAGTAACAAATTTATTTTCATCTAAAATCAAAATTATAAACAAAGGCATTAATCAGAAATCAGACAATAGCATCTCTTCCAAAGCTAATTGAATTTTTAAACACTCAATTACAAGAAGAACCCTTTGACACATTCTGTTTTATTCATAATTTTACACACACACCCTCATTTCTAATCTTTCTTCTCATTGGCAGCACATACTGTTAAGTCACAACGATATAAACAGAGCTATTAATTCAATATTGGACTAGTATTACACTATAGCTATAATAAAATCAGAGAAGTTGAAAAAAAGCTAAGATTTTAAAGTAGTTCCAACTTCAAAGCAATGAAACCTGGAAATTTTATGGCAGCGAAAAACCCTAATCTTAAACAAAAAGATATTAGTATCAGAAAAGGAGCAAATTACCGACTTACCCTGTGGAGAGGAGGAAGGAATTGGTTGAGAATCGCACGAAATGGTTCAGGTTCCTTAGCAGATGATCGGAGAAGGCTGGGGATCGCGATTTTGGGTTTCACGAATTAGGGGTTTGAGATTTGGGGATATCGTGTAGCAGAAATCGGATGTTTTACTTTGTGTTTAATCGGGTTAAAAAATCGGGTTGGGTGTTGGTTTAATTGGGTTCTCCGGGTTATGTTTTTTGGTTTTTAATATTTGATTAAAAAAGTCCCAAAAATCAAATTTAAATTAAAACTAATTAACAAAATTTAACTAAAAAAAAGTCAATTGAAATGGAATGAAACCTAATGTACTGAATTGAAATGGACAAAACTTAAAGGGTTAAAATTGAATTTTGACAAAACATAAAGGTGTAATGTTTAATTTGAAATTAATTTTTTGATACACCATCTACTAATAGGGGTTTATTTTTAGCACGGTTATTAGCATAGTACGATATGCACAACAACTATACAATTAGAAACAACTTTTAAATGTTACCAATTTGATAGTAGATATTGTAAATATATTTCTAATTAATATAAATTTGAAAATTTTTAGGTTAAATTACATTAACATCCCTGAGGTATCATAAAATTAGACTCATTATATTCGATTTTTCTCAAGTTCTAAATTACATTGGGATGGAATGACAATTATTTTGATCATTTAGGGGTGGGAAATGGGCTAAGTGCCAATTATTTTGATCATTTTAGGACGGAATGCCATTTCTTGAAAATCAGGCAAAACGAGTCTAATTTTGGTGTCAATGTTAACTAATCATAAAATAATATCACTCTTATCCCCAAAATTTATACACATGAAAAATTCACACACTTTAGACCCATTAGCCTTTGGCAATGTGCCAATGTCACATACAAAATAATATCTAAAATCTTTATGAACAAACTTAAGCCTATAATGGAGCCTAATATGCAAAAGACTGATTTTTTATGCAGGTCTGAAGTTCCAGAATCATTGACAAAAGTGGCATCATAAGGTGGTAGCAATGCCACTTTGGTTCGAACAGAGACGAGAGCAATTTGGCTCTGTCACATGCATCATGGCAAGCCTTCTGCCACGTTTGATCATCAGTTTAATCAAGGGGAGCTTCTGTGATACTTGGCGCCAGACTTCATTCAATGCTCCATTTGGATCTTTGTAGTCAAAGTATCGCTTCAACGGAATCACAGGAACTAAATTGAGAAGAATTAACCTTAGGAAACTGGTGTAACTAGTGAATTTCTACCGACAAACTCGTGGGTCATTGCTAAGAAGGCTTTCTACACTTCTACTTGCACTCAATATGACTCTTCCAGTCACCCTGCCTCAGCTTTTACCCTTATTCCATCTACATTTTAGTCAAGATCATAAAACTGATTCTGCTTCGTCCTTTTTTTTTTTTTTTTTTTTTTTTTTCTTTTTTTCTCATAAACATATTAATTAGATATAATGTCTAGGTGAGCTGACCAAGTGGACATGGCCGAATTCTCGTAGTTATGTTGTAATTGGTACTAGGTAGAATTGAATTCATGAGATATTGAAGTGCTTAAGTTCGAATTTAACCAAAATTGTCCAAATTTTCACTTTTGAATTTGTATTTTGGCTTGAGCCTTGGTTTATTGCAAGTGCAATTATCACAATTTTCTGCCAGATAATGTATTTAGTGAATAATTTACAGAGGTTGACTGTTCATGTACAATTGTACAAATGTAGTGTGTATTTTTGGATATGTTTATCGTCTACGTTAGAAAATTTAATCATGATTTACAATTTGATGGATACTGAATTTGTAGAAGTTTTGGTATTTTTCTTGGGCAAATATTCAATAGACAAGATGGAGTCCTAACCTTACAAACGGAACGAATTATCAAATTTAACTTCTCATGCTGTGGGGCTATATTCTTCTTCTTGCGAACTGTAGTTGATGATGGCAGAATGCATAGGTTTAACATGGTTCTTGTGCAAAGTCATGTTTAAAATTGAAAAAGGTTTATATCATTGCACAAATAGGTTGTCAAGCTTGATTGGTTACCGTGATTTGATTTGTTTTTTATTGGTTCATAAGATATCATAACGAATTGATTAATAACAATTTGACATATCTGAAAAAAATAAATAAAAAAATAAAAGTTATGTTCCTTTTTGTCATGTGATTTGCATTCTCAGGATGCTGTGTAAATTGTAATGAGAGAGAGAGAGTTGTGGTGTGCAATGCACGGTGAAGAAGAGTGAGATTCAGAACCATGCGACTCCTTGTTCCTCTACTTTCAAGCCTAAAAAGATTCAATAACACGAACGACCCTGAGATATCACTTACATTATTATATATGGATGAAGTAAGGATACTCCCTCAGTAACAATTACAATATTGTTTTTTCTTTTCTTCCTTTGGAATGGTTTTATTTATATATAGACATTTAATTTGTTAACTTTGAAGTCTAAAAATATGGTTAGTTTAAATGTTGATGTGGTTATAGACTGAATGGTTACAGCCACCACTGCCACTCCATCTGCAAATTCAACATCTGTTAATGAACAACCAATTTCAGCTAAACCCTTGGTACATTAGTATTTAAGAAACCATGGGAATTCCAAAGAGATATTAATAATTTTTTATTAGTATTTAAATCAATAAAACCATTGGAACATTATTCATATGAGACACTGTGCCTGCTCAAGCTAATTGGCATACAATATGGTCGTCATAAATCTCCTCCCTTTAAGAGGCTGAGTACTCCACTACATTATATTAGCCCATGCCAATACCAATTTTGTTTACTAATCCCACACAAATTTAAGACTTGTCATATTCTATTAGAAAAGAAGATTTGAAAACCAAAATCTCAGCACTTCATCGATTTCTACGAAAGATACACAGCAGTTCACCACTCACGAATGTGAAACCATCGATGAAAATGAGGGAAGTTAACACCAACAATGGACGTCTCTATCAATTGTTAATAATCGCTTCTTCATGAATCTCTGATTTGAGGATGTTCTCCAATAAAGGGGTGGGCTGCAATGTTTGGGAATTTAAATTTTAGTTGAATTGGACTTCGCAATCTTCTACATCAAATATGCATAGCACAATGCATTATTCATTGCAGAAACATGAACACTGGATAAGCTGTGATAGTTGCATATTACAGAAAATCTAGGAGAAGTGTAAATGATAATCACTACTTAAGTACAGAGGACACCCAAAAAGAAGTTTCATATTAAAATTGTGGAGAAGAGATCTTCGACTGAGAACTACATAAAAGCAATTTGAAGCATGAATAGGAAGGCTTAGAATAACTTAGTACTCAGTCTTGTATTTAATTTACTCTAATATCCTAAATTATCTTATTATGAATATGCGAAGAATATATAATAATTGAATTTTATACAGATGATGAATTAATTGATTAAAAATCATTTATCCTTTGGCATATAAACGTTAAAAGTTTTCTTACAAAATGCAAATAAACATAAATGCAGTAGATTTCATGATTAGAGAGCACGCAGTTTTTGTTTTTTCAAATACGATTTTTGGACTTAAAGTCGTGAAGATGTGACCTTTTTAAAAATTAGTAACATGATTACGTGTCTCGTGTAATTCGAAATGCATATTGAAATATTTTGTAAGAAATTATCTTATAACACATTTATAATACATATCATGTGTCATAATACTTGGAGAATCAATTTCAATTATATAACATGTCATTAAAAAGAGGGTTGATGACAAATAATAATTAAGGTTGTAATTAAGAGATGATGAAAATTAATTTTTTGAAATAAATGAAAAAAGAAAAAATAATAATAATATAGGACATGGCTGAATGAAACGATGACAAATTTAATAAAATAATTAGAATGAATTTCTATTAATATAGAACATTTTTTTTTTCTTTTCTTTTTCCTCTAAAATTAATTATTCATTCATATTTTTATTAGTGGAGCCTTAGGCCAAGGCCTAAGTTGCCTAGGCCTTGAGCCACCCATGCTAGTGATTACCCCCAATGATTACCTCCTCCATAATCTATTATTACCCCTTAATCTTAAGAGCAAGCGACTATGGTCAAGATTTGAATAAGTGTACAGAAAAGCATATCAATGTGACTATGGTCAAGATTTGAATAAGTGTACAGAAAAGCATATCAATGTGAGTCATAGTAAGTGCAAATCTTAAATATCGGTGGTATATTCAAGTTAGTTGTCGCATATTAAAGCATGTTAAATCATTCAAGTTAGTTGCTTAGTAAATCTTGAACAGTTTTAATTTTTAAATGTGAATTTCGGTTTAGTTAAATTCAACCTTCTTACTCTTTAAGTCTGTAGTTAAACCTAAAATAATTAATTTACTGATCAAATAATCAAATTTTGTATAGCTAGAATATTTATTTCCCCAGGAATTGCACTCTACTATGCTATGACTTTTTGTGAAGAAATAGAGATGCTAAATTATTCATGTTCCCTTATCCTGCAGAAAGTTTTGGAAAATTATACAAATAGAACTTACCAGCTTCAGCTCTCTCTGTTATTCCAGAATCATTTCTGTGGTGAAATTTCTCAGCATTGAAACTAAAAATCCCTGCTTCACAGCAGAGGTGGAATCTACAAATATTGCAATCTTTCTCTAGTCAATGACATCTTCAAAAGGCAATTCAATTCTGTCCCTATTACTGGGACACACATGCTAAGTATAGCATCAAAAAGTCGGCATGATGCAGGCATATAACCAGCAGGATCTAAGCAGAACTTTGATGAGTGCATCCCTTGTGAAGCTAAACGCTGATTAGTTTCTGATGGTGCTCCATTTTTCATTATGACATCTTCTTCATTTTCAAGTACTTGAAAAAGCAAATCACTTGACATTACCATTTTGGATTCCTGCATTATGTTGCAACATAATGGTAGATGGATGCAGCCCAAAGAAGCCTAAATAACTTCACTGCATAATTTCATCCCAGTCAGACAAATTTTAATTAATCAGGCACATCTTTAAGACTTGCTGCCAATGCCTCCTAGTAATGAAGACCCAAAGAACATATGTTTTTTGCATTCCATTTGCCTTCTACAAAACACACACAAGAGGTCCCCCATTGTACCCCCATTTGGCCAGCCTATCTCAAGTAGAAAGTCTGTCATTGACAGCCAACCAACCAATGAAGGAACGCTTGGAAACTAAATCATTCTCCACCAATCTACCATTAGGTTCAAAGCTCATTCCATATTTAGCTGCAAGTGTACTGACCAGTCTTAGAAGGTATCCACTTCATCCTCTTCCTACAATGCAAGTTAACTTGATAGGTATTAATCTGAATCCTAATCAACTCTTCAGACATAGCACGGAGCTAAAACCAGCATCGATCATGCAAGAGACTTGACCCTTTGGCATAAGAGAGCTAGTAGTATCATAAATCACACAATCCCAGTTGTCATGCCATAAAAAGATTGAATTTCCCTTTCATGCAAGATGCCTAGGGTCAGGTCTAGCTACTGTTTTTAATCCAAGTGCAATCTTGAGTTACTTTCACCATCCAAAAGCATCTTCCCCTTAAATTATATTGATGAATCCAAGCTACCCAAAATAGATCCTGCCTTGGCAAACAAATTCCAAGCGCATTTCTTAACAGCAGCTTTATGTAATGTACTTGGTTTGTTACACTTTGTAGGATTTATGATACTATTTGTGTGAATTTTTTTATTATTACAGCGGAAAAATACTATTTGTGTGAATTTTTTTTTTTCTGTAATGAGAAGGAGAATTGGGAAAGGCAGGGGAAGAAGGAAAAACATTTGATGGAGAGGAGAGAGAAAATAGTAATAATAAATCAAATTAATATTTAAATAAAATGAAAAAATAAATAAAGAGTGTGGTGTATTGTATGTGAATAGTAATTTTGTTAAAAATAGAAAAAAGTATGTGTTTTTAGTCCAATTTAGCTCAACATATTAAGAGCATTCTTATCAAAGTTAACAATTGGGTGAAAAACACAAAAACTGGCGAAAAGGCAGCAAAAGGCTTAAACATCAGCCTCCCCAAATTATTAAAAATGGGCAATTGATGAACAGTGGCTCCCTCATATGAGGGAGCCACTGTTCATCAATTGAGGGAATAAAAAAGATATTTTTTAGTGTAATAGTGTTTTTTTGTAGTGTAGTATTTCAGAAGTTGTGAAAAAAAAAATAAAATAATAAAGATATATTAAAAAATGGAATAGTAAAGTTAAAATAGGGAGTCTGGTATAATAGTGCTTTAGCTATTTGAGCAAAAGTGGGTTTTTTAGAACCAAATTGACAAAAAAAATAGGAGTCTGATAAGAATGCTCTAAGAGTCTACTCAGAATGCTCTTCCTCGCACTACTGTAGATCAACAAACCCAAATTTTTTTCATATTATATTCACTTTCTCTCTCTGTCAGAGTCTGCATGGGCCTCTCCCTCTCTCGAGCTTGCGCCACCTTCGGCAAGGAGCAGCTCGCCAGTGATCCACAAACCTCACCGATGAAAGGATGGGAGAAGCAAAAGGCACTGATCGACACACATTTTGACTAATATTGAGTTTTCACTTTAACTTTTTTGGGCTGTGATGTCGGCAATTGTTGGCTTGGCTATGCGTGGCGGAGCTTTGCTATGAGTAGTTGAGCAACGCCAATCTGTGAAATAGAGAAACAGATTTGTGAAGGCCTAGAATTTGGTGAACGCCGATTGAGTGTTTCGGCTTGTTATTGGTTATTTTGGGTTTGGGCTTTGTGGAGTTGAGGCATGAATGCTTTGCGATATGCGGTTTGATTTGTGAGAATTGTTTTTGTCACTAAGATGCTGGGTTTAAACTACTGTTGTGGGAGAAAGGCAAAGTGTGGTAGTAATAAAAAAAATATTTATTTATTTTGGAGAGGGAAAAAATAATATATAAATAAAATAGAAAAATAAATAAAGACACTGATGTAATGTATAAGGAAAAAAAAAAAAATTGCCAAAAAATAAAAATAATAGGTATTACGATTAAAATTTTTAGCAAAATAAAAAAGGTAAAATTTGGCTTAAATAGTGTAGAGTAGTGGCGAGGCTACATGCAACTCAGTGGGGTCAACTGACCCCACTAGAATGATAAATTTTTTATTTTTACGTAGGTTGAAAATTTAAGAAAAATAAAAATTACCTAGGCAAAATGACTCATTGATCCCACTAAAATAAATTTTTTTTTTTTTACCTATATGGAGTCAATATTATTAAGACAGACCATATCAAATGATGTTTTAGTACATTTTTCAAAATATAAAGTCAAATTGTATGCACATATCAAGAAAAATATAAAACCATGATGAATTTGTACGTGCAAACCAATGAATTATTAACAAGTAAAGTTTATTTTTTCAAAAAATGTATATCAATGCTAATAATTGAATATTAAATACTTCTTAACTTGTGCACTTGGTTTACTAAAGTATCATGTTTGAATTTAATTATAAAACCTAATATACTGCACCTAAGTAATTTTACCTAACACACACTTACAACTGACGTCCCACAAACTCAAAAGTAAAGCAACCCATTTTTTTCTTCTCTTTTTTCCCTCATCCTCTCCTTCTCGTTCTTCTCTCTCTCTCTCTCTCTCTCTCTCTCTCTCTCTCTCTCTCTCTCATACAAAGTTGCAAAAAAAAAAAAAAACTCTATTTGTATCAAAAAAGTTAAAAAGACCCCGTTTAGCTTTAGGCCCCAAATGGCCAAATTATTACAAAATGTAATAAATACATCTAATTAATTTTTATTTTATATTTAGGTCTAGTTAAGCTAATAAAACCAATAATATCATGGATAATTAAAAAAAAAAAAAAAATCAATTGTGTCTCAAAATTCATTTCCTATATCTATGAAACTTGCCATTGATCATTCTTCCAAGCAAAGTTATATAAACTCAAAAACTCTTCCCATGAATCTAATATTACAAAATAAAAAATAAAATATCAAAATATCATCGTAGCATCCTAATGATTAAAATGAAATTAGAAGAGTATATATGCAAAATGATTATTGTCAACCTCTTAGCCACCAATTCCCATAAAGAAACATTGATGGGATGTTTGTCAATTTATTTATGCATGATTGAATAACCCCACTAGATAAATTTTCTAACTCCGCCACGGTGTGATGAGAATGCCCTAAGACACCTGACTATGCTAGTATGCCATGCTACAAACCAAGGAGACAAAGCAATAAAACAAACTCACCTAAAAGTAAAGATAGTTACTACATGAAATGGAAAAGTCAACAAAAAGGAACTCATTATCATCTTGAGTTCTATAGCCATAAAAACACACAACACATGCAAAATATTTCAAACAAGTCGCCGTCCAAGTATAGTCGGTGATGAATTCGCCGTCCAAGTATAGTCGGTGATGAATTATCCAATGAATCAATCAAAGGTTTATATTTGTCAAAGCACTGGATCCAAAGCTATAATGGAAGCTTATCTCCTTCAGAAGTCTAATAGGTCAATGGAAGGAAAATAATATATCATGTCAAAAAAGAGAAGAAAGTCTTCAACCCTTATTACACTTTTGATACTCAACTTTTAATTAGGCTAAAAAATATTTTTCCACTTTATTTTTAGGTTTATTTACACTTTTGGTTGTTAACGTTTGCCCTATGTATCAAAATGGTCATCAACATTTTAAACGTATCATTTTTGTGTTTGACCTTTTATCATAGTGTCGTTTTAATCTTTATCGCTAAGGGTGGATGGACAAAATTGACGTGGCTAATGAAACTATTAAAAAAAATGATAAAATAATAATGTGAATGTCAAGTCAGATTAAGACAAAATATGACAGATCTCTCTCTCTCTCTCTCTCTCTCTCTCTCTCTCTCTCTCTCTCTCTCTCTCTCTCTCTCTCTCTCTCTCTCTCTCTCTCTCTCTCTCTCTCTCTCTCTCTCTCTCTC
>BKZX01003078.1:43316-133735 GCA_014362285.1 Fagus crenata
AATGCTCTTATCACACTAGAAATCATTGACTATAAAAGATACAAATGGGAATATAAAATATACTCGTCCTTACCCATGCATAGTTTTTTATTTCTGCTTTAGGTAGATTAAAATATACATTTGAGTTGTTCAAATATTATTGTCTTCAGCTTAATGACCGACAATATATGAAAGCTCTATAAACGATCACATTAAAAATCATTGACTATAATGGGTTTCATGTTAGCTCAACTCATAAAATATCTTGTTGTCGAACGATCTAAGTTCGAATTTCACTTACATAAAAAACTAATTGATATGATCTTAACATGATGAAAAGAGCAATCTTTATGTTTTCATAGATTCAAATGTTATCTTAACTATCCAGAAAAGAAATCATTAACTATAAAATATACAAAAGATAATATAGAGTATGTTTCCTAATATCATAAATTAATACAATAGTGTGAACATTAGTAAGAAACACTATCATTTCAAGGTATCCTAATACATTTGGGACACGAAATGAGATATGAGAGTTGAAGAGAATGGAAGTAAAGATAACCGTGATATATAATATAGTAAAAATTAATATATTTCATTAACATTCTGCTCCCCTCTCCCCACATTTCCAGCGTTTGTATCAAATATAATCTTATTCAATTAACAAAAGTCTTTCTTTATGTTTTAGCAAAAAAAAAAAAAAAAAAGTCTTTCTTTATGGGTTGACATTTGGGACTGAGGGAACATTATTAAGGAGAAGGGGGTGGGGAAGTTTCCTGTGGATTGTCTACAGTCGCAGCTTCTCCGCGTGAAGAGATTTGATCAATTGACTGTTGAGTACTATTTCTGTGGGCATGTGAAATCCCATACTAGGTCCCTCCTACTTCACTTACACTAATATTCAATTGATTGTTGTCCAAAACTGGTCCGAAACCTGCTGTGGCAGCTGGGGATTGATCCCAAAGTTTAGTTCTTACAGAGAAACCACTCGTGAGGTAACGATTTGATTTAAAAGCAAGTTTTTGTTTTTTTTCTCCAAGTGTGATAACTATTAGTCATATGATTTCACGGTTGTTAACTATGTATGTTTTTTATTTGAAGATCACGTACCAAGCCTCAACCTGATAGTCCAATTTGTGAAGATAGAAGAAATGTCACATTCTAATCATTCCATACCATTAATCTTCCCAGCTAACAATTCTAATTCTGGGTCTGATGGTTCACCATCTCATGAAACGCTTCCACAATCCTCTCATTCCATATCCTCAATCTTCCCACCAACCAAGTCTTGGACTAGTTCAGATTCCAATGAAAGACTAGTACTCCCACAATGCTCTCATTCCATATCGTTAATCTTCCCGCCAAACGAGTCAACGAACAGTTCGTCGAGTTCTACTGCAAAACAATCAGACTCTTCTACCAGTGAATCAACTCATCATTCTACTTCAACCCAATTGCCTGAATTTGAAGATCTTCGTTTCAGTGAAGTTAAACCTCATGTTAACGCTCGGTCTCCACTCTCAATTCAACCTGGACCCAACAACGAGGACACCCTACAACAGCGGCTCCAGGCACTGATCGAGGAGGCTCGCCAGTGCTGGACTTACGCCATCATGTGGGGCTCGTCGTATGACAATTCCGGCAACTCCATTTTGCGGTGGGTTGACGGGTACTACAAAGGCGAAAAGGCGAATGCTGATGATGACAAAGAAGATGTCAGCGATACCGAGTGGTTCTTCTTGAAGTCGAAGATGCAGTTGTTCTTGAACGGCAGTGGCAGTCCAGGCCAAGCTTTTCTCACTTCGAGAATGGTCTGGGTGGCCGGGTTGAACAGTCTAGCGAGCTCGTCGTGCAACCGAGCCCGCATGGGGCAGGTCTCCGGGCTCCAAACCATGGTGTGGGTTCCCTCGGCAAATGGCATCGTGGAATTGGGCTCCACTGCTCTGATTTTCCAAAGCTCGGATATGATCAACAAGGTCAGTTTTCTGCTTCAATCAAAGCACATTATTTGCACTTTGAATTTTACAATACGGTCTGTTGTAAATTTTGTTACATGTGTACTGATGTAGAAGCAAGTTGAAAGCTTGTAGACTTGTCTCATATTAAAAAAATACAAAGCCTTTTTTCTGGATTTATAAGATAGCACAAACACTAATACATAAATCAAGAAAGTGGTCTGATATACATGTGGCTCTAGTTTGTGCACGCACGTACATCCCACATCCCAAGTTACACTTAGCCCCCCAAAGAAAACTCCTTGGCTCTGTCACTGTCTAGATTATACTATTATTTGGAGGTTGTTGAATTACTACACATTTCAATTTATTGATTAAATTTATCTATTTTGGATGTCTGTATTTTGGTTTAATTATTGAAATTTTTGCGAATCAAACCCTTAACTTCTCAGTGGGTGGATTTAAAATTATGGTTCACCCTTCTGCAAAATTTATATCTTCTTGTTGGCATTGTATTTTGATTGTGTTACATTAATGTTGTACTATTCTTAGAGATTTGAAGTGGTTATTTGGTGTTTTAGGAGATGGTGATGGGAAGACCTAGACAACTAGGAGGTGGAGAGCATGATGTACCTGTTCAGGATGATAGTTTTGAAAAGATTCATCAAATGCTTGCTAATCTAACAGCAGTGACAGAGAAACAGCTGGCTTGTGTGTTAGAGCAAGAGGTTCAGATCCTTCCTCTTACTCCTAGAGATCCAACCTTAGTTTTGTTCAAGCAGTTTCGTCAGCTTAGCCCACCTGTGTTTAAAGGAACGACTAACCCATTTAATGCGGAGGCATGGATAAAGAAGATGGAAAACATTTTCAATACCGTAGGGTGCCTAGGCGATCAACGTATGACTTTTGCTACATTCATGTTAGAGGGAGAGGACGTTAATCGTTGGTGGGACTATGAGCAAAGAATGTTGCATGAGGCGGAGGGAAAAGTAACTTGGGAGGCATTCTCAAAGGCATTTTATGAGCGTTACTTTCCTGACAGTATTCGAGATCAATTAGAGTCAAAATTTCTAAAACTCATACAGGGGACCAAGACAGTTACAGAATATGAGACGAAATTCTCCGAGCTAGTACATTATGCCCCTCATATTGCAGAAGATGAGAGTAACAAATGCCGTAGGTTTTTTGAGGGGTTGAGGAAAGACATTAGGTCGCAAATTATTCCTTCAATGCTAAGGGATTTCAATGTGCTAATTGAACAAGCTAAGTTGGTAGAGACAAATTGTGATCATACTCATAATAAGGTTCGTGAGTCAAAAAGGATGAAATTTGCAGCTACTTCACAAAGAGGGGTCCAGAATGGGAGACAACATAGTAGTGATGGATCCACTGAGGGGGTCAGAGACAATTGTCACTTTTGTAACAGGAGCCACCCAGCACATAAATGTCCCTTGATTACAAGAGCTTGTTTTCAGTGTGGTCAAATTAACCATTTTAGTCGAACCAAAGCTTCTAGGGATAGGTCTAAAGGTAGGCGTGCCAAGAAATAGAGAGCGCAAGATCTTGTCCTGGTATTTCCTTCAGCTGGACTAAATGGAAATCTTAACTGCATTGGCATTCTTGGAGTCTTGATGTATTAGAATTTCAAACTTTACTTTCATAGTTTATTCTATCAAAATTTCTTTGGAATTTTTTTTATGATTTATCTTTAGGTGTTTGGATTATATTGTATCATGGAGATTGTTGAATTTTTTTTTATAAAGAGCCATAGTGATTTATTCATTTGTAATATCTGAATGTACAATGGCTAAAATGCTAGGAGGACAGTCTTCCAGCAAATAGCTGCCAAATAGCTGGTTCGTCCCAGTATTGAGCCTCTAAAGCTAAGGCACTAGACGCCCTATTAAAAGAGCTTTTACATTCCTGAAACTAAAGTGTCTAAACCGATAAACAAGATAGTAGATGTATTCTAAAACTCATATATTGGAAGAGAGATGAATATTGCACAGTTTCATCTATTGACTAATTCTTGGAGGCCTTGGACCATTGCCTAAATGGCCTAGTAGAAGAGCCTACCCTGGTCTCATGAAGTACAGAAGATGCAACTCTTAGAGTGGAGAATGTAGGTTCCATGCAAGATAAAACACATAGAGAGAGATATGACAAAGACCTTATATGGAACACTCAAGGATTACGAGGGATCAAATAAAAGAATCAACATAAATGTGATCTTTTTAATCTCTATCATGTACATTTTAAGTACAAAACTACCAAGTTTCCAGATGCTAAATATGTTTATGTCAAGATAGGAAAGAAGATACAAGGAGAGGGGGGACAGAAGTGAGGTATCCACAGAAAGAAAACTGTGTGTAAGGAAACCCAAAGATGAAAGGCCCATCAATGGAAGAGATTACATATTCACATGCATCTACCTTCAGCTCTGGAGGGAAAAAAAAAATTCTGACTCCCAATATGCAAAAGACTGATTTTTATACTGGTCTGAAGTTCTGGAATCATTGACAAAGGTGGCATCATAAGGTGGTAGCAATGCTGCTTTGGTTCGAACAGAGACAAGAGCAATTTGGCTCTGTCACATGCATCAGGGCAAGCCTTCTGTCACGTTTGATCATCAGTTTAATCAAGGGGAGCTTCTGTGATACTTGGCGCCAGACTTCATTCAATGTTCCATTTGGATCTTTGTAGTCAAAGTATCGCTTCACCTGAATCACAGGAACTAAATTGAGAATAATTAACCTTGAGCAACTAGCGTAACTAGTGCACTTTAATCACTAACCTATTAAAAGAAAATGAAAAAAAATACCTAGTGAATAATACAAAATTCTCCCATTATCTTCATCAATTCTAAGAGGAGATATTAATAGACATATAAGAACTGCAATGGTCATATCAACAAATACCAAGACCTTTTAAAATTACCTGCTCCATAACCTATTATTACCCCCTAAATGTAAGAGCAAGCAAGTAACCATGGTCAAGAAGATTTGAATAAGTGTACAGAAAAGCATACCAAGGTGAGTCATAGTAACTGCAATCTTAAATATCAGTGGTAAATTCAAGTTAGTTGTCGCATATAAATGCATGTTAAACCATTCAAGTTAGTTACTTAGTAAATCTTGTAAAGAGTTTTAAACGTGAAATTCGGTTTAGTAAATTTCAACCTTACCCGTTCTTAAGTCTGTAGTTAAAATAATTAATTTACTGATCAAATGATAAAATTTGTAAAAGCTAGAATATATATTTCCCCAGGAATTGCAATCTACTATGCTATGACTTTTTGTGCAGAAATTGAGATGTTAATCTATTTAAGTACCCTTATCCTAAAGAAAATTTCAGAAAATTATGCAAATTGAACTTACCAGCTTCAGCTCTCTCTGGTATTCCAGAATCCTTTCTGTGGTGACATTTCTCAGCATTGCAACTAAAAATCCCTGCTTCACAGCAGAGGTGGAATCTACAAATATTGCAATCTTTCTATAGTCAATGACATCTTCAAAAGGCAATTCAATTCTGTCACTGACTATTACTGGGATACACATGCTAAGTATAGCATCAAAAAGTCGGCATGATGCAGGCGTAGTACCAGCAGGATCTAAGCAGAACTTTGATGAGTGCATCCCTTGTGAAGCTAAACGCTGATTAGTTTCTGATGGTGGTCCATGTTTCATTATGACATCTTCTTCATTTTCAAGTACTTGAAAGAGAAAATCACGGACTTGTCCTCCCTACAAATGCAGAATCAGCTAGTGAGAGTGTGACCACCAAAATGTAAATCTCAGTCAAGACAATATTGCTTTTGCATCCAAACATCCACCGTCAAGAAACCACTTTAACTCTGTAGTGAAACTGGCCTAGGCATGGCAGCCCTCAATAAGTACATAGTTATTTTGTACCTGTTTGATGAGTGCATTTTGATAAGCAATACTCAAGTTGCTTAGGTGGTTAGGCAGTTTGTTACAAGTTAGTTAGTGAATCTTTAGCTTGTCTTGAGGAATTCTTGCCGAGTGCATGGCGTAAAGTCCTCTACAAATACTTGTAACTCTTGTAAATTGCCATAATGTTGAATAATGCATAGTTCTCTATTTTCTCTCCAGTTTCTTTTCTCTCATCTCCTTTCTCTATTCTTGGAGGGTGACTCCCTAGAACTAGTCAATTTCTAAACACTTGCCCCACACACCTATCATCCCTAAACACCATCCAACCTTAGCACCACAACTAGACTCACTTCAAACTCTGATGGCTCATAAAAATGAACCATCAATAACTAAGCTAACACTCAAGTTTCAAAAGTGGTGCTCTAGACTACACAAGACCGTTAACTTTAGCTAAAAATAGGTAAAGCACATTAGAGCTAACATTTATGGAGAGAGAGAGAGATTATACGGATAAGTAAGAGATCCACAACATTCAGTAGGGGCTGTGAGATGTGGATGGCAGAAATATATTGTTTTTTGTTTTTTTGTTTTTAATGAATAGTATATTATTAAACAAGAAAACAGTCATACAACAACAAACACACAGCAACAACCACAATTAAACAGCTAAACAAATTAGCAGCAGCACAGCTGCTACATCAACTTACAATGACATCCTCTCTTCTTTGTTTAAAAACAAAAAACGATGCCCCAAAGACTACACAAAACTGACTTAACAAAAAATAAAATAAATAAGTACACAAAACTCTGTTTAAAATAGGATTCTTGACTTTTTTGCAGAAACCAATTATCCTCGCATCATCCTCATAACTCTTAAGTATGCCTTCTTCCGACTTGAAATTACCATTTTTGATTCCTGCATTATGTTGCAACATAATGGTAGATGGATGCAGCCCAAAGAAGCCTAAATAACTTCACTGCATAATTTCATCCCAGTCAGACAAATTTGTATTATTCAGGCATATCTTTGAGACTTGCTGCCAAAGCCTCCTAGTAAGGAACACCCAAAGAACATTTTTTTTTTTAATTCCATTTGCCTTCAGAAAATTACACATAAGAGGTCCCCCATTGTACCCCCATTTGGGCAGCCTATCTCAAGAAGAAAGTCTGTCATTGACAGCCAACCAACTGAAGAAAGAATGCTTGGAAATAGCACCTAGAAACTAAATCATTCTCCACCAATGTACCTTTAGGCCTTTTGGTTCAGAGCTCATTCCATATTTAGCTGCAAGTGTACTGACCAGTCTTAGAAGGTATCCACAGCATCTTCCGCCTGCAATGCAAGTTAACCTGATAGGTATTAATCTGAATGCTAACCAACTCTTTAGACATAGCAAGGAGCCAAAACTAGCATCGATCATGCAAGAGACTTGACCCTTTGGCATAAGAGAGCTAGTAGTATCATAAATCACACAATGCCAGTTGTCATGACATAAAAAAATTAAATTTCCCTTTAATGCAAGATGCTTAAGGTCAGGTCTAGCTACTGTTCTTAATCCTAAAATCGTCCTCCACCCCCAAATGCAATCTTAAGGCACTTTCACCATCCAAAAGCTTCTTCCCCTTAAATTAGATGAATCCAAGCTACCCAACATACATCCTGCCTTGGCAAACAAATTCCAAACACATTTCTTAACAGCAGCTTTATTCCACTCATCCATCCTCTTTAGTCTAAGCCAAAAATCTTCAAGTCCTCCACAAGTCAGATCCTGAGCAAAATCAACCATTTCCAAAATGTCCTTTCACTCCTCCCATCAGCAGAAAAATACTATTACAAGTACCAATTTGGTTAATCTAAGGTGTTGCAGGTCCAACTGAATCAGTCAAAGGTTATATATTTGTCAAGCACTGTATTCCAAAGCTGTAATGGAAGCTATCTCCTTCAGCAGTCTGATAGGTCAATGGAAGGAAAAGAATATACCAAGCCAAACAACTATTGAAGCTTCTAGTTTCTGTTTGGCCTAATATCCTTTGGTGTTATATGTGTAAACTACTTCACTCTGAGAGATCATTCTTTTGTATTCACATCATTTCTGGGGTCTTTGAAAAACCACATATTTGTTTCAATTATGACATAAGCTGGAAAAAATATATATATCAGATCAATTTTGAACCAGTTTTATAACATATAATCTGTCTAAACTCAATTAAAATTTTAAAGCTTATTTCAATTTATATTTAAATTTGTATAGTAATTAACTTTGAAAATATATGTATATAAATAAAAAAGTTTAAGACACAACAATTTTCACAAAATACCAAACAACTATCGATAATAAAGTAATTCCAATAATAAACCAACTAAGAATTAATAAAAACTTGACAACTCAACTGTAATAAAAAATATTGTGAAAATTGTTGTGTGTCTAAACTTATGCTTAAATTGAACGAAATACTGCTTAACTAGGAATCAAACAAAAATCATATTAACCAACTAATATATAATCTAAATGCAACTCAATAATCATAATTAAAAAATATATAATTAATTTAATTATTTATACCCCTTTGCGAAAGCGATTGCCCATGAAGAACAACAACGTTTTCCGATTCTCAACACCGATATCCCCGATATACGCGCTAATCCGATGCAAGCACGGCACGACCACGTCCTTCACCAGCGACGACTGGTCGGGTCTAATCCGCCCGAAATCCGAGACCAACAACACCATGTTCTTGACCCGATCCATGACCCGATTCAGCGCGTTCGGATTCTGACACATCAACACGTGGTCCCTCCCCTTGCTCCTCCTCCAATACTCCTGTCCCTTCAGCCACGTCATCAGCTCCTCCTGGGTCTCCGAATCGCTGTACGTCTTGACCCGACCCGACCCTTCTGGAATGTGAGCCTTGCTCACGACCCAGCTCAATGACGAGAAGAACGGAATGTAGAACAAGTCCGCCTCGTTAGGATCCGATACCCCAATAACCGGAGACCCGAACCGTTCCATTTCGGGCCGGGCTAATTCCTCAAACAAGTGCCACTCCAATGAGTGTTGGTGGCTCGGGTATTTTAAAGTTGCCACGTCAGCAAATCCAAGAGTTGTCCAGAAATGCTTAACGACGCCGTAATTAAACTTAGACGGGAGGTCGTATAAGTAAACTTTGACGCCCGAGTGGTTTGGGTTTGAACTTGAAACAATGGGAACGTTGGGCCTGGGTTTTGAGGCCCATGGAATGGTAGTGAAGATAGCGTAGATGAAGAGCACGAAGAAAATCATGGCTGTGAGGGTCTGATTCAGCAGCCAACTCTTGCGCTCCTTGTTCATTGCCAACTCTTTTTGGAGCTATAGCTTAAACTCCAAAGAAGTGGTTTTAAAAAAATACACATACATTTAACATGTAGTAGCAATTATATTAAGTGCCACTCCAATGAGGTATTTGAATTCGTGGGTGTTGTGTGTCGGTGGCGAACACACGGAGACAACGTGCGCAGAGGAAGACACAGACCTTGAGGAGGCATTGGGTCCTTTGAGAAGGAGGGTTTATATGTTAATTAACCAATGAAGAAAACGGGAGAGGAAGGTTTGTGTGGTTTGTAATTATGATATTATGATAAGAAAGTGACTTACCAGTTACCAAATAAATAAAAAACAAAGGGGATAGAGGTGAACGTGACTGAGAGTTATTGAAAACCTTAACATAATAACATTTGATCAAATTTATGAAAATATGGGATGTCAATCATAGTGTACTGCTGTTCATAATAGGCTCATTTTACCCATTATATCTACTTACATTACGCTAATGTTACTAGTAAAATACTCATATGTCTTTCTATATAAAGGCATCCCTTTTGTATAGTTTTATATATCAATATGCAAACAAATTGTTTTAATTGTAATATTTTATTAAAGTCATAGTTATGACCTTTCTGTTGAGAATAAGAAGAGAGAGAGAAAAGAGAGACTGACAATGAGCAAAATAACTCTGTATAATATATTCAATGAATAAAATAATACACGAAACTGCCTTTATATAGACAGAATAATATGTGCAGTACATGTGTAGTACAAGTATATTGGGCCTAAAGTCCAGTAAGCCTATAACAAGCCTATAATATATACTAATATCCCCCCTCAAACACAAGGTGGTGACGAAGAAGCCATCTTGAGTTTGGACACAAGATCGCGTAAGTGTCCCAGTGGATGGGACTTGGTGAATACATCAGCAAGCTAGTCCTCAGAGGAGACAGATAATAAGTGAAGAGCACTCTGCTGAAGATGATGACAAATGAAGTGACAATTGATCTCAATGTGCTTGGTGCGCTCATGAAAAACATCATTATGGGCAATGTGAATAGCACTACGATTGTCACAGTAAATAGGAGTACTGGTGGTCTGGGGAGCACCCATGTCAGTCAGGAGCCAACGAAGCCAGTGGAGTTTGGAGGTGGCATCGACGAGAGCATGGTACTTTGCTTCAGCATTGGAACGAGTAACAACAGACTGTTTCTTGCTACGCCAAGAAATAAGAGAGGAACCCAGTAAGAAGCAGTAACCAATGGTAGAGCAACAATCATTGGGATCTCCAGCCCAATCTGCATCAGCATAGGCGCGCAACTCAAAGAAAGACTGTGCTGAGAAGTGAAGACCATGAAAGAGTGTTCCCTTGATGTACCGAAGGATATGAAGAACTGCAGCATAATGATTGGAGCAAGGAGCAGACATGAACTGACTAACCAGATGAACAGCATAAGCAAGGTTCGGACGGGTGGCAGTAAGATAGATGAGACTACCCACCAACTGTCAGTATAGAGTAGCATCAGAGAGAGGCTCACCATCAGTAACATTGAACTTGACATTAAGCTCTAAGGGAGTGAAACAGTCTTGCTATCAGTGAGATCGACCTTAGAGAGAAGATTAGAAGCATACTTGGCTTGAGAGAGATAGTAACTATCAGAAGAGGATATGACTTCAAGACCGAGAAAGTAGCTGAAAGTGTCAAGATCTTTTATCTTAATATGTTGACTAAGGAACTTCTGTAGATCACGGATGCCTGCAATGTCATCACCTGTAATAATCATGTCATCCACATAAAGAAGAATGAGAGTGATACCAGTGGATGTATGATGAATGAAGAGAGCTGAATCATAAGGACTAGGGGTGAAACCCTGCTGAGCAACCACAGAACTGAACTTAGCAAACTAGGCTCGAGGAGCTTGCTTAAGACCATAGAGAGCACGACGAAGATGACAAACTTGATTCTGAGAATCAGGATAGCCATGAGGTGGTTGCATGCAGACTTCCTCAAGAAGATCACCATTAAGAAATGCATTTTTCACATCCATCTGAAATAAAGACCAATGACGAACTGTAGCAATAGCAAGTAAAAATCGAATAAAGGTAAGACGAGCAACAGGAGCAAAAGTCTCCTCATAATCAATGCCATATTCCTGAGTGAATCCCCTGGCAACTAGGCGAGCCTTGTAACATTCAACAGATCCATCAGCCCGAGTCTTGATCTTATAGACCCATTTACAACCGACTGCAGTCTTGCCATGAGGCAAAATGGTCATGTCCCAAGTCTGAGTCTTGTGAAGTGCATCAAGTTCATCAGTCATAGCTTGCTGCCAAAGAGAATTAGTGCTAGCCTCACGATAGGTATAAGGCTCATGGAGAGTAGCAAGGGCAAAGTAACAATGATAATCAGTAAGATTAGAAGAAGGAGCCGTTACCCGAGTGGAACGACGAAGATCTATGGGAGACTCTAATGGTGCTGATGGTGTAGGATCCGAAGCAGGCGAGCTAGCAACAGGTGACAAAGCCAAAGATGGGACATCTGAAGAGTTAGGAGACGGGGCAGAGTCCCTCACAGGGTTAGGGTAAAGGTCAATGGAAGGATCAGTGAAAATGGGAGTCATGGAGGAAGAGATGAAGGAAAAATGTTGGCGATTAGAAAAATTCTGATGTTCCCAAAATTCCATATGACGGGAGATACGAAAGCGACGAGATATGTGATCATAGCAACGAAAACCCTTTTGAAAGATACCATATACCTATCGTGAATAAGGCTCACGATAGGTATAAGGCTCATGGAGAGTAGCAAGGGCAAAGTAACAATGATAATCAGTAAGATTAGAAGAAGGAGCCGTTACCCGAGTGGAACGACGAAGATCTATGGGAGACTCTAATGGTGCTGATGGTATAGGATCCGAAGCAGGCGAGCTAGCAACAGGTGACAAAGCCAAAGATGGGACATCTGAAGAGTTAGGAGACGGGGCAGAGTCCCTCACAGGGTTAGGGTAAAGGTCAATGGAAGGATCAGTGAAAATGGGAGTCATGGAGGAAGAGATGAAGGAAAAATGTTGGCGATTAGAAAAAGTCTGATGTTCCCAAAATTCCACATGACGGGAGATACGAAAGCGACGAGATATGTGATCATAGCAACGAAAACCCTTTTGAAAGATACCATAGCCGAGAAAACAACACAGCTGAGACCGAGATTCGAGTTTGTTTCATTCATGGGAAGGAAGAAAGACAAAGCAAATACAACCGAACACTCGAAGAGAGGAATAGTCTGGGAGTTTGTCATAAAGTAATTCAAAGGGAGATTTCTTGTGAATAGTAAGTGAGGGAATGCGATTGATGGTGTAAACGGCAATGAGAGCTGCTTCACCCTAAAAACGCTCAGGGACAGAGGCAAATATGAGAAAGGTATGCACAACCACAACATCAAGAATGTGACGAAGTTTGCGTTCGGCACGACAATTTTGTTGAGAGGTATATGGGCAAGAACGGTGGGGAAGGGTGCCATTAGAATGCAAAATGGAGAGAAAAGATTTGTCATGATATTCTTGGGCATTATCTGACCGGAAAACCTTAATAGTGCGAGAAAATTGAGTTTGAATCATTTTGTGGAAAGTTTGAAAACTAAGAACAAGGTCAGAACGATATTTTAACATGTAAATCCAAGTGAATCTAGATTAATCATCAACAAATATCACAAAATTGCTAGATCCCCCCTCAGTGGTAAACGGAGTAGGATCCCAAACGTTAGAATGAACAAGATCAAATGGTGCAGAAGAAAAAGAGTCACTGTTATTAAATGGTAATTTTGTTTGTTTGCCAAATTGACAAGACATACAATCAAATTTATGAAAACTAACAGACCCTAAGTGACCTTGAGAAGATAATAACTGAAGACGAGATAAAAAAGCATGACCAAGACGAGAATGCCATAGGTCTAGAGAGAAGGTGGTTGTGGCAACAATAGAGGAAGAGACCATATGTGACGGAATCTGCAAGTTGCATAGCTCAAATAGACGTCCAACCTTACGAACTGTCCCAAGTAGCTTGCCTGTCAGTGGATCCTGCACATCAACACCACGATTAGAAAAGTGGAGATCAAGACCAAGTTCACAAAGTTGACCCACAGAAAAAAGATTGAGGGATAACTTCAGAACAAGATATGTATTAGGAATAGTCAAATCAGGAGAAGAGATAGTGCCTATATGACTAACAGACATATGTGAGCTATCAGCAGTGTAAATGATAGGGGAATAAGCTAAAGGCGTATTTTGAGAAAAATGAGAAGCATGAGGAGTCATGTGATTACAGCAAGCTGAGTCGAGGAGCCAAGATTTGTTACCTGAGGTGACTGAAAGGGTAGAGGAAGATTGAGACATATACCGATAAAACATACTCTCAAGTTGGGAGACAGTGAGCACAGGATCATCAACAGGGGCAGAACTCACATCGGCTGCTTGTGGACGAGGAAAAGTACCACGAGACTAATGTTGTTTCCTTTTGTCATCTTTTTGCTTGCGGTAACACTAAAAAATATCATGACTTGGTTTTTTACAGTACTTGCAAGTACGACGAGGTCTATCAGAAGAAAAAGCTGGAGGATGGGGTGTAGCCAGGACAACATCCGAAGAAGATAAATGATGGTGAGGATGCCAATTTTCTTCCAAAATAAGCTACTTGACAGCAGCATCAAGTGAAGGAAGAGGAGAGCGACTAAGTAGAGCAGCTCGGGTAGGTTCAAAGTCCTCATAGAGACCCATCATAAACTGTGTGAAGCGACCACGATCTTTGTACTTGGCAAAAAGATCGATGTCTTCAGCATACCTGAGTGGTGGATCAGCATAAGCTAATTGTTCTCACATAGAAGCAGTTTGTGAGTAATAATCAGAAATAGACTGACCTGATTTTTGGCGCATCTGATAAAGTTTGACTTCAATATGAAATTCCAAGGCAAAGTCATAAATGTAGTTGTATTGAGTGGCCAAGAAAGACCAGGCCGTTTGACCTGTTTCCAAGCAAGGAAGGAGACTGTTAATGGCAGGCACAGAGGTGTTAATGAACCAGGAAATGATCTTGCATTTGATGCTTTCCTATTCCTCAAGACGTGCCTCAAAATCATCAACCTAGATGACTACGTCAGCTACAGAGTCACCATCAGAACTATCGGAATCTATGACAATCCTAGGTACTAGTTTTGGAATGTTACCAGTAACATAACGCCAAAGTCGGGGCCCTAAGAGAAAAACAATCATGTTTTAGGACCAAGCATGATAAGAAGTGGGATTATCAAGAATAAGAATGATGGGATGTGTGATCTCATGACCTGAAGTAGAACCTATACTTGGAAGAGATGGATAAGAAAACGGACTTAAAAAATGGAATCTATGTGAAAAACCATAAAGAACAGTGTTTTATTTATTTATTATTATTATTATTATTATTATTATTATTTTTTACTGTTGATCAACAGCGGTGGCGGCGGTCAACGGCGTCGATCAACAGTCAACGGTCAAAGGCGGCTGTCAATGCTAACGTGGCACTGATGTCACTAGGGCTGATGTCAACGTGACGTCACTAGGGCTGACGTGGCACAGGCAGATGAGAGAGGACGCGTGCATGAGGGCGCGTGGGATCGCATGAGTGTGCATGGCGGTGCTGGTTGGCGTGTGGAAGCGCATGCGCGCGTGGCTGGAGAACCAAAAACTTCTGGTAGCGCGTGAGGGCGCATGCGGGGCCGAATCCAGTCGATTCTGGTGGCAACAGATAGATCTTGATGAGATCTATCTAATGGAGCTGTCCGTGAGTCAAACAGCGACTCGGAGATGAGGATTCCGAGGAAGGCAAAAACGGCGAGAAGGTTTGCTATCTCCGGAAAGAGACCGTGAACCCGTAGCAGTGGAGGAACGCCGGATTTTGCCTAGTGAAGGCCACAAGAAAGTGGCTCTGATACCATGTTGAGAATAAGAAGAGAGAGAGAAAAGAGAGATTGATAATGAGCAAAATAGCTCTGTATAATATATTCAATGAATAGAATAATACACGAAACTGCCTTTATATAGGCAGAGTAGTGTGTGCAGTACATGTGTAGTACAAGTATATTGGGCCTAAAGCCCAATAAGCCTATAACAAGCCTATAATATATACTAACACTTTCAATGTTTTGAATTTTTAATATGGTATTTGTCTTCTTCGATACCCTTTCCACTGACTCCACCACCATCAGAGGACTCTAATAGCTCTTCATCACCATCAAAACCACCATCTTTGAGCCTCTAATCAAATCACGACAATTGAAAAGAGAAATGACGTCATTCAAGAAGTGTAGGGAAAATATCACTTTCTTTTTAATTTACAATATCGTTTTTAATTTATTTTTTATTATTTATTTACCAAGAAAGATCACTTTCTTACATATTTTGTATTTCGAAAATTGCAGAGAAAAAAGAAAGCTACATTTAGGAGGATCTAATAGCGAACATTTTGGACAAAACTTGACAAAAGAACTTAATTGAAGATAAATTGAAGTTAGAGATTTGAAACGAATGCTTATAAAAAATAAAAATAAAAGTTTTATTTGTTAAATGGATAGATTTTTTCCTCTAAATTAATTTAAAAAGAAGTTTTTGATTTTTTTCAACCCGAAAAGTAGAAAATTAAAGATTACAGTATTCAGGTGAACTTGTAGTCACAACTCACAAGTGAATTCTAATGAATAGAATAATTGTCTAAATCACATTGAAAGAAAAAGTTTTATGATCAAATGGAATGAATATTATATTATCCATAGTCATGATCTTTTATTTTATTTTATTTTTAATCACATCTCATTGTTAAATTTGTATTATATTTTCCAAATCAAAACAAAATCCAAAGCTTATGAAAAATCATTTATGAATCATTCATACTAGTATATATTGGTTGATGAAAACCTCTTTTATTTCCCCCTAAAAATCAAGTAACCAGAATACCAGATTAGTATAAACAATTCAAAAACTCTTTTTATTTTTGCTAAACTTAAAATTCAAAAACTCTTATCTAATACCATCATCCACGTCAATTGTTTTGAAATCTCAATATAGCTACCGATCACAATCAACAACCAATAATGAAAGCAAATTTAATAAATTAAAAAACCCATTATTTTCATGTGTCATCATCAACAATACCACTTCATACATACGTGAAAGCAATTACATGTAAATAAATGATACCTGCTCTGTTGAGAATATTTGAATACTTGTTATCACAACACAAAGCAGCAGCCTTTACTCTACTCTTAAGTCTTAACCACCGCGAGTGCACGTTATTACCGTGCGCCGCTCTGCATAAACCATCATGAGTGAGCGATCCAAAGCCAAACGATCAAAACCAACTTCACCACCACCACTGTCTTCTCTCTCTTCTTCCAATGCTTTCCAAAACCAAACCCTATCTCTGATTTCAACAATGGCGCGAAAAACCTCGCTGCTTAAGCAAACCCTAGCTACCATTCTCATCATCCTTGTCGTCTACGCTTTGCTCAACACTTTCCTCAGCCCAACCAATTCTTCTTCGTCTTCTTCTTCTTCTTCTTCATTCTCCAAGCTCGAGACTACGTTTCCTTTCCGCTACCCGAATTCGGCTTTCTCCGAAGGTGGATTTCCCCGAGAGAATTCCGATGACTTTCTCGGAAAATCGGCTCCTCCGCGCTTGAGAGTCTATCTCTACGACTTGCCTAGGAGGTTCACGCACGGCGTCATCGAACACCACTCCATAGCGCGTGGCGGTCAACCCGTCAATGACGTGTCGGTGCTCAAGTACCCTGGCCACCAGCACATGGCGGAGTGGTACTTGTTCACGGATCTGATCCGACCCGATTCCGAGAGAGTCGGGTCTCCAGTAATCAAGGCGGTGGATCCGGACGAGGCGGATGTGTTCTACGTGCCGTTCTTCTCGTCGTTGAGCTTGATTGTGAATCCGGTCCGGGCCGCTGCGTCGGGTCAGGAACAAGCTCGGGTCATGTACAGCGATGAGGAGAATCAGGAGGCATTGGTGGATTGGCTGGAGAAGCAGGCGTATTGGAAGAGGAACAATGGGCGGGACCACGTGATTGTGGCTCAGGACCCTAATGCTTTGTACAGAGTGATCGATAGAGTCAAGAATAGCGTGCTTTTGGTCTCGGATTTCGGGCGGTTGAGATCAGACCAGGCGTCGCTCGTCAAGGACTTGATCGTGCCATACTCGCACCGGATCAATACTTATACTGGCGATGTAGGTGTCGAGAACCGGAAGACGCTTTTGTTCTTCATGGGCGCTCGCTATCGCAAAGAGGTATATGCAATGGAATGTTATGCAATTTAATTCAATTCATTGTTGTTTTTTGAAATGTTAGATTTTGGCCACAATGGGAGTATTAGACATTTGAGTGTGCTTGAATTCAATATGCCATTTGTTGGTATTTTGATGGTTCATTGTAGGAATATTTGTTGTTCTTAGACTTTGAAAAAGAAGGAACTACTCGAAAATTGATCTCTATATGTTTATATTCAGATGGGTTAGTTAATATAGGAATGCCGGTTAGACACAGCTCTCTGATGTATCTTTTGCACGGTTAGCTCAAGATCTAGTAAGAATGTTTTAGATCTCACAAATGTCTTGTTTGTTCTGTTAATTTCTAGATTTGATGACACAAATTAGCTTCAGCTAGACATCTTTCTCAAGGAGAGTCTAGGAAACTAGAATTCCTGGCCTGGCACTGTCATAGGTAGTATAAGTTGGGTTGCCTTTAATCCTACACCTTTTGCGTTCCTCTGTGAAATGTGACCTCTTTCCTTTTTTCCACATAAATGGAAAAAAAACTTACTCCTGTTATGTATATCTTCTGTTCTTAAGTGATTAATTGCATCTACTAGGTGCTAAGAGAATATTTAAGAGTGAACCCATGAATGGTAGTTGTTCTCAGTCAGACTTAAGATATCCACTAGAATGGTAGGGATTGTGATTGTCTCACTCTCAGAGTGAGGATGATGTTAGGTCTTCTTAAAATTAAATTTGGAAAAGAATAGTTGATATTTAATACTTGTTCTAGGTTGCTTAGAAGGCTGATACCAGGGAATGCTGCCTGTTTCTTTCAGATTTAAGATTACTGTATTAGAACTTCAAAAATTATAAGTTCTTGCCCTAAATTTTCGTTTGACACAGGCAAATGGTTAACCTGATTGATAGTATCCTAGGAAATGAGGGGCATCGTTTTTTTTTTTTTAACAGTCTTTGTCTACTGGTTTAGTACAGACCATGAATCTGCTGCAGCACTAGTTTATCTCTGGAACATTTCAATCTAGATAATCGGTTTGATTATAACTGTCTATATTTATGGGGAATGATATACTCTGATAGAGTTACAGCATATGCTTTGTCACTAGAAGAATAGTTTCATGAATGAGATTTATTTTTTTTAATAAAATTATCTTACTGGATCTATTTTTTCTTTTTCTTTTGGGGACTCTTTTGTGTATGTAGGGTGGAAAAATTCGTGATTTGCTTTTCCAGATACTTGAAAATGAAGAGGGTGTCATAGTAAGACATGGAACACAATCCAGAGAGAATCGACGTGCTGCTTCCCAAGGGATGCATACATCTAAGTTTTGTTTAAATCCTGCTGGTGATACTCCATCAGCCTGCCGACTCTTTGACTCTATAGTTAGCTTGTGTGTCCCAGTGATAGTCAGTGATAGTATTGAATTGCCTTTTGAAGATGTTATAGACTATAGAAAGATTGCAATCTTTGTAGATACCACCTCTGCTCTTAAACCGGGATTCTTGGTTTCAATGCTGAGAGCTCTAACCACTGAGAGGATTCTGGAATATCAGACAGAGCTGAAAGAGGTTAGTACAATCTTCAAATTTTTCTTGTGTACAAAATTGCTTCATTTGCATATTTTCTTTTATTTATTCCATTTTGTCTTCCTCTATGTATTGGTTTCAACCTGAGCCTTTGTATTATATTTAATTATTCTTGTAAATATGTTTTGTGTGTTTGACTGTTAGTGTATGCACGTGAGTGCAACTGTGCAAGAAACAATAGAATAGAGCAGTTACATTTTAGTCTTAACATGAACTTCACCCTACTACTGAGGCTTCAAATTTGCACATTTCAGGACTGATTTCATTGCTTTAAATGATTTTTCTCCTTTTACACTTGTTCAGTTTGATTGGAGATAAAATTGTTGTAGCATATTGGTATAATGGAATTTGCACAGGTCCATTTATGCATCTTGGTATCTTCCCCATCTATTTTTGCATCCTTTTTGGGCTGCTTAACTTGTTATTTATTCTGTTATGGAGTAGTTAATTTGTAATAGGAAGGCTTATCTCATGGAAGAACATCTTCATTAGAGCAACCAATATTATTCATATGATAGACATGGCTCCTCTATAATTATAGCTTGTAAATGGTTGATCCTAGCGAAATTGGTTACGCAAGGATTCTTGTGGAACTTATTGTTCTTGTATTAGTCATATTATACTCGTCATTTTAACTCTATTCTGTATGGATACAAGTACATTACATCCTTAACATTCTATTGTGATCCTTGTGGTTCAGTTAGAAGGAGAGGAATAGGAGAATTTTCAATTGAGTGTAGACATAAGTAGAAGAAATAATTTTTTCTTTTAGTTCCTTCACACTTGATGGTTATCCATTATTTAAGAGATTAGTCTTTAGTGAAACTTCATATATCAGGTCATCTTGTCTGTCTGATGATCATATTGCCTTTTGTGTTTTTGTAAATATCTTGTACACTTCATACAAAATCATTGAATATACGAAGACAAGAAAGCTATGGTGGCTAACTATTAGACCAGATGATCTGTGCGGTTTATGAAGTTCTATGTGCCACTTTAAGACTTGGAATTGTATTACACATCCATGCTCTTAAGGATGGAATGATGCAATCGGGAGTGTGATAATTTAGATTTACTTTGATTGTCCTTCAAAGCCTACTTTTTGTATTTTTCCTTGGGTAAGTAATTTTATGATCAAATGAAAGCCTATGTTTCTTTAGAGGAAAAAAAAATGGAAAACCACTTCTTGAGTTCTTAATCAAGTCTAAGTTCATAACAAATGGAAAACGACTAATTTTGTTCTTTTAATTCACTAATAAAAAGTTGAGCTGTTTTACAAAGCTGTCATGACCTCTATTTATTAGAGGACATGAGCATAAACTGCTTAGCCCATCAGGGGTGAATGCCCCTGTATTATCCGGCAACTGGTTCTGGTGGGTGGGGTCAGTTGCCGGTTTTACTGCCTAGAGGCGAGTCCAAATGCTCTTCTTTAAAAAGGTTCCTTACGTTATCAAAAAAAAAAAAAAAAAAATCAAATCATAACCATTTATTAAATCTGTCCTAGCCATATACAGCAGCTTAAATAAAATTAAACGAAAATATTAAAGCACTCTTTAAAAAAAACAAACAATATTTCTAGATAACTGCTAGAGTGCCATGTATAGTATAATAGCTACAGTACCCTTCGGCAGTAACAGTACTGTGAATGGTAGCTTCTCCTTTTTTGGGGGCTAGGGGTGGGTTTCCCCTTATATTTTCCTGCATCAGGGGATAAGCTGGATTTAGATGTTGTGTAGAAGTTTTTCTTAATGCGTAGCCTTTTTATGTGCTTTTAGGTTTCCACTTGTTGGCATTTTCTTGGACAGAGATGGAGAGCATTGCTTACTTCCTTTTCTTGACTACCATACTGCAGAAAATTCTGCATATTGATCATCTTATTAGAAGGAAAAAATTTTGGTTTACTGTTGTTTATGAAAAAAGAGATGGTATAATGTTGGATCATTAGTTGTTGCATTGTTCAGTGGCTAGGGATATACTTTATATGCTATTCTAGAATGTGTGGTGTCTTGGATATTGCCAGAAGTAGTTTTTGAGTTACTGATTAGAAGTTATGGTAGCTACTTTTGTAGGGGGATCAATATTTTACTTTATGCTTGTTCTGGTGTAAGCAGAACAAATGGCCATTTGAGGAGGCCAAGTGTCCTTCACGTGAGCTGAAGCCTGAAAATATCATTGAGGTAGGATTGATTAGGGGAAATCTTCCTACTTGTGCTTATGGTGGGCTTAGGCCTTAGAAGTTGGAGTTTTGGATCTAGGGATTATGGTTAGGCTTAATAGTTTGTCCGTGACTTGAAAAGATGAGATTGAATGGCAAAGGACTGAAATAGGGAATAAGCAAGTTGCAGGATTTCTTGGAAGCAGTGAAATTATGTAATTTAGGGCTTGCTTTGATGAGTTATTTAGTGGCTGACAGGTAGGTAAAAAAAGGGGTTCTAGGGTTTTGAAACTTTTGATAGGTAAGCAGATCAGTTTGATTTGAGGTTGAAAAAGGGGAAGAAAATGGAGAATTTTATACTTTTCATGGGCTTTGTGAATAGTAGCGTAATGATGAAGAGAGTCTAGGCACCCATGCCTTCAACAAAAATGTCTATAATCCTATTATCAAAATCACTTTTTGTTTTGAGTACCTCAGTATAAATACTACTAAGATACTCTCTTTCTTGTTCTACTAGCATTTTCACTTTAAATTGACTAGTAAACTGAAGACCTACTTAAAACACAATAAACTAGCTTGGATTAAGAGAAAATCACTCTAAGGTAGCTTATGGTTTGGGGAATCTAATATGCCTCTACATTTAGATTTCCAGTAATGTGATGCCTGGGAACTTGGATGGCCGGGTTTTATCAGGAAACTTATAGAATTCTTGGGAATGTGAGATCCCCATATTTGGTTTATTCATAAGAATCTTATAAGAATTATTGATTCTTTCCAAAATATCCTTAGGTTTATAAATACAATGTCAAGCCTATTACCCATCACTTTTATGTGGTTTTCTATAACAAAAATTATAAGCTCCTCAAATATTAGTTTAACATTAACATATACAAGACCAAAATAATTATTTCATTTTTTTAATGATTTATCATGACAGATGCACCTTGTCAATCAAAATAATTTGTTTTCTCTAAATAAAAACAATTTCAAATATGAGATAAAAATCAAAGTAAAAAAGAAGAAGCCATATTTTAGTTAGTCAAAGGGAATTAGATTGGGGGTATAATTGTCGATTTCAAAAAACAGAACATTACAGACCTTTTAAAAAAGGAATCCATAAGCCCTCAAAATGGGAATCCAGCTGTCTGTGGACATTTGGATTCTCTTGAGCTATTTGCAACCAAACATGAGAATGCTTGGGAATCTAAGAGGATTCCTAGGAATTCTTAAAGATTACCCCGTACCAAACATTACCTAAAGCTATCAACTTGACCTATAAATCCTTTCTTTTTTTTTTGGATAAGTAACTTGACCTATAAATCCTCCAAATGGGAATTCAGATGCTTGTGGACATCTCGATTCCCTTGAGCTATTTGCAACCAAATATGGGAATGCTTGGGAATCTAGGAGGATTCCTGGGAATTCTAAAAGATTACCCCTTACCAAACACAACCTAAAGCTATCAACTCAACCCTTATTCTATGGCTGCTGCAATTATCCTCTTTGTAATTTATTTTCATGGATGTAAGTAGCTTTTCTTGATTTCCTTTTTTATCCTTTTTGGACTTTTTCAAATGAACCATGAAAGGCTTCCTTAGTATAGGTGTTCATGCTGATATTCACCATGTATATTTGTGCTGTCACTCTCATAGTTCTCCCTTTAGGACTTTTTTTGGATAAACCATGAAAGGCTTCCTTAGTTTAGTTGGTGTTCATGCTCATATTCTCCATTTATATTTGTACTGTCATTTGCATTCTCCAGTACTCGAGCTGCAGTCCACTCTTTAGTGCGTTTGTCATACCTAGTAATGGTCATGCTCAGTATTTTTGGTGCTTTCTACAACATGTTGAGAACAAAAATATATGAAAAAGGCCAGTCACATGAAAAGAGGAAAGTGTTGGCAAGTAGCCAGTGTATGATGGGGAATGTGTAGGAAGATCTGTTACCGTGGAAATATAACTCACATGTAAGTACTGAAAATGAATAAGTTATGTCCTCAATGACTTTACTTCTGCCAATGGCGATGTTATTTTCTGCTTTTGGCACCTTGGACAAGATACTTGAGAAATTTAATTGAAAGGACAAGGGAATGGTGAGTGAGAACTCAAGATTGTGGCTTTGGTTGAACTAGAATGTTTATAGAGGCCATCACAGCCGTACAGTCAGAATACTGAATATATGGTCATTGTTTCAGAATATGGTCATTGTTCTAATAGTGGTCACAGCCCTATGCACTGGAAGTTTCATGTGAATCCTTTCGACTGAGACCACACTTAGAAGTTAGAACTTACTGCAACACTGGGTTTGTCAAATTTGTTCTGTTGCCATTATAGCGATGATATGAATTTAGTTTACTGCTAATGCACTTTGTATAAATTGTGTTTTCTGCCTTCATGCTTTCGAATGACAGGTAATTTTTTTTTTCTTTGCTCACTGGTTCTCTTGTGTTAAGCAGTACTTCATCTGTTGAGTGATCGGCATTCTCAGAATCTCAGTTGACATCAGATTGCCAAGTTTAACATTCTTAATCTAAAATATGTGATTCAGGTGAAGCATTACTTCCAATATGGAGCACCAAATGGTACAGTGAACGAAATCTGGCGCCAAGTCTCACAGAAGCTACCCTTAATCAAATTGATGATTAATCGGGACAAACGGCTTGTTAAGAGGGAATTAACTGAACCAGACTGTTCTTGCCTCTGTACCAACCAGACTGGGGTGCTCCCAAGCTTATGAAGCCACTTTAGTCGATGATTTTGGAGCATATACCTAGAAAACTGGCACAGTTGTCTTCAGATATCAGCATGGAGGATTCTTTTGTTCCCAGGAAAGATTGAAGGATAGTTACTTCATAAATTTGGTTCCTATTCCAAAAGCTGATAGCTCACACCCAATAGTGTACTAGAGTTTGCCGTTTGTTAAGGTTTTGTTGCACATGTTTTCTTGTTGTAGATACTTGGTGACTGAAGAACAGGCTGGGCACTGGTAAATTATATCAATACTCGATATTGTAATTCATTTGTACATGGTAGAGAATAAAAAGATTTATATAATCATCAATTCTTTTATTCCATCTGTATTTATTTTTCATCTCTCAATGAGTAAGCAAGTATAATGACGCAATTTACTTTTAAAGTCATTCTCATTTATCTTGTGTCTTTTTATGTATTATTTTATGTTGGGCAAACTGATCACCCAGTCTAAAGTAATTATAGAATACTCTCAAAATATATTAAATGTGTATTCCCTTCTCTTATATAAATAATTGGTCTCACTAATACTATTCATGTGAGAAGAGAGAGTATGTATTTAATGTATTTATGGAGTATTCTATAATTTTCTCAATCGAAAGGTGTTCACAAGTCATTGGTTTAGTATCACAGTATCACCCTGGACTCAATGTCTTGATCAGGTATGAAAGTTAGCACACGGTGCCAACGCATTAGGTTATTGATCGACCATCGATTTTGAATTGGTGGTTTTGTTGGTTAGTTTTATCTGATAACGAATTGAGAGAGACGAAACTTGAAAGAGAGTAAATAGTTGTAGGGATTGTAGGGAAGAATTTAACCCAAGACACTGTTGAAAATCTAAAAAACTTCACTTTGGCTTATCCAACTATCGAAATCGTCCATGCCTCTTAAGTCGAGCCAGAGCAATCAATTTTGTTAGGTTGGTCGGATTAAATATCAATATATTAATACATACTAGCTATGAACACATGTGATGTATGTACAATTGATATGTATTCTAATTATATCAAATGATAGTGGTTACTAGTCCATTATATTAATTCATACTAACAATGGACACACGTGATATATGTGTACAACTTATATGTATTCTAATCATATCAAAGGATAGTGGTTAATAGCCTTTTATATAATGGTTATAAAAAGCCTTAGTTTTGTTTTTTTGGGAAAAGTAATGTAATTCGTGTTCCATTAATTTTATCTTAAGCTTATTTTTTAATTCCTCCCAAATTAGGAATCGGTTTATTGTAGAAACGGGACGATATTGTTATAAAAATGATTCATTTTAATTGGTTTCCATTCAACTCTTACAAGGTTACTTTTCATTTCATTCTTTCCCATCAAACATCCAAACAAAAGAGAAATATATTTATCATTTCCATTCTTTTTTATTCTATACATTCCATTTCTCTCCTTTCAAAACAGCAGATTTAAATATTTAATTCATTTTCATTCTTTTTTGTTCTATCCATTCCATTTCAAAGTTTAGTTTCTTAAAAGCAACTATGTTTCAGACTAGGCAAAATCCACAGTTGCTAAGGTTGTTGCCAATATGCAAAAATTAAGCACCAATCAGTCACCTGATGTTTCTAAGGTTGCTAGTGGAAAACATGCCCAGAATAAGTTCACCTACAAGTTGAAAAATGATTCAAAATTTGCTTCAGCAATGGCGGATTGGTTAAAGATAGGCTTCAATACCCTAATTGGTTATTTGGTTTTCATTCATATCTCTAAGAAAGACCATTGTACGTCTCTAATCACTAATGCCACGGGTTGTATTTTGGTATTAGGAGTATGTAATTTTTTCTTTCTATTCGATCATAAAGGAATCATCTCATATTTTGTTTATCTTTGAAGAGTTCCATTTCATGATCAAGATTTAATTTTTCAAAATCTAAAGATTACACATAATGCTATATAATTTAAAATTACTTATTAGTTCTTATTTAGTGGAAAAAAAATTATAAATAGCTAACACTAAGTATAAAACTAAATCTTTAAATAAAAAAAATAAAAATAAAAAACTAAATCTTAAATATAAAATAAACCTTGTTCATCTCTATTTTAATGGAGTAGATGATAATCTTAGTTCAAACCCATAAATTTGCCAACGATTGTTGGTAGAAGGAATCTTTGAATCTAGATGCCAGTTAACCATATACGGACACAGCCCTATAGACATAGATGCGCTTCCACACTTGTTGGTTTTAAGTTCTAAGTTTTTAACTCTATACTCAGAAGTCAGAAGCTTTTCTAGTCCCACACCGAAGAATTGTAGCAATGGAAAGTGAAGGCTGAGATATAAGAAAATAATGGAAGAGAGGAGACCAATCATACCTTTCTCGGCCTTTTGGCTAAGATCAAGTGTAGTATCTGTTCTTATCAGTTTAATATCTGATATGTGGGCCAATGGCCCACACGATATTAAATTTATTTCTTGAAGGGGAGAGTCCATCACAGTAGCTTGCTACTGGGGCTCTCAATCGTCGCCCATGTGTTGCCCTTCTGCACGGGCCTGGCGCACCCCACCCAATCCTAGTCCAAATTTCTTGTACTGCAATAATGAACCTGTATAATGACTTTTTACATATAACTCTGTTAGATTTTGCACTTTGTAGACAAATTTACCCTGAGTAGTAAATTACAACTTATCCTACCGTTTGCAACTATCAAATTTAATTTAGTACTCTCTAAAGTTTAGATTAAAATTACAGTTTGATACCATCATGATTTAGTCCACAAACTTTTTAAGTGTTACATGTGACTCTCCAAAGTGTTAAAACCCTTATTTTAGATGGAATCCTATTGTTTTCATTTTAGCCCAAATCTTAGAAAGTCATCAAATGTAACAATTAAAAATTTATGGATTAAATTGTGATATAACCAAATCTCCAAATATTAGAAGTCATCAAGTGCCTTCCACCAAAAGCGACAAGGCGTGGGTTCAAGTCCGAGAATCTACCTCTCTAAAGAACAAATATGAGGTAAGACTGTCTACCAATCACCTTTCTTACACTAGATATGACCCTTATAAAGACGCAGGTGAAATGCATACTCACCCTCTAATTGTCAATCCATGGACACAAAAAGGACCAAGAACTTGATAAGAACAAGGTTTCTTTTCCATTTATTAATCTTTAAATTATAAAGACCATACACCTATCAAAAAAAAAATTATAAACACCATACATCAGAGCTTATACTATCCAGCACAAGGACAAAACAATGAATTCATTGAATATAAAGCAAACGGAATAGTCATCCTATGAGCCATTGTGAGCTATCTTTAATTGTGTTTACTCCCTGAAGCAGTTTGTAGATTGTAAACTAGATGATTATAAATTTTAAAGGCTTTAATATGCAGTTTGTCCAACAACTTGTGATTGGCTACTCAAAACCATTTCTCACATTCAATTCTATCCAGGGCTCTTACATCCTCAATGGAAAGCCTCTATATATTAACTCTTCTAGTTTTCCAGTCCAATCTTCCAATGTTATGGGGAACAAATACTCCACATCACATCCCAAAATATTACCTGGAAAATAGTTTTAAATATGATAAGATTGAAAAACAGGGAGAAAAGAGGGGTGGGGAGCGAAGTTCTAACACGCATGTTTTCCAATCTTCAACCAGGCGGCCATTTCAGCTGTCTCCCACCCAGGACATGCAAGTGGAGATGATAAACAGATTGACCTGCAGAGACAGAATAAAAAATATTGCATTGCAGAACAACTTACAGGAGATATAGAAAGAAATTATAGATAATGGGGAGATAGCTTACAGGCATCCGCGCCATTGTTTATGACAACACGAAAACCATCAAGGATACCTTCTTTCTCTGCCACGATTTTGGCAGCATAGAGAAGCTGACCCAGTATCTCCCCATGCCTTGCTTCAGCCTAACAAGGTGGAAATCAACATGGCATTAAGATTAGAAATTAAAAAGAGCAATCTGCCAAAAAAAAAAAAGTGACTTCCTCACTATACCTCATTACATTAAAATAGAATTGATACTCCATAAAACTTTTTCAAAAACCAAAGATCTATTTTCTATAAATATGCAGAAGCAGAAACCTATAGATAAGCTAATATTTTATGATTACCCTCTTTCAACTTTCAAAATGTTTAACCATCAAAAGTGTGCCTTGGTGGGCACTTGGCTAATATAAGGTCAAACATATTCAAAATTCAAAACAGATAGGTCATGGAATCAACTATTAAGCAATGTTGCTATGGAAACTTTCATTTCTTTTTTGTAAGTATATTGATATATTGTTATTTACATTTCAGGAAGAAGATGGTGGTATATAACCTGGAAGTAAGCTAGTATTGTACATATTCCAATAGGAGCCTCGTCTTATTGGAGAAGGAAATATTATCAGAAGTACTAAATGTGATTTTTATTTTTTATTTTTGATAAGTAGAAGTACTAAATGTGATTTCACTTCCACATTGCCAGTCACAGAAAATAAAAGTAAGATGTGTTGCACCTGTCTGAAGATTACCGGTGCATAAAAATATGGAAATAAAATGAAAAAAGACAAAAAAAAAATGACCTTCCCAAGCTGTTTCAATCCATCCCTACACTTTGGAATGGATAAAACATAAACAGAAGCCTGTGGGATAATGCCCTGAAATGGTAGGACCTTTTCATCCACATAAACAATGCAATACCTAAGATATTGATATATAATGATATACATTTCAGGAAGAAGATGGTGGTATATAACCTGGAACTAATCCAGAAATCTACATATCCCAAATTCGCAATGGGAACCTTGTCTTCTTGGAGAATGAAATCTTATCAGAAGATTCAAATGTTCTTTCATGTAGAGTTCACTTCCAAATTGCCAAAAATAAGTCTAAGAAAATATCGATGTATTGCACGCATCTAAAGATTACTGATGCATAAAAATATGGAAATAAAAGAATAGGACAAACAATGACCTTCCCGAGCTCTGTCAATCCATCTCTAAACTTTGGAATGACTAAAACATGGACAGGAGCCTGTGGATTGATGTCACGAAATGCAAGGACCTTTTCATCCTCATAAACAATGCTTGAAGGGATTTCCTTAGCTATGATCTTGTCAAATCTGAAAGAGAGAAAGAAATTGAAAAAAGAAAAAAAGAACTCTTGAATCCATATGCGCACTTTGCACCAATTTTTTTTTTTTTGATAAGTAATAATTTCATTAATCAAAAAAAGAGGAGCCTCCATGTACACAGGAAGTGTACACAAAAAGCAGCCAAGAAATCAATTACAAAAAGTGCAAATATCTATCATATCAATTAAGGAATCAGAGAAGACTAATCTAGAGGCCTTTAGCCAATAAAAAAGAGACTGTAAAAAATAAAGCTTCAAAGCTGGCATCGATCTCGAGTCCCCTGTAAAAGTTCTGGCATTTTTTTCGTCCCATAAGCACCACATTAAACAATGCGGGATACCCTTCCAAATCATTCCAGCTTCATCTTTCCCAACTTTTCCAGCCCAACACGCAAGAAGATCCACCACATCCCTAGGCATCACCCAAGAGACCCCAAACATATTCAAGATCATATTCCAAAGCTCCTGGGCCACACTACAGTGTAGGAGAAGGTGATTAACAGATTCACCATCCGACCAACACATGCAGCACCAATCCAAAATAATTATCCCTCTTCTACGAATTATGATGAAGTAATCATTGACTTCTTTTCTTTCTTTTTTTGGCCTCACTTTCATTCAAATGTAGATAATTTATTTGGGAAAAGTTTCAATACATTCTGGACCACATATACATATTTTGCTGAAAATAAAAATCTAGTTATGGTTTTATTGATATTAGACAAAATTAAGGAACTTCTTCACTAAATATACACTATGTTTTGTTCCCAAGTCTTCGATGTTATATGAGTAGGTTGTGTAGCTCTTATCTAGTTAGAGCAAAATCTTTTTGGATGCTCAATTCTCCTTGTCCTATGCTAAAATGTTTTTCATTTTTTTTTTTTTTGGTATTTCAAACTTAACATGTTCTTGTCTACACAAGGAATTTTGCCAGAAAACCTTTCTTCATCATATTCAAAAAGAATGTACATATGTTGGTAAATCACTGCAAATTTCTACAACTCTCCCAATCTTTTACGGATCTCCAGTTAGATATATAGGCACTACACTCCAAATCTGCTGACCAAATTCATGAAAATTCAAATGACCAAGACAGAATGGCATGGTATGACTTAAATGCGAGATCAAACCAGTGTTACTATATCACAAGGGATGGTACATGGTTGGAGCTCCACTGTCAGCATTGGCAGCAGCTGCTCTAGAAGCAGCCTCTTCATTGTTTGTGGCACTAGCATAAAACTGCAATCTAGAAAGCAGAAGCAAATAACAAGTAAACAACAGGTCTAGAGACATCAAACCAATAACTACAGTTGTTAGAAGCAGCAAGAAAACTAAATATTTCAGAAGAATCCATAGTTTACTAAGCTGGGGAAATCCTTATAACTAATTGTGATAGCTATTTAATATACAAGCAGAATCAGACCATTTCTTCAAAATAAAAATAAATAAATAAATAAAAGATTACCCACTTAGAGAATTCAAGTATCATCTCCGCTAATTCAGACCACTGAAATTAACTATCATTATCCTAATAAAATCAAGAAAAGACTTAAATATTGAGCAGCCAACAAAACAGAAGTTTCCTTTTCCATGTAGTTTGCTTCTCTTGTCTAAGATGTGGTTAACTTCAGCAGAATTACACTAAAAAGTATAAAAGGAGTGCTGAATCATCATAATTACAGGTACTTAATCTCAGGTAATTGTGTCCAAGAAAATAGCAATCTATCATTTCTAATCTCAAGACTATAAATGGTAGAAGCATTCTACCATTTATACCTAGCAATGCATCGCTATTTACTATCACGTAATGCAATAAATTCTTCACCCTCTCTATATACTGGATCCTCAACTCGAGTGTCTTTGCAACAATTAGAAGGATCAACTCTTCAGGGTCACTAAAACTTTCCCACAAATCAGGCTCTTCTAAAATAAGTACCTTAAAAAATTAAACTTTGTTGCGTAATGAAGACTGAGGAGATAGATTCCATTAGAGGTAATGTGCAATTGTGTATTTCATGGAGTAAAGAGCCAGAATAACACCATTAACTACAACATCAATGAGAACATTCTGCCATTGAGCTCTAGTTCAAAACCCACCGCATGCTTATGTAATTACCAATTAGAAGGAGAAAAAACACATTTTGTGATTGGTATTGCTCAGCTGCAGGATATGCCCAACATCAACACACAGACCCTTTGTGCAAGTGAGATAAACTCATAAAATTATTGGAACATTTGTAGAGAGAAATGTTTTTTTTTTTTTTTTGATGAAGTAGAGAGAAATGTTAGATGTGTCAAACACCAGGAAAATTAGTAGTCTGAAACTAACAACCTAGATATTGCCTTTCCAAATGTTCAACCGATGGTCCAGATATGCAACATATTGCACTGTCAAATAATGTCACATACACTTCAAAATGGAAAGTGTACCCGTGCTGGACAAAATGCAATGTGGTTGTTGGTATGGTATATGTCTTGGACATGCAAATTGGCCAAAAAAGCAATTATGCCGGCCAGGGGCAGAAATTGTTGGTTTTTCAGGAATCCTAGCTAAACATGTTTCTTTATTGCACACATATTTCAGAACAGAAAAGATACCCATCTGGGAAAGGCTATGTATGAACATTTCAATTATCATCAACCAGGGCTTTAAGGGAGAAAATGAATCCAATCATGGTGTATAAAATACCAACGTACAAGCATAATTGACCATGCGTGCCCACATAAGTTACATGACTTTTTGCCTTCCATCACAATCGAATTGATGGACATAATAGATTCTTCCAAACTTAATGGTAAAAGAATAGAAATAAATAAAACTAACCAACTAGACAGATAGCATGGAAATTTTGTGCAACAGCTTTGTGACTGAAAACAGTAACTTGAAGTATCATAAATAACAACATGATTCAAAATTTTGCTGCCCTTGTATATGCTTTATTACCTGAGAAACTTTATGCATAAAAAACCTCTAAATTGGTAAACATAACTCATTGTGAAGTGAATCAAAATTTCAGTTCCACAATCTAATTTTTTTTGCATCCAAAAAATGAAATCATAATTATGTTCTAATTCGAATTCCATCAGAACTGGAATTGTAATGGTTATTCTATTCTGTAATTCAAAATCTTTGAACCAATTGAAAACTTGAGTGATTAGAGTATAATCCATGGCTGAACAAGTACAAAGAAACAAAGCTTTAGTCTTTCAATATCTATTTCAAAAATATGGACATCATTAACTAATGGGTACTTAGAAAAACAAGAGCAGCAAAAGAAAACAGACCCAATTGAAGATTAAGAAAATCATAGATATTAACGTTAATAATAAAAGAAAAGAGAGTGAATGGAAAAATACCTGCGAGAAGGAAGAGGAAGAAGGAGCCTAGTGGAGGAAATGGTGTAGGAAGGTTTCAGAGTCACAAAAGCTCTTGCAGTTGTTGCTGCATAGTTCCTGTGGTTCAAAACAAAACCAAACCCATGTATTATTACATTGTCTTGCTTTGCATTTGAAATAGAATTGTGTATGAGAGAGAGAGAGAGAGAGAGAGAGAGAGTACCGAAGCAGAGAAAAGGGTGGAATAGTTGCAGCCATGGATATTGAAGAAGCGACAACAGAAATAAACTTGGCAAACTGAAGTGAAAATAAAAAATAAAAATAAAAAACTTTCCAATTTGGATATTGGAGTGAATAACCCGCTTCGTATTAATGGACCCGATTTCGTTTTACCTACCGGGTTGGAACAATTCGGGTAATGTATTTTTTTTTAAGTAATGTTAGAGATAACCAGTTTTACAACTATTTTTTTACAAACTCACGTGGCATCGTAGATGGAGGATGCCAACTCATTAAATTAAGACCTAAATTTACACGTAATTAATTAATGTAATAAATAAAATAAAATTCTAAACCCCATCAGTTACCATCATATCCAGTCTTCCTAATCTGCCGTACCTACCATCGGAGGAAACCCCAAACCGTCGTCACCACCACAGATGAAAACACAAAACGCCATCGCCACCACCAACCAGAACCCACATGAATCCGTCGATTTAGACTAGATCCACTTCAAAAAATAAAAACCCAATCGACCCACCCACCTAAATCCAACGTTGGCAGGACAAAAGTTTTTGGGTTCTCATTCAAAGATCTCTACTACAAAGAGAGTTACAAAATGAAATAATTCTAGATCTGGTGTATAAGGATTCATCCACTCTCTCACTTTGTCTTTGGTTAGAGAGAGAGAATGTCATATCTTAGGTATAAAGTCAAAAATCAGCATTTTTGTTCTGTCATTCACCCATTCAATCATAATCCCGTATTGCTTTTAGTTTTTTTGGTTTTCTTTTTTCATCGGTGCTTTTGGGTTTTCTAATGGTTTTTGTTCACTCTGTTACTAGTTGTTGTTCCTTTGAATTCAAACGCTTTTGGGTTTTCTTATGACTAGTGAGTTTTGTTTGGTGGCAAAGAAAGAAATGGAAAGGGAAATAAATCAAAAGGTTTGTGAATATGAGTTGCTGGGGTTTCATTGCCAAGAAAGTGCCCAGGTGCTTAATCATGAACAATAGAAACAATGGTGAGCGAAATTTGGGTGGGACGATTGTGGGTGGGTAGCTGGTGGCGGTGAAGTTTTATTGGGGGATTGATATAAGTTTTCGGTGATTTTAAAATTTTAATGATTTTCATTAGTTTTAATTGTTAATGCTAACATGTTAATATTGTGTTTTAATGTTGATATGGCACCTTCACGTAGATGCCATGTCAGTTTGTAAAAAAATAGTTGTAAAATTGGTTGTCTCTAGCATTACTTTTTTTTTTAGTAATGCTAGGGATACAACTAATTTTACAACCAAATGCTTACAAACTGACATGACATCCTATGTGGACATAATACATCAGCAATTAAAACACCAAATTACCAACTCAATATTAACATTAATATTAATAAATCATTAATTGTTGATGAGTTACCTTTACAAAGGATGTCATGTCAGTTTGTAGACATTTGGTTGTAAAATTAGTTGTATCCCTAGCATTACTCTTTTTTTTTTAGTAATGCTAGAGACACAACTTATTTTACAACTAAATACTTACAAACTAATGTGGCATCCAAGGTGGAGATTGCAATGTCATTAAAATAATAATGAATTAATGATGGCTAAATTTAAGTATTATATTTTAATGACATGGCAATCTCCACCTTGGATGTCACATCAGTTTGTAAGCATTTGGTTGTAAAATAAGTTGTGTCTCTAGTATTACTCTTTTTTTTTTTCCATTCACTTGATGTTTGGATAGAAGGAAATGAGAGGTTTGGACTTTGGATTGCTTTCGTGAGAGTGCGGCCCTCTACTCAATGTAACTAAAAAAAAAAAACTATAATTTAAAATTAATTTATAATGTTTACCTAATATGTGTAATGTGAAACATAAGTTACAAAATTTTACAATTAAAACCCTAAGTAGAGATTAATTTGTTTCAATTTTTTAGTTTTAGATTTGGAATAGACTTACTACTTTAATGTGGTTAATGTTTTGAATTAGAGTATTAATTAACTCATACCACCATTTTATACGAATAAAAATCTACTATACCACTCCATTTGCTCCATTTTATACTCAATCAATCAAGACTTGTCACATGTCCACCTATATAGTTAATTTCTAATTATTTCACCTTTTTTTTTTTCTTCTTCTAATTTTCTAATTATTTCACTTACCTAAAAATAAGTCTTAAATAAACCAAACACATCCCCCCCACCTAGCCCTAACACCAACCTCAACTAGCTTTACTGGTAAGAGGTCGTCGGTTCCATCAACATCAATCACCACCACTTGCCAACTCATCAACCGGTGATGACATTGGCGGATCCAGAAGCTTACCGCACTCATCACCAAGCTCCTCCTCGTCTGGCACATCACGTGTCACTAGATCACTCACCATCGTGGGGTCAACGTTGTTCAATTCCTCTTGGTTGAAGGCGGAAGCTGAGGTTGTTCACTCATTCGAATATTTTTTCAATCATATATAACTTGCTTAAAACATATGGAATACCAAATTAAGAAAATACATAAATTTATTGTTCAATACCATAAAATTTAATTTTTAATCAATTTATATAGTTATGATAAGAGAGAAAGATTAGGATTTTTAGATTTTCAAGATAATTTTATAATTGAGTTTATTGATATCCTACCAGTCTATTATTAAGGGTCCGTTTGGCCCGGCGATTTCGCGGGGCAAACGCGCAATTTGCATATAAACCCAAAAAAAATATTCATTTGGCTCTACGTTATTAGCGAAATTGTGATTTTAAAATCGCAAAAATTTTCATTTTGAAAATGGAGAGAACCCCATGCGTTTTTCATTTTGTGCAATTTGCACCCAAAATAATGTTACCGCACCGCGAATTTTTTGGTTTAGAAGGCCTAAACTACCCTCATCTTTTATGCTTAATAACCAAAATATAAAACAAAAACCCATCCATTCCTGCATTTACCTCTCTTATGTTCTTTCTCAACTCACTCCAGTGACTACGGCTATTGTTGCTGCTGCTCCTTCTTCTTCTTCTTTTTGTTCTTTATGGGACAATACAAGAAGTACACAGTATACTTGCTTTTTCTTTTCTTTTTGGGTTTGTCAACCAACAACCCTTCACTTTAATTTAAGTCCAACCACGTGGAATGTCCCTACACCTTTCCTTTTTTTTTTTTTTTTTTTTTTCAACTTTCAACTTTCACTTTTCACATATTTTTATATATATATATATATATATATATATTTTTAATTGATAAGTCCAATCAATATCTTAATAATATATTGAATTTTATATATACTACAATGCTAATCCGAAATATATTTGTTCTATATTTTATTATTATTATTATTATTACTATTAATGTAATTTTTAACATTTCTTACATTAAAAAAGGATAGATATTGAACATCATAATTAAGTCATTTTTTATAATTTTCATATGAAACAACAATTTTAGACCATTATTATTCTAATGTTCATTTAATAGAAATATCATTTTGTTACAAGTTTTACTAAAGGTTTAAGTGTGATTTTATAACATTGATAGTATTTAAAAAATGGCACTATAACTTAACATTATAGTTAAGTCCTTTTTGGTCATTTACATCCGAAACGACAGTTTTAGATTAAAATTATCCAAACGCTCAATTGACAAAAACAACACTTTTTTATTACTTTTGCTAAACACTTAATTGTGATTTTCAAAATTGTGTTTTCAGAATAATGATTTTAAAATCTCATTTTTTAAAAACCGCACTTTTTCAAACAGCTAATCCAAATATACTCTAAACAAATAGTTTAAATTTTATCAAATCATAAGCATTAAAGTTAATAAATTAATATACCTTTTTTTTGGTTTCTATTTAAATTTTGAATGATACAACAAAATCTTCTTGTACTCCTTGATGTATCCCACTAATATATCTAGTATTTCAATCCTCCCTCTCGTATTATCAATTATCAACAATAAATAATAATAATAATAATAATAAAATTCTTAGCCAGTCATTACCGTGTAAATTGGTGGGCCATTATTGATCAATGATTGGACGCTCCTGATAGGCTGATACTATCATATAACACAATCTGGTTGGACCTTTCCACTGTTTCAATATCTCTTCACTCTTCACAGAAACAGAGGACGACAAAAAACAAAAAAAAAAAATGGCGAATTTTGTACTGCAATTCCCAAAGACCCTGAGAACCTTCTCTGTTTCTGCTTCATCTAACGGTATCAGCATATACTATTACTTACTTCTTTATTCTTCTTTGAAATGAATGCTCTGTTTCTCTCTGTTTGTTTTTACTGTTATGAGTATATATCTCTGAAATGGATTGGAATGCAGGGGGTTCAGTGAGTGGGCCCCAGAGTGGTGGGAATGGGGGCCCAGTGATAGTGGAGCTTCCGCTTGATAAGATAAGAAGGCCCTTGTTGAGAACCAGAGCTAATGATCCTCACAAAGTTAAGGAGCTCATGGATAGTATCCAAGAAATTGGCCTCCAAGTACCCGTCAGTATATTACTATTGTGTTTTCTTTATCTCACTTTCTTTTGCATTTTAATTTTTTTTGTTTTTCAAAAAATTACTGGGTCTTTGATAATTGCTGCATTGAGTTTTTGTGCTTTGTTTGGTTTCCAAGAAAATGAATGGGAATTAGAAGAATTTTGTCAATTAAAAGCTGTGTTTGAGTTGTGGAAGACTTCACCACTAAAAGTTGAAGGAAAATAGTGCATTAGGCTATTAGCTATATATACACAAGTTGTTGTTTTCTTGGTTCCACACTCCCAATAATTATCTAATACATCAGATATATGCACCCTCCTTCTCACAGTCGTGAAAGTCCCAACTTTTTTTATTGGTAACTTACACACTTCTTTTTTCTTCATTTTTTTTCACACACATCAAATATGATTTGAACCTTGACTATCTATTAATTCTTATGGAAGAAGGAAGTGTTATTTGAGTCGGAGCTCATTTGATGGGAATGAGATTTATTTATTTGTTTTTTTTCTTTACTAAAATTGATTAGCAGCCTAAAAATGTATGTTTAGAGAACCTAATCAGTCCCTTGGCATTCAATTCCGGGGCTAATGTGAGGGCATTTTTTGTATTAGAGCATACTTTTAGTTGATATTGTGAGCGCACGTTTTAAATTACTAGGTTGGTTGTGATCATTTTAGATTCCAATAAAATGAAGAGAGTACTTGTTTATGTATATCGTTGAGCTGGGATTCATTTTGCACCTGTGAGATTAATTTGATGAAAGATGGTCATTTTGTTTTTGGCTCTATACTGAAAGAGTGATGACAATGTCAGTTGAGATGATGGTTTGCAATCCATGACATTACTTACTGAGAAATGTGATGCTTCATGGCTTGTAAATAAAAAATAAAAAATTCCAACCTTTCATTAGGACCAACAATACCTATCTACAAGTTGTGGTTTTCCGACTACAATATAATGTTAATGTTAGGAAAGTTTTCTCAAATTTTCTAGTTATGTAACGGTGATAGAATATTTTGGCATAACAAGATTAAAGACATTGCTTAGGCTTGATCAGGTGAAGACAGTGGTCAAGCTTTTTGAGAGACTTTAAACCTAAGACAAGGTTGTGAGACAATTGCTTGAAGACATCCAATGACTCCATAGGACAAAGATATAATGTTGCCCTCCATTCAATATGATTTTTTCAAATAGGTATAACTCTCTTTTAGAATTACTGAATGTGCAGAAACTTTTAGGTTTATCAGATAGGTTGGCTATTGGCAGAGAAGTAAAAAAAAAAATTACAATATAATGATGGATAAGTGTGCAATTATAATAAAAGGTTCACTCCTCATTTATATTTGTAGACCTTGTCCTATTTGGATGAATGAACGTTCCCTCATATGAAATAAATCTTAAAAGAACTTTGCCCAATATTCTGACTTTTGCTAAGTATTTGTGGATTCACAATTTCTCTGTATGACTTAATTAATAGGAAAGTTAGACCACATATTCTTTTTTCTTTCTAGAAAATGCAGTTGTCTTTCTCTCTTACTTTTTTATTTTTGGGGGTTGGGAATAAATTTGTATAAATGAAATTAGTAATAAGAACATGCATATGGAGCATGTAATAGGTGAAAATGTGAGGTAGCTTCTATTGTTTTTCATGGTGTTTATGCCTTGATGCCTTGTCTTCTCCAATTGTTGCATGTTGGGGGTTAAATCTGTCTTCAATGCCCTTAATTATTCCTCTATGCCAAAATGTTTTGGTATCTTCTGATACATAACAGATGCCATGACAAGCATCTATGATCTGCCTGAATGTACATTCAATTGATTGAACAAAACTCACATTATAGGATGCTCCCTTTAAAGTTAATTTTTTTTCATAGAAGATGATTGGTGGTGGCATTACACACACACATACTCATATGATGCTTCTAATTTTAATTAACTCACTGTGTCTTTTTAACAATGCAGATTGATATTCTCGAAGTTGATGGAGTTTACTATGGTAGGTGGCAAGAATTGGCTGTGTAAACATAAAAGCCTTTCATGTGTTTTATCAGGATCAATCATGATTTTCTTCTTCATGCTTTTGTAGGTTTCTCTGGTTGCCATCGGTATGAGGCTCACCAGCGCCTAGGGCTCCCAACAATCCGTTGCAAAGTTCGACGTGGAACAAAAGAAACTCTAAGGTTCATTCTGCCCACTGCTAATCTAATCTTATATTTAATATCTGTTGAGAAACAATTTTAAATCTCCTTTTTCCATCTTGTAGGCATCACCTCCGCTGACATTTAGCAGCTAGTCTTTTCATAGCGAATTTGCAACTTTAGCTATATTAATCAGCTCAGCTCTATGTGAACCTTGGAAATCATACTGCAACAATAACCAGATAATCTACCTATATATCTTTGTGTGTGTAGATATGTTCCTGTACGTAGTTTTGCCAATGTACTCGATCTTTAGAGGGAATTTGCTTGAAACTTGAAAGTAAGCTTCTGATATTGATAACATCTGGTTGTATGTTGTCAGCTACGGAAAATTGTAAAATAAAAGTTTGTAATGCAAATGTTTCTTCTTTTTTTTTTTTCATAGCAAAGAGTAATGCCATTATAGTAATTATAATCACAGTTTGGTTTTAAAAGTTATTTTTAGGCACATGATTTGTTACCTTTGTTACCTTTGATACATTTTGTATTTATTTCGAGATGAAAACTAATGATCCCACGAAATAGAATGAAAAGGTGTCCTATCCGGGGCCAAAAAAGCCCTTTACTTGAAGTAGGAAGAATTGGGTCTGGCTTAACTATGCATCTCTTTTCAAGAAATTAACCTTCTCAGGATCTGAAGTATTCTGTGAAAATGAAAGTCTGGGTAAGGATGGGAAATATAAAGAATGCCTTTCAAATGTCACAATAGTGATCCAAAAATTTCAAGTGAAAAGTTGGAAATGATTGATAAGTGATCCAAAAATTTCAAGTGAAAAGTTGGAAATGATTGATAAGTGTAACTCTTTTTTTGTTTTTAATGTATTAATAGAATATAGGATATTTTAAACTAAGTTATTTTTTAGCATGTTAGGTAGATTTGAACAATGATTAATAATTCCACTTTTCTTGAAATGTTGTTTAAAAAACGAATAGGTGCTTGTCTGTTGAAATTACTTGAAGCAGTTATTAACCCTTATTTACATTTTGTAGAAGAATATTTTTGGTACCTCCTTGAGTATTACAAGTTAAATGTGAATGTCATTACATATTTTCAGCACTAGGTTCCATGTCAAACCCTATGAGAACCATGACCTAAGGAAACGAATTTTTGGATATCCCTTGGATAGCGAGTCTCATAATAGATGTGTATTCTCTAAATTGAAGGATGTACAATGTAGTCTATCACTTGATTCCTTTTTGGAAAAAAATAAAATAAAATAAACTTACATTTTATTCAAAATGAAATTCATAATTATATTGTCTCAATAATGGAGCAAATAAGAAATTACATGGCTCTTTTCCCCTAGTTACATTCTAAAAAAGAAAATTCCAACGCTTTGGTTTCTAGTAACAAACTAAGAAAACTTACAATGGATAAGCACTATCCTAAAGCTAAATCCTTCAATCTAAGTGTGGAGGCTAAGTGGTGAGATGAGCAAGTCTTAAGCACCCATCTCGCTCAATATGAAGATCGGTCTCCTAAGAATTGATCAAATAAATTCATTCATAGGTATCACATCATAGGTAAAATAAACAAAATCCTTATAATAAAAAAAGTAAAATAAACAAAATGATAAAAACAAAACATGACATTGAATGAATTAAAACATGAAATCCACCAAAAAAATGTTAGTCCATATGGAATAAATATCGGATAGGGTTAAACATTTTGAGGAATGCAACCATAAATTATGATGAAAGATGATCATAAATGATCATAATTAAAATACGCATAGAACTAATTTATAAACGAAGGACCATAATTGGTTCATGCTTTTGAACATTCTCCATACTCATCTTGAACTCATTCACTATGTGAAATCCAAGAAAATGTCTTATCATGAGGATGAACATATTTCAATACATGTGACCATGCATTTTATGATTTCATGATCATGACTTCATGTTATTTCAATCTTGAGAATCGCTACTTAACCCATGAAATTGCATCTATGGTCTAATCATACGATCAACATGTCAAACTCAAATTCGTGGTTTTGAGTTTGGGTTCAGAAACAAAAAGTGAAAGAAATTTTTTAACGGTTTTGAAACTCCTGTTTGCACAAGGATCATCAAAGGACTGAAGAATTTTATAAGGGTGGAAGGATGGTGTTTTTTAGGTGGAAATGGTATTGGTTCACTCTCAACTTCGAGGGATTTTCAGAGGGTGGAGGTGAGTTCTCTTGGGAGTCAGTTCTGAAAATTCTCCTTTTATGATAAAAGGTTAAAAACTAAAATGGCTGACTGAATTAAATTTTGATCAAAATTAAAAAACTGAAATGGAAAAATAAAAGTACTAATTTGAATTTTGACCAAAGTTAAACGGTGAAATTTATAATTTAACCTTCAAATTATCAATGATGTGACAAAATTCAATGCACTCATTTCAAAAGGAAACTAAAAAATAGAATTATTATAAAAACTCTAGAGAATCCTAATCTCTATTTTATAACTATTGGCACTTGGCAGGGTACTGACTCATCCACATACTTGTATTGGATACCCGAAAGGAACCAAAAATAATTAAGTATGAACGCCCACTTCAGATATATAAATCTCTTGGTCCATTTTAAATGGGACAAAAGCATTTTGCTGCTATAAAATACAAATGCTGAGGTGGACAATCTTTTAAACACTACTTCAAGCCTGAAGGCTAAATTGCCAGTCAGGAACTTCCTAAAACCCATGAATTCATTCATACTTCCCCAGGAGAAGCAAACAAACTTGGCATATTTCTAATTCTGATAAACAGCCTGGAAGTTCAAGGAATGAAATAAATAGCATTAATTTACATTATCAAGGCTACCACAAAAGGGAAAGTAAATTCAGGTATACATTGTCAAAATTTTAATGAACTAGCTCAGTAACTATATATACATATAACTATCCTTGACAAAAAAGCATATAATTTACCACCCTCTTCTTTGGTGTTGGCCATCTTTCTACTTATATGATATTGGACCAGACCTAGATACTGCAAATCTTGGTAATGGGCTGGGACCTGTGCTCCCCGAAGTTGAGCCTTCAACATGTTTCACTTTACGGCTTGAGCTGTAATCCAGTGGCCCAGACCGGCGAACATTCCGGTGTTTGTTTTCAGTCCCCCGTAAGTTTCCACTATCATTATCGTAAAGATGCTCCTGACTATATGATGATGATCCTTTAAAATAACCTGAATCATTAGCAATATACTGAGGAGTTGAGTCACCACGGCCCTGCCGTACTACAGGGGATCCATGTGCTAGTGATACAGCAGGTGAATGGCGGGGTGATACACTTAGTAATGCCAGCAGTGTGGATGGACTGTTCGCGTAGTACTGGCTATAGATTGAACGGAGAATGGCATAAGGAACATGGAGTTCCAGAGAACTTCTTGGAAGGTATGGGGAGATCTCACAAAGTTGGTCTAGGAAGATAATCTGTGCTACAAGATGAGATCTGTGCAGAACAGAGGAAGACATTAACAGTTTGGATTTACATATTAACACAAACTACTATATCCCCAATAGCTAAACTGGAGAATTAGAGAGTAAGCTGTGCAGAAAGACCTAGTCTAGTAGTGTGTCATTTTTCCTTTCATCCTAATTTATACAGGGGCATTTTGAAACAAGTCATATCACTGTGTAAACGGGCATTTGGACACATTATATCATCATGCATTTATGCCATAGAATATGAAATCATAAGTCATAAGCACACCTGTTAGTTTCGCTCCAAGAATCTAGTATAATCCCTGCAGAGAATTTGACAAAGAGCTGCAATGTGGACTTTATGCTTGCTTCAGCTGACAAACGGCTCTGTATTTCAGAATCTAGTGTCTCACTGACATGTCCATTTGAGAAAGATCGTCTCTGCCAATGCTCACGCTCCAATCTAACAAATTCGCTTCCTGCAATCACAGCACTTATACACCTGCAAATGAAATTTGATTGTCAAAGATAGAGAAATGTAATGAGATCCACTACAACATTTCATGTGCAGCAGACTATATGGCTTAACTTTCCAATTAAATCATAAAAGTATCTAGAAGATAAACAACAGATATTTGTGCTATCAAATGTAGTAGTTCCAGCAGATCTACTAAGGCATATAAAATAGTGGGTTTAATTCATTTTCATGTATGCATTTGTTAACATTGTGTTTCAGATAGCATTTGACTCATAAGCTTTCAAGAGTACTTGTCATCAGCCTGATTCAAATTTATGGAAAAATGACTGCATGCCCCACCTTGCCAAGCAATGTATATTGTTGTTGAAGCCCCCTGTTTCGACATTGAAGGCAGTGGTGTTCCAAACATTAGATGCCATGAAGGTGGCAAATAAATATGGTAACAGGCTCCATGAACCATCATTTGCACCCCCAACTTCTTCCAAGACTGATCTCACCCACTGGGAATCATGATCACAGACCACTCCAATGCTGTTTGTCACTCCTTTCAACCTCCTAATTTCCTTCTTTTCAGGTATTTCATCAGGTACATGCTTAACTACCTCAGCTAGTAATGAATACATCAAGGGTGCACCTTCTTCAAGCACAGCTCCAGCAGCTTCAGCTAGAAACCCATCAAAAGCCAGGGCTAGCCCTGCCTGAACACAAAATTCAATCAATGTGTCCACATCAACGATCTGCTTCATAGATGCCTCTCTTTCTATTCTGTCACCAGAATGCAAGCTGCCAGCAATTGCCTCTAGCACCTCACGGTTCGAGCGCAATGATGTGTCAATGCAATTTAAAAGAGCAGCTGTGTGTTCTTTCAGCAGACGGTCTAGCCTGTCAACTCCATAGCCACCAAAAATACGAACGAAGGCCTGTAGTTCTCTCAGATCAGCGACTGAGTCAGCAAAGTATCCACCAACAGGCCTTGTGCTCTTGAAACATTTATGAATAGGTGCAAACAGGATTCCAGCACCTGATATATCCTTGATTATGTTTTCTATGTACCAGTTACATACAGCTTCAGCAGCTGATCCAGTATGTTGTTCTGCCACTTTGTCAAACAAGTGCAGTGAAGAAACTGGTCCTGAGAAGGCTTCTGTGAGCAAAACTTCTCGGATACCCTGGGTTAAATCCATGCTAATATGCTGCTCAGCAAGATGGACAATGCCAATATGTCTGCGAATCAGAGACTCCAAAACAGAAGGTCGTTGAAGATCATTATCAGTTTTAAGTACTGCAAGCAATCTCCTCCTGAAGTTCCCAAGTATGCATTCTCTCATATACTGCAGTTAACAATAGGTGTGTTAGAATCAAATTTCAAGAATCTGCTCCGATTTTATTTGGATCCCAAACGAGTGCATCAACATAAATGTATTTAAATACACAAACATATGCAGCTGATGTGATTTTATCATGAACTACTATAATTGTATATATGCACAAACAAATATATTCTGGATATTAACTGCAAAAGAGGCAAGATGACAAGCTATCTTACAAAACAAATTCAGAAAGACCACTATATCAATAATGTGGGGAAATAATAAAAGCTGACTTTTCTAAATGGTACAGGCAACAAGTTGACATTTAATAAATAATTTAAGACAGTGAAATTCATCACATAAAAGACTATAGGAAGATACATGCTTTTCTATGTTTTTACATTTTAGTAACCCTGAGTGCTTTAAGGATTTTATATCATGTCTTACTCATTTATCAGTTATCATACTTAGGTAGTAACAATTACATTAAGAAGATCGAATAACTACCAGTTTTTGGTTTACTCATTGAAGCCATATTTTGAAACCCTTAAAATGAATACCAGTTTTAAGATAATTGGCCAAAACCAAACCAAAAATCATTTGCTTTCTTGAGATTAGAACCAATACTCTTTTATAATTTTCAGTAATTCAGGTGATGAACTACCTAGGCACCTTTTGGCAACCTTAAGTCCTTAAGTTGTATTGCATAACACATCAATAAAACTATATATATATTAAAAAAAAAAAAAAACAATTCCATTTCTCTAGGAGTGAATGCATCTCTCTATGTGCGTGTTTGTGTCATTTTAGATTTTCTTCACGTTCAAAGTAGGGTACCTGATATGTTTGTTATTTTTATAAGTTAACCCACGTAGATTGGCTATGAAGATAAATATTGAACTAAAACTACCAATTCAGATCCTATAAGGCAAAATTTTTTTTTTTTTGTCAATCTGCTAAAAAGAATACAAATCAAATAAATACACATTTACTTGAAAATTTTGAAAAATACAGCACTACAAATTGTAAGAGTTAATGTTAATTGAAATCATATTATTGAAGGGATCAAACTTTTTGTTCGTGGTTAGTCATCAAACATCACAAAATTGACAAAAAAGAAAAGGATAAGGCTGCATGGATCACTGAACAAGTCAATCTAAATTCTGAAGAACAGTTTTGAACACTTGAGTTACACACATTCACATGCATCAGACACCAGAGGAATTCAAGCCAGGTTGTATTAGGCTCTGTTAATGCCATGTAATATCAATTGAAGAAGGGCTCCTTTTGCTGTTAACTCATAACCATGGCACAGCATCTGGTGTTATTTGTAATAAAACTATATAACCTTAATTTTTTCTTTCAATGTGGAAACTATCCAGTTTTGCTAGGTCAGCAAAAAGGAGTGGGTTTTCGTTTTGAGTAGTTGAAAAAGCTGCCAAATATTGTACAAGATGGTGTTCCAAACAAAAAAGACTTAATGATGTCTAAGCGATTAAATTAAATTGAAGGATAGTAAAACTTATATTAGTAAGGTACAAAATTGATTTAATCAAAGGAGAGAAGGAACTATCTTTAGAGAGAAAGACAACGAGGAAAAATAAAGCACACAAGCACACAAGTACACCATAAAACATTTCTACCCAATTTTGTTATCATCCAAGCAACTGGAGAGGAGTGAAAAAATTAAGGGGCAACAAACGGAACGAATAAGAAGATAAAATGTTTTACCTCCCTCAAGACAAAGACATGGTTTAGAACACATATAGGCTCCATATCATTCAAAACTGAGCACAGATTGGTCAACCTCTGCATTGCAGCTTCTAACCTGCCATCACAAAAGAATTAGACATGCAAAGTTGCAGACACTTCAGGTGAAAGAAAGCAAACTTGGCATTTGATTTAAAATAACATACATTTTTATAGAACTATTATTTTCAGGATAACTCTCATGGCCAGGCAAAGGAAAGCTAGCTGATAACTTTGGAGATTTAGTTGAAGGAATTGAAACTTTTGATGCATGATTGATATAAGAGGCTGCCTGCTCCGGAAGAAGCTGAGAGATTTCTCCAAAATCAGTATAATGGAACAGGAACAAAGGATCAAGTTCAAGTATTTCTTTATGTTACAATATGACTTAAATGTATCAACCTGATTTTCAAGGGCGCCAAATCCTCCTTCAGAATCAAGAATATTGATTAATCCCTCCAATCCTCCCATGATTGATTCAATGAGAGATTCAACATAAAGGACTGCATCCCGACCAATTTTTGTTACCTGCTTGCAGTATGGAATAAAGTGACTTTCATTTCATTTCCTCATTTTTCTGTATGTGTGTGTTCGTGAAACATCTGACAATGGATTTAATCAGGTAGTAGTAGCTGGAAGTGAACATGAACTTGGTCTAAGCAATTACTAAAAGACAAGGCTCATTATTCTGGCAGCATTGCCATCAGTAAAGTCACTATTGTTTGTAACAGAAGTGCAAATGAGCCTCTTTTAGGCAGATTTGGTAAAACTACAATAGATACATGCAACTATGGCTGTATTATTGATATACAACAAAGATTATGATTAGATGATAAATAAATAAAATTATGATTGTTCACTGAACATGTAATACGCCCTATTTCTTATAAAATAAAATAAAAACTTGAAAAAAATAAATAAATAAGGCGTAGTAGCCGCTATCTACAAATTAGAATCATTTCGTGATGAAAAATTAGAATGTCATGTGCTATTTTTAATATATAGTAGGCTTCTAAGCAATTAAAAATATGAAAAATTAAGGATGCATGGGAGTGGGAGGGGAAATTTTTTACCTCTTCCGGAACAATGGGAGAAGCACATTCCGGAAAACTACTAGCAACACCAAGCCATGCACAGCAATGCTGAGGACGTCCTTCTGGTCCAAACATGGTGTTCCTGAAGACCTGTTACAACAATTAAGATCCAAGTCAGCAACACAGACAGCACTTTAACAGAATAAATAGAGAGATAATTCTAAATTATTCTGACAATATAATTGTTTTGGTTATAGTAAGGGGAGCCAGGCAAAGAAGTTACAGAAATAGAATAGAAAAGAAGAACTTACTGCTGTAAGGTGCTGGTGGTAGAAATAGAGTTTTTTAAGACTGCCATGCTTTGATAATTGAGATTCCAGTTCATCAACACATCTACATCAAAAGGAGAAAGAGATGCACATATGCTATTACTCTCTTTTGCAGAAATACAAGTATGTTTTCATGTCATCATACATGTATGTACTAGTGAATTTTATCAATATAAGCTACCATGCTTCTGAACTATTTCAACAGCTTGAAGAAAATAAACAACTTAGATATCATTGTTAGAATATAATGACCTAGCCCACTAAACTTGGAAATGCCATGAAATTGCATTGAAAACCGAGCCAGTGGCATATTCAGAATAACCTTCTTGGTTTTCCAATATGTTTTAATAAAAAGGAACACGAAGTCCTTAAGTCTTGGATTTTTCTTTTATAGCTAGACATTAAGTGTTAAATTGAAATCACTATTGATGATAAAAATTAGGAAGAAAGTAGCTTCAAACGGTTCACCAGAAAAGACTCCAGGTTTAACTTGACTCTTTCCCTTTCTCTTTATTTAATGAAGCTTAAAAAAAATTCGACTCTTTCCCTCTCACTTTTTAATGTTTCTTTTATATATATAATTGTACGGATCATCTAAAGAAGAGTACAACACATTTTCTTTAAAATGTTTCATCGAGTTCTAACAATACCTAGTATTCTTTTTTTCTTGATTAGTAAGTTGTAAGAACCCTATTTCCACATTAAAAACCATGAGTCTTCTTTTCAGTGCAATATTAATTTTGATTGTTGTCACTTATTGCAACAATGAACTATGATATTTAGGAAACTAATCAAAGTCAGATAGAACACCTGGACCAATTGTATGCAGCATTTCCCTCTGATAATAATCCTTCCTTCCCAGTGGAGACCGTAGCTTTCTCCAAATGTCTTATGTTTATGGATGACCGAGAAGATGTGACTATCATCAAAATCGTTAACCAATCCTTTCGGAAATCCTGATTTATAACCACAAATAATTATTTGTTCATAATGTGCCAATAAAGAAGCTAGTACAAAAATGAGAACTATAATACTGATAAAGCAATGAGGAAAATTTTAAAAACAAGACTCAGTTAGTTCAAGGATCAGCATTAAGTCCATATATCCTTGGATTGGTTATCAATAAGCTTACAAGACTGCTATAAATCTAGCTATGCTTTATGGTACTGTATGTTGGGCTACTAAAAAACAACATATTCATAAAATAAGCATAGCTAAAATGAGGACATTAAGATGGATAAGTGAGAAAACAAGGAAAGATTGGATACGAAATGAAGAAATTCGCCTAAAGATACAGGTGACTCCTCTTGATTAAAAGATGAGATTGAGTCACTTGAGATGATTTGGTCATGTGCAAAGAAAAACGGTTAATGCACTAATGAGAATGAATGATTTGATTCAAGTCGAGGGAACGAAAAGAGGTAGAAGACCTAAAATAATATTGGTAGAAGTAATAAAAAGGAAATGTTAATTAAAGAGGTGTCGGAGAGTATGATTTTGGATAATATAGAATGATGGAGAAGAATACATGCAATTGACCAGATTAGTCTGTTGAGATTTCCATAACTGACCCCAAATTTTGAGACTCAGATTGTTGTTGTATTTCTATTGTCTTCTCTTACCTCATACATATACACATGCACTTTTAATTGTATTAATGACCTTGTATTATCATAAAACACAAATTCTGAATATCTTAAAAGGACTAGCTTCGAGATTTACAAAAACACACACCTCAAAAATGAGAAAATCATTGAAACCTCCTGGGCTTTTGACAAAAATGAATAACCTTCCTCAACATGTTCATTAATTCATATATATTAATAACTCTATGTTTAGTTACTAAGTAATTTAAATATAAGAAACTTTTACCCAAAGGAGGTGACAAATAAAATTACAGACTCAATAGCTGGTCAGTAATATTTCAGAAACCTCAGAAGGCTTCTGATATGTGATATTTACTTTAACAAAAATAGAACATGGTCTGCAGAGATATCTTACAGATAGATCGCATGTGATGGCAGAAATATTTTCACCCTGTGGTTTTGGTATGTTTTCAAGGTGCTGAACAATTTGCTGAAGAAGTCCTTTTAAGCCTGCATCTAAATCAAGAGCCACCATTCCCGGAGTGCCCAGCAAGAAACGGATTCTACCAGCACAAGAAGAAAGATATGATAATGCATAACCCCGAATTGCTGCATACAAGTATGAAAAAAATGTATAAAATATTTAAAAATTTATATGAGATCTCTGACTGTAGAAACAAAACAACATAGAATAGTATCTAGTTGCTGCTCAGCAAATTTTATCAGTCATATCAGATAAAATCCATATGAAAGCATCAGTGTTATATCCAGGTGAAGACAAGTTCACTGAGTATATGAAGTCTCATTTTCCAACAAATGACACTTGTCTTGCACCGTTGATATGCTGCTCTTCCTTCCATTTTAATAAATTAAAAACTTCTGCAGGGGGGGTTGAGGTTCAGAAGACAGGATGATTAACTAAACCATCACACCACTAAATTAATGTGGACCAAAAAAACTAACAAACAAAAATATGTCTCTCATGCAAAATGCAAGTTATCACGGTAATGCCAACTTAAGATATATATTATGTGATGATAATTAAAATCACAAAGCTAATCATGTAATTGGTTGTAGATTACCGTGGCGCAAAAGCGAATATAAGCCTTTTGAAAACAGGGATAAGGGTTACTTAATTTTAATTTTTGGGTACTAAATCATCAGATGGTCCTCTCAATTAATTCAGACTTCTAGAAACGTAAGGTTAATCATGTTTAAATCTGCATGTAAAAACAAAAAAATAAAAAATCAACAGGGTTATGCAACATTCCTAGATTAGGGAATGTAATATCTTCACATCTCAATAATAGAAAATTATGCCCCCTAACTCGAAAGAGAGTAAGTTCAACAACTTTTGAGTGCATTTCACAATTTTAATTATTTGTATTTGGTGCAAAATAGCCAAGGACTTGAGAGTCAATATAAACTATCTTAGTGTGCATTTGGATGAGCTTGTTTTCATCAGATTTTTTTTTTTATTATTCTGTAAAAGTGCAGATATACGTCGCAAATGGTGATGCTATAAATAACTGTACATTCTCTTTTGAGGTGAAAATAAGCTCATTTAAATGAAGCCATAGAAGGAAATTAGATATTCATAACTTTTAACTAGTGAGAAAAAATTCCTGTCAGAATAAGTCTAACCTGCAATACAGTAAAAAAAAAAAAAAAAAAAAAAAAAACTAACCTGCAATATACTTGCGCACTAAACAGCATAGGCGATCAATTCCATCTAATAGGAACCCAACAGTTGGATCGCTTGGATCCTGAAACCAAGTTCATGGTAGTTAAAGTCACACTTCATTAGCTGGTAAGGCAAACAAAGAACTTGTGGTTACTGATCTAAGCAATAAAGGGAAGGAAAACTTCACTTACTATGTCCACTGGTACCATTCGTGCAGTCTTAGATTTTGATGAAGCAATTCCTACATGTTGGAAATACCATATGACCTCAGACTGAGCGAAACACAAGGCAGAGAACACCATCTGTAGGAAATACCAAATCATTAGAGAAAGCATCAGTCAGCACTACAAGATATCTATTTTACAAAACTACTAACAAATCACATTTCTTTCTAAGTAACCACCCCCACGCAGATCTGTCAAATTTACAATACCACCAATCTTTAATGACCCATAACCAAAAAATCAATTACCACCAATCATTCAACAGACACCGGAAAATATAGTTAACACTTAAGATCCCTTATCTCTTATTGTAGATCTACAGTTTAATGGGAAAGGGGAAAAAATGGTTTACAGGAGTACAAAAGATTCGAAAAAATGGACTGGACCAATTAAAGAAATAGAAGTAAAATATAAAAATGGTTTCAACCACTAGAGTCATAATTTTGTGTAGCTTTGTGTATGTGTAAATGCATGTATTGTCAAGCCCTCGCAACATTGTGTTTTGCTAATTCAGCTAGCATATTCATACCATAGTGGACAGCACAGAATATCAAGGGGAAGAAAATGAGGTTGGCCGAATTCAAGTACTGCAATATCTCTGTGTGTGTGTGTGTGCATGGGTGGGTGGACTACAGAACTTCAGGGGTGTGACACAAAATAGCTCATTCAATGAAGTCTGTAATGACAGTTTACCTGAATATTTGGAGCTAATAAACTAGGCTGATCAGTAAAGAAAAACACCATTCTTCCAATCTCTTGCTTCAATAGTATTCTCCTCTCACGATGTATGAAATCACAAGATACTAATGCTTGCTCATGCACTTCACTGCAATGATCAACCAACTTTATTATATCAAATTCAATGCTGATGGAGCCATAAACATCAGAGAGGTTAGATAAAAACTAGGTATTTTGATGGATAATTGAAACATGAGGAAGAAAATTATAACATCCAACATAAATAGACAAGGTTGTTTGAGAAAAAAGAAAACTATGGTTAAATTTATAATTGCTTCTTTTTATATATATTTATAAATTTATATTTACTTTTAATAAAAAAGTCACGTCACTATTAGAACAAGTATTTTTATGAAGTATGGACACGAATACAACTCAAACTTTATGTGAGAATGTCAGTGTAAGCAGTGAAACAAACAATACATAGATATTGGTCCTAAATTTTATATTCTTTTTAATATTCTTAGGAAGGATGTATCCTAAAGTTTGGAGTGTATCCATTATGCATCCAAGAATAATTTATAAGGATTGACACCATCACAAAAGTAGGCTTTTACCTTCTGACTCAATTTTGTTGATTTTAAGTTACATTGCATGGGCCAAATGAGTCATTCTCTGTAGACATCCTACAAGGTTTTAAAGATCAAATGAAGAGTTTATGGTAAAACCAATTTTTTAATAGGTCAGCGCTGAAAGAGTTATATTATATGTGAGTGGCAGAATAATCATTTTCTGCAAATTTTGTACAATTTGCTATGGGCTTAATTAGGTGTATCTACATTATTAAGCTGGTACTAGAGTTTCCTACCAATTTCTAATAGTAGAAACCACAATATTGTGCACAAGTCCAGAGTGTCCACTAAGAATGATATCAGTATAAGAATATAAAAAGTGAGGAAAACTTTGAGCATTTATTAATATATGGCAGTTTCTGCAACATGCCAAGTACAGAAATGATATAAGTTAAGACCAATACCATCAAAAAGAAACTGCAAAATCATTATTTTAATTCACCTATAACAAGTTTTTTTTTTCCTCATTCATCCATAACAAGTTTTTGTTTTTTTTAACTTTGGCCTTCTGCATTTAGACTTTGGGATAGAAGAAAAAGAAGTTAATAAAAATTTCAGATTGTACCTGATCATTTTCTCAACCTGCTTCGCAACACTATACTCCAGATCTGCTTCTTTCTGCTTTGTACGTCCTGATTTTGCCATCTTCTTTGATTCTAATATTCGTGGCAAAACATATAACAGATAGTCCTCATGCAAATGTAGGTACTGCATTTTAATGTTTTACAATGACAGTCAATGACTCTGACCCAAAAAAAAAAACCTTCTGCAAATGACAAGTACAATTTCAACAACAAATAGTAGAACCCACCTCATCCCTGAATAATGTAAGAACTAAATTTTCCTTCAGTACAACCTGTAAGCCAGAACCAATTAAGAAAAGGGAAAAAAATTATCAGCTGAGCTAAATGATGACCAAACCTTTTTTCTCTGATCAAAGAAACCAGGAGAAACACCGAAAAAATAACAACTCAATTGGCCAATCTTTTTCCCTAATGTTTGTGGTGTTCTTCTGATAATTCAGTGGGCTGTGGACATTAAAGTGCAGTTTTAAATAATTGTAGATAAGAGATAATCGAAAATTATACAAGATGATTCTATTTAAAGAGATCTAAGAATCTCTTTGACAATGACATCCAATTCGGCATTCTATTCTTATTGACACATGTACATTGGACATATATCAGCAACAGGTACCAAACTATTACGCAAAAACCCCTAGCAACGTACAGTTTAAAATTTCAGAGTGTTGAATTTTGGACATTTCAGTTAGTAACAACATTTTCGGACCAGTATCAAAACTTAATTCCTTTTTGAAAAATTATAACTATTAGTTGGCCATGGAGGAACACATGGACACATGGACTGAGAAACAGTGAGGCCAGCAATGGAGATAGGCCACTAACAATGCATTCCTTAGCCGCTAAAGATGCAATTTTCATACATGGAAATTCAATTGGCTTAATAGATTTGCATTTCAGATCCACACAGACAGAGAAAGAAAGAGATAGAGAGATAGAGGTGGTTAAGGAATCTTCATACCCACTCCCATTTGCAGATGAGAGGGAGAGAGAGTGAAAGGACGATGCTTTGTTCATTGATAAAAGCTAAAATAGGTTTCTTGGTACTAATAATATGCTTCTGGAGACTTCTTCAAGGGTAAAGTAAACACATTAGAAATCTTTCTAGGTGAGGCATTTGGGCTCTAAACATTTTCACCTTTTTTTGATAAGTAGTCCCCATCTTTTTGTTTTAGTTACTGCTATTAGCTTCCAATCCGATTGCCACGTAACCAGTCTACCCATATAGGCCAATGGGAGTGTATAAAAAATGAACCCACCAATTTTATTTGTAATCTAGCATGTAGGCCCAGATAAAATCCCAAATATTTTATATATATATATATATATACCAGTAATCCAAAAATGGTATGGAAGTATGCACAGATACCAAAATATTCTTTTCTAGTGACCAAATCGAACAGCCTTGGTATGGTATTTATAACTTTGGTTTTAACTACAAAAACCTTGTACATATGTTAGCTACAACACTTAAATGCACTCACATCCGTGTCAAAAACACCATGCTTAGTTCATGAATTTGTTGCCTCCCATTGAACTCTTACATTTATACTAGTATAAGCCATTTTTATAAATATTGCAAATAATCTTTATTTGCATTGCTAGCACTATGTACATAGGGTACTTTATTTCCATAATGATGCTTATCATAGATTTACATACTTTTTCTTTCTCTTGATGTAAGCTAAATTCAAATGGAAACTTTATTGCATAAGAAGAGCAAAAAGGAACCAGGCAAATGTCTGGGGTTTACCATGGCAATATCAATGCTAGTGACGCGAAGCAGCTCATCAGGACAAACAAGATACCCAAACAATACCCATTCACGGTAAGAGGTAACATTTGCGAGATCCTGTGCTCTCTGCAGGGGGATAATGACATAAGAACTGCAGTGTAGTAAATAGTAAACGCTACTAACAAAAGCGTTGCAAATTGAATACTAAAGATGCAGCATGGTTTAGAAAATAATGTAGACCTATCTCAAAATCATCAAAAGTAACAGTATCTACCATTGGGTGAGCCGAATTTGTTAGAATATCTGGATATCGAGGATGATAAGGACTTAAAAATCCCTCATTTCTAAGCTTCCTTGTATCCGTTGATAGGAAAATAACAGGACCGACAGCTTCTAGTACCTGGAAAATGAAATTGAAACTTCCATTACAAACTTAGACTAATTCCACTCGTAAGAGTTCGTCCAAATGGAGGAGCACAAAAATGTCATAAGATGATCATCTTATCAAATGAAATGAGAATTACAACTAAAAATCATTTTAAAAATATTTTGATAAGAAAAGGATGAGATTAACCTCCCCGATACGTGGGCTCACAAAATTTAAATCCTCTTGTAATCCTTTCAATGGCGGGTCGTAAGAGTCTATAAATTGAACCAACCTGAAATCCAGAGACAGAAAGTTATAAGGTGTGATGCATCAACTGAGAATACAAATCATTTTTTGTTAGTAAGTTAAATGGGCAATTAGTAGACCTTAAACCCATAACCTCGCCCACACCCCCACCTTGTTCTTACAAGGAAAAGAGGTGTCATTTAAACCAAACCTCATTGGTAAATCATAGGACAGTTGTCCTCAACAAATATTAAGAAAATTAATAAATAAAATGAAGAATAAGAAGAAATATTATCTGCAACTGGCCATTGAATATTGACCCAAGCATCTAAAAGAATGTTTTCCTTCTCCTAAAGATTGTCATGTTATAATAAATACATAGTTATACCTATCAACATTGATAAAGATAAATATCCCTTTTTGGTAGCCAAATACAACTCATATGCCCTGAACGGTTTGAAATTGTGACCTCTCGTCTGCCCCTTGATAATATAAGTAGATTTCATTTGGTTCAAAGACCATTGGCCCCATGACAAAAATTATCACAACTACTATTTATCACACAAAGAATAAGTACCAACTTTAAACACTGTATGCAGATCATAGGACCACTTGGGCATGAGAATAGTGGGTTAACTTCCTTTTTTTTTATAATTAAAAGTATTGTATTAAAACATAGGTTATTTCATGTTCACAATAATAAACACAAAAGAACCTAAAAGAAATGCAAATAATTATGCACAAGTGTTAAGTGAGGAAACAAAATCTAGAATTGAAATGATAGTGTAAGACCCCACGCATGTGACCAATCAAAAAGAGTCCGAAAGAAAGCAGATTCCAACTCATGTGTGAAACATAACAACATGATTCTCTTCAAAAAGTCAAACCCATTCAGTTACATAGAGGCAGTATAACCTCTAAAAATTCCTCCTCTTCTACTATAAGCAGCAAAGTAAATAGAACCCCTAAATTTTCTAATTCATTCCAGTGATTTGGGCATATAGAATTTCCTCCAAACATCTTTGGACATCAGCTTACTGCCACTAACAAAATTATAAGCTAGCTGTATAATCATTAAATAAAAAAGTAAAAAGAAATCCAAGATACTTCTAAATTCATAATAACCAACCCTTGAAGATAATTTTAAAAATTAGGAATATCTCCTACCTATGGTAAAAATCACAATCTCGGTCGTTATTTGACATGGCATGTAAAAGGTTATAGATTTGAAGCACCATTTTCCTCGGAATCTGTTATGAAAGCATTGCATTAGCACAAATAAAAACATAATGTATGGTACATGACGATAGACATATATAGTTAAGACAAAGCACTCAAAAGGTATCAACTAGAAGAAATTGAGAGAAGTATAAATGGGAAGAAAATGAAGGATAGATGAACAAAACACAATGGAAAGTTGACTTGCCTTCTCGGAGAAAAGGTTAACACGAACAAAGGAACAAAAGAGATCCATAAATGCATGTAGTATAAGCGAGTTCTGATGGGGCTGCAAAATACTGTCCAAAGTTAACAAGCATAGCCTTGATGATTTTTGTCAATAAATAATTACTCCAGCAGTTTAAATAGTGAGAGAGAGGAGTAGAGATTTATTATTTCAGCACCCCCTCATGTGGACCCACACAGGGCTTCAAAACCCAATCACATGGTTATTACAAATGTCCTAGGGACTTGCTCTAATTTCACATTAATTTTACTCCAAACTTACCCTCATCACTTTTATTAAATGGTTTCAAAAGATATATATAACACTTCTACTGATTATGATGATCAAGATAGAGATTGAGTTTCCTCTTGCACTCAAAAATTTGGGCCATTGTTGCTTAATAATACTATTTTAAAATTATTTATTAATTAGGACTGTTTTAAAAGTATTTGGGGATATATCCTTTTTAAAATCTTGTCTATCTCAGAGACGAGTTCCACTAAAACATGAAACTCGTCTCTTCAAGAGACGAGTTCCGTGCTAGAACTCGCCTCAACAAGAGACGAGATTTAAGAAAATGCTATTTCCCAATAGCCAAAATAACTTCCAAAATTGCTATTTTGCAAAATATTTTTTTAAAAGTATTACTATTAAGCAAAAATGGCCCAAAATATGACTCAGAACATTAGATCTATAAGCTGACTTTGCATCCCCAATACTTTCACTTCTTCTTCTAGCATCCTAAGGCTGTTAAAATAGCCTTCAAACAACCATCCACCTCTCCTAGAGTGATAATCTTGTCAAATACATCTTTTGCACCATCCATACAATCAAACAATTTTAAAACACATAGAGAGCAAGATCATTACACTAGGAGAGGTCAAGGGTTCTATGAAGAGCCTGAAAGTTTGGTCGAACAACCTTACAGATGATAGAAGCACATAGAAGTGAGAACTCAAAAGCTTTATAAACCAGAAGTTCTTAGTCAGATTTTCAAATGGAAGAGGAAGATCAATTTTTCTTGTACCTTTTTCCCCATGGCAAGCACTATACAACTATTGGTTTCCCTTTATTAGAAGTTAACAACTGAACCTTCTAGAGTGACCAGTTGCTAACATTTTCTACTCATCTATATGATAGTAACATCTCTCATGCAGCCCTTTATTTCTTTATGTCAAAGTTTACATCCATAACATATATTTTGCGCAGTGAGAAGGATTTGAAACTCACCAACAATGTAATAACTGTGCTGCTTAGATCCAATATAAGCCGTAGAGCTTGTTCTCGAAACGCCATCAAGTCAAGAAGAAGCTGATCCACGCAAAAGAAAGCACTTAAATGAGGTTGGCAACTTTAATTTCATTATTTGACACGAAGAGTCATATAAAGAGCCTGTTTTGAATCAATATTATGAAGTGGAAGCTTGACAGATCCCCACAATTCATTCCTAGGATGTTTAGTCAAAGCTTGCAGTACAACAAGGAAGTTCCAGATAAATTTGATGTCATGGAATATGCTTAATAAAAAGGGAAATTTAATGAACTTAAGAAATAGAAGAATAAAAAAGGAACAAAGAGGAAGCAGCTCCTCAATTCAAGAAAAATGCCAAAAAATATTACTTAGAGAAGTCATCTCATTCTATTAACAAATTAAACTCAAACAATGATTACAAGACGAGATAATGATAACAAATATAAAGAAAGGGGAATGTTAATCAAATGATATGACACTAGAAGTCTAATTCACAATATAACATTAGAATTCCTTTCACCACCTCAAGTATGAGCTATCCATCAAACTTTAAGTATAGATTATACTCACAAAAAATAATAATATTTCAAGCTTGCTCATACCAATTCAAATATTACACATACTTGACAAGAAATGCTTTTTTCTCATGATATATTTTATGATTACTAATACCAAAAACTGTCTTACCATGGCAAAGTAATAAAACTCATCCTAATTGTACCTCCTTTGTCAAAGCCTCATACAATATTAATGTCAGTTTGAAACAAAGCCAGCTTCGGAGATTTCACCTTGACCTCTTTTTGAACCATTATTCATGCAAAACATCGCAACAGCATTCAAACTTCAATTATCCTCTCTTGTCATCTCCTCATTGGAAACATTTTCTAATTAATTTCTCACATATTTATTATAGAACAATGAATTTCAGTTAAAATAATGCTTCATAATTCTCACTGATCATTGTGCCACATGAGATAACCAAATGACCTGGTAAGCATACTCACATAGTAGAGAATACATGTGGCCAACCCTAACTAGTTTGTTGAGGATTCCTAGCTGACCCCAAAAATTTTGGGACTAAGGCTTGGTTGTTGTTGTTGTTGTATATGGGGCAATTGCAACTACAGTGCTTTCTTTTTAGTTCCAAAATCTTATTGTGGTAATTACTAGGTTTCCTCTAATTTTATAGCTAAGGCATAGCTTATCCGCTCTGCTAAACATATGCGTGAAGCTATATGGAGGTTCTATCATGACAGAAGTGTGATCATTATGAGAACCAGAATTGACAAGCTAGATATTTGAACAATTGAAGGCACATGCTTGGCTGTGAATTTGACAACACTAAATCAAACTAGCTATTTGTCATCAGGACATTAAGCAAAAGACATGATTACGAAGAGTGAGAGGAGAATTAATCTTTTGATTGCTGGTCCTAATGTGCTATAGAGGAAAAAAATAATAATAATTTGGTGACCAAAAAATAAGTTTTGCACGCAAGCTTAATTTTAACATACACATAATGGAATAATGAATAACAAAATCTGCGTCAAAAAGAAGTAGAAGAAGAAGAGAAGAAAGAATTAAACATAAATACCAACTCTATACCTGAACCCATGGTTCCAAGCTCTGCAAATGAAGTTCTGCACTATCATGCATAGCATCCAAAGCAACCTTATCAGCCTGCAGCAAGGTCACCCAAGGTGAAAGAATTCACTAGTGACACAGAAGTAAATAGCAAAGAAAACACCTGACATTCAAAGGGAAAGGAAATCAATTCTTACACGTTCAAGTTGTAATTTGCTAAAATGCTCCGGAAACTTCTTTGAGAGCAAAATGCAAATTTTCGGATGGTTAGGAAACACACCCGCTTTCCAAAATGCTTCAGTAAATACATGGCCAACTGGATCTGGGTAGTCCAAGATTTGATTCAACCTATACATTTTAGCCATAAGACCTTCAGCAACTTCATGAAGTTGGACCACCCACTTCATGTTCAAACCCTTTTGAGAACTGCCCAAACTCTGGACCTGTCCATCAGGACCGGCATTCCTAGAACTCCTAGATGTCGTTGGAGGTGTCATTTGTGGACCCAAGTACTCAGTCCATCTTGATGGGCCCTCCCATTCCCTTGATCTTCCAGCAGGGGGTGACATTGAGGAATCTTGACTTGAAAAATGTTGTCGTGATTTTGCCATTGATAAATTAAACCTCCACTCAAAACTTTCTGCAAACAAAGAAAAAAAATTTTTACACAATGTAAAAAAGAAAAAAACACAAAATGTACAATCCAGTTGCGAATGAAATATAAATATGAATCAAGTTATATTTTTATCTTCCTTTTCTCAGTTTTTTCTAGGTGTTTAAGGGGCATAATTCTCTGCATTTGCAATCCAACTATTTTAGCTTTCAGCCTCTAAACCACTGAATCATCCAATATTTCTCCAAAGAAGCTTCACTATTATTACACAAGCCCTCATGCTTGGTTGGCAGCTAAGAAAATGCAGGATAAGATACGAGCTTCAAAGTGTTGAAAACTGTTACATTCCATACCCAATAGAACAAAATCTCCACTCAGAGCACAAGAAGCTTTCTAGTTGAATTGAGCATTATATATACATATACCAAAGACAAAAACATGAAGCACAACAGATAACATCCACAATTTTCACTTTGTTTTCATTTTCTTCCAATTTCACATCAACCAAACAATACCTAAACCCAATTCATAAACCCCAAAGAAAAGCAAACATATCCAAAATTAGCAACTTAACATAAATTTCCACCACACGTAACAAACAATAAAGCATACCTACACAAAATTCTCTATTTGGTTGCCAAGAAAATACAAGAAAAGCAAAAAAAAAAAATCTCAAACACCGTACTCACATTCTAGTAGCTTCGAAGGATGAAAAACAGAATCGAACTGAGCTCAGCTAAGCGGAACGCGAAATTCGGGAGTCAACATGTTGAAAATTCTTCTTCACTTCCACCACATTTTTCTTTTCTCAGCAACCAAACAGCGCACAAAATTAGTAACTCTTCATGAATTGCCAGCACATGTCATGAACAATAAAGCATAGCTACAATAAATTATCTGTTTGGTTGCCGAGAAAATGCAAGAAACAAGTGAACAAAACAAAATCTAAAAAATCTTATCAAATAGTTCAGGTAAACAGAAGGAGAATTTCCGGAGTCAACAGTGCTCTTTTTTCTTTTCTTTTGTTTTCTCAGCAACCAAACAGAGCACAAGGAGTTAGAGAGAGTAGCGTACAATTTAAAGGTAGAGGTTGTGAGAATGAAGCTCAGATCTGAGTCTGCCTATTTAATACTCCATCACGGACAGTATTTTAGAGAGAGAAAGAGTGGAGTGGTAGTTGGTGAAACAAAAACAGGATTTGCGTCTCTCAAATTTTTTTTTTTTTTTTTTTTTTTTAATTGTTGGTTTATAAATGGTGATCCATTTTGTTTTTTATCCTTGTCTGATTAGGAAGGGAAAGGATAATGTAAGAGCTCCTACATTTAATAAATAAATAAATAAACTGTGGTTTGATTCTAGATAATAGTTCTTAGTTGAGCTTTCAGAATATATAGTCTATAAATTAGATTTATGAAATAAAGCAAATTTACAAACATAATAGATTTTCTGTGATTTTTTTTATAGAAATAAAAGTATCATTTAGATATCCTATTAATGAGATTCATATATGGCATGTGGATAATTATTATTTCACAGCACGAGATGAAACAGGACAAAAGATTTTATAGTTCCAATTTTGTCGCTTAATTGGACATACATCTCAAGTGTTCTAATTAAACATACAAGATTTTCCTATAAATCAGGTTAGATAAATTCACATTCATTATATATATATATATTTTTTTATAATTCAATAATTATGGGTGGAAAGATTTATATATTGGATATTTTCGTTGAAAACACTAGAAAATATCCATTAAGGGACAACTTACAAGACTACTTTGATCAGATTATAAGACTATTCATAAGATTATTTATATATATTTTAATCACATAACTCGTTAAATCAATTAAATAATTTACATATATGCTATGGGATTAATAACAATTCTTGTTTGAGTTATCTTATCATATAGAGTGGGATGGTATTTATTCCAAACTAGTTATAGGAAATTTTTTAATTTGTTATTTGTTTTTAAGAATATCTTTTTGCTTTGAGGAAAAGGTTGTGAAAGCAACAATGAGGACAACCACATGTTAGCACAGCTCTTGAGACAGGTGATCATCGGGTTTATTTATTTTTAATTATTAATATATATTTTTATCATAGTTATTGTTAGGCTCATTTTTTTTAATTTTTTTGATAATCATTGTTAGGCTCATACGAGGCAAACTAGGAGGCACGATGTACATGATATATATACTGACGTCTAAGACAATTTATCAAATTGCACTTCGAGTTTTAATTTATTGTTTTTTTCCCAGTACTTGGTGAATTTTCGAACTAAATGTTATAAAATATTACAGCGAATTTTCTTCAAATTTGCTAAATTTCAGTTTAACCATAGAAATTTGTCAGGTTTTTAGTAAAATTAAGAAGGATTTGATCCTTGCATATGATGTGAACCATAATTGAAGCAGAGGTACTCATTGAAATCGATTTGCAAAACTTTCTCTCCTTAAAATCTATTCCTTACTATTCAAGATTAATGATGAAACCAAACAACCCCATTTCTCCACCGGCCAGCTATATAGTTTATATTATATGTAACAATCGTTTCTTTATCTACTAGCATGATTTTCTTTTATTTGGAACCTAATACACTATGTTAAGAACTAATTAATAAAATATATGGTGATTAGTCATTTGCAAGCAAGAGTGACATGACTTTCTTTTATATGGAACAAACTAAAGTATATGTTGATTGTTGAGACTTGACACCCTCATAAAAGTAAAAGATCAAAATTTATGACATATTATCAGAATGAAAGCACGTATGATAATTTATTATAAATTTAGAATGAAAGTACGTATCTGAGCAAGTACTCAACTGTTTAAAGTTTATCCCATATCCTCATATCAGTATAATTAACCCATTTTGGGCCATGGCTCACATAGCTTTTAGGTGTTGGTAATGGTATACCAATATACCATTGTACAATTTGTCAATTTGTGCTTGTTGGAATGTGACAATGTGCATTATTAATGAAAAAGTTTGCATCCGCCCAAAAAGACATACAAACGGATAAGTTATCATCCAGAGGTCACGAGAGAAGAAAGTTTTAGTAGATAAAAGTATCAAATTAACACCATGTAAAATCCAGACCCAAAAAAAAGAAGATGGAAGAATGCTAAAGCAAAATCGATATGGTCCATTCTTGTTAAACAAAAACCAAAAGACTTTTTAAATACTTTTACACAAAGTGCCCCACCAAACTCTTTAAATTTCCGAATGTCAAGTTTTGGTTGTGTTAGTTGAGACTTTTGTCTTATGGTCAAGTTTACAAATTTTAGGATTCTGAAAGTGATGCTGAAACTGCCAAGATTTTTTTATTTTTTTTCGGCTAATATTATATCATTCAAAAATGAGATTTGGGATTTAACTCTCTGTGGTGCGGAGTCTGCAGAAATTAAGAATTTTTCTATGAATAGTAAGAAAAAAAAAAATAATGATAAGCATGATAGTGTCTTCTCTACATAATTGAACCAAAAGGTGTATGAGTGGAACCCATGATACCGTAGGTCCTGCTACATATAAGAATTATGTGATATAGTTGACTTTCTTTATTGTAGTGGGAGTTGCAATTCTCAAGCTGTGCGTTTATTACAAGGTGATTCACTCACTTTAGAATTCAGATAATGAAATTGAAGACATACTTGGCTTAGACATCAAACCAGCATGATTGCATTTTTCCTGTAAGTATGAGTGTAAAAGAGTGCTATAATGTGCAAAATATGGAGCAAATCAGCTCTGAAGATGATAATAAATTAGCCAAATAGGTCATTTTCTTTCATAAAGATCATGTTGCGATAGAGTCTAAACTGTTACTATCATTTTGAGGGCTTTTGAAACCGTCCCTACCATTAAATGGAAAGCTATAATTCCTTTATGTTGTGGAAAGGAAAATAATTGAAGTTAATGAAATCATTCACTACAATCCAAAAACTGAAGATGACGCCATTGGAGGAGAGGAGTGAGGTTTGCTTGCAATCCAAGAACAGAAAGGGGAGAAGGGTTAGTCTTGTGGAATTGGGAATTGATTGATGGTTTATTACAGCGAGAAGAGTAGAGGAAATGACATTTTATAGGAGGAGTTATATAAATAAATTAAAAATTTACAAAGCGCGCCAACAAATAGAGACGGTCTCGGAGGAGTGCTGTGCTAGTGGTTTCTCTTCCGTATTCCATCTTTAAACCTTGCATGGGCTGCAATATTAATAGAGAACTAAACTATAATCATCTTTAAACCTTGCATGGGCTGCAATATTAATAGAGAACTAAACTATAATCAGCGGAATGAGCGGCTTTTTTTCATTATTTTTCTAAAAGTTAAGTTTCTAACAAAGCAATTTAATTAAGAAGAAGGAAAAAAATAATAATAATAACGAAAAGTAAAAAAAAAAATAATAAGAAAGAAAAGTGTAAAATAAAAAATGTAAATAATTTTTCTTTATGCTTAAAAATAAAAATAATCATTTTTATTATATCTTATCAAATGTATTATACTCATTTTTCTTATATTACATCAAATGTATTATACTAAGTCTATAAAGATAATTATCAATAATTTTCTAGCGTAATTGCATCGATTATGAATTTCAATCACTTTGGTAAACCTCAATTGTTCCATATAGAGATTCTAAATGTTCAGAGGTTTCTCATTTTTGTTTAACGTACAACACTTTGATAGTACAAATAAATAATACAATTTGTCACATATTTATCCAATCTTTACCTTTTTTTTACTTTCTTTTGTTTCTCTTTTCATCTTTTTTTGGGCAATTTATTACTTATTAATAATTACATAAATAATATCTGTGATCTTAGAAATCCATCATATAACAAATTGGTCCACAGAGATAAAAATGACAATGTCATCTTAAGTCTAACACATATCTCTTAAAAAATTTAACACATAGAAAAAAAAAAAAAATGTAAAGATGTTATTCCCTCTACCCCTAAAAAAAATGAAAAAAAAAAAAAAAATGAACACAATTACCTATTTTGGTTATCTCTAAATGATAGTTCATTAATGTCCTAAATCTCAGATAATTTGAATGTTGTCTCATCAATTCTAATATGAGTGTTGAAAAATAATTTATACTTAAGACTTACCCCAAAAAATATATTAAACAGATAATTGTCAAGTTATTTAGCATATCCAATTGTATAAAAATAAAATGATCAAGTCAAACTATATTTTATATGCAATTAGATAGTATCAAACATTGTAAAAAAAAAAAAAAGCATTTTTGGATGCAAAAATAGAGGACTACGTACAACTTAACCAAGCAAAAATACTTCGAATATATCCAATTGTATAAAAATAAAAAGATCAAGTCAAACTAAATTTTATATGCACTTAAATAGTTTCAGAAATTGTAATTAAAAAAAAAAAAAAAAACATTTTTGGTTGCAAAAAATAGAGGACTACAACTTAACCAAACAAAAATATTTCGAATGTAAAATATACATATTGCAATATTACATATTGCATAGAAAAACTCACCCTAACTATATCCTCCACTCTTTTCAAGACCAACTCAGCTAATGCATCTACATGCATGAAAAAAAAAAAAAAACATTTGATCAGAATCAATTGAGATTGCTAATAACAATGAGACACGTTTTATTTCACCCTTTAAGATCAATTCATTAAGGTATCTTATGACAGAAGAACATCCTTTTATATAATTATAACTAGAGTCATATAACTCACGAAAGAATTTCATATAATAATTCAAATAAATATTTTAAAAATATGAGATTCTACCTCATGCTCCTTTTTAGTTTTCACGAAGTTATATCGTCATACAATGACTATCATCATTGATTTAACTTTTAAAGCAAAAAGGAAACGAAACTTTTATGGCCAAACCATATATATAGTAAAAGTATCATTTTTCAACGTATCTGTAAGTATTAATAGCTATTTAGCATTCAACTTGGAAAAAAAACTCAACCTAATTGTAGCAGTTTATAATCTAAACAAATATTTGCTCTTTAAATAAAGAAAATATAATTTTCAATTATCAACATAGCAAACACATAGAAACTTAACTTGAGAAAAGACGAAAATGAAGGTAATACTTATGTAAATTTTATCTTGTCCAAGCTCATATTTCCACTTAAATATTAAATATTAGAAAATAATTGTACAATAGTAAGTAAATTAGATACAAACAAAAAGAAAATATAATATAAATTAATACAAACCTGAAGAAGAAACAACACAGTGGGAGAAAGTGAGAAACCAAAAGATTATAAAAGTGGAACCAAAAGGAAATGAAGAGAGAAATAAATTTTGTGATCCCAGGGATTGAACCCAAGCACTCATAAAGGAGTGGAACTTTTTAGGGAGAGAAATGACTTGGAGCGAATGCCCAAGTTATAATTTAATTGCATATTTGAAATAACATATATTGTGTTTAACAGATTTGAGTAGAATATATCTATTTATATATAAATTAATTAATAAGACCATTTAATTTATTAAATTAAGCATTTAATTAGGTAGTGGATATTTAATTTATTAATGGGGTAGTTTTTATTATGGAGTAGTGGATATTTAATTTATTAATGGGGTAGTTTTCATTATGGGGTAGTGGATATTTAATTTAATTTATGTGCCACCTAAGATACTACGTGTCAAGTAAAAGATATTGCCTTAAATGCCACATGACAGAAAAATGACAATTCTTCTGTTTTAATTTATACTAAACAATAGCCCGTGCATGACAAATTGTCAAAATACTTCTTTGCGTTGTTAATTCTATAGATTTTTTAAATTAATAGATTTCTACATCAGCTTTCAATGAATTAATTTAAATATCGACAGATGGAGTATTTGTTGAGTAATTTATTTTTGTCCTATACCTCGGTGAAATGAGATATAATTATGCAGTTATCAATGGAAGCACTATTAGATGCTAGAGGGCATCCATTGGTTGCTTAATTTTTTTTGCTTTTATATTCATATAACACTTAAAGTATCAAAAATTTGACAACGAATCATTAACATTGATTCAATGAAATTACAAATATAATAAATATATAAATAAAATGTCATATGAAGTAACCTTGTAAATTAAAATTCTTAACAAATTGCTCTCATGAGCTTTTAGTCTATCCAATTGACCAAAAAGAAGAAGTTGTGCGTAGTTGGGACCATATGATATTCTCATATGAAGGCATGTACCATTATACACCATAAAAATATTTGACACCCCTACATAATTAAACCCATTATACACCATAAATAAAAATCGAGATATCATGATCAAATAAGTTTGCATCATTACCCACAACCAAAACACTAAACCATACATCCCATTTACTGTAACATAAACCACACATATACAGGGAGGAAAAAACAAAAAAACAAAAAACAAAGAGATACCTCACATAAAATACTCAACTGCTAGTATATAAATCGATCCCAATATGTTACACAATAAAAGATACCCACAGACCCCCTAATACTACATTACAAATCCAAGAAACCAAAATCATAAAACAAAAAATAGCTATAAAACTCATAACCACACTTAGACAAAGAAACAGTGAGAGGGGAAAAAAAACTACGGAAATTTTCAATTGCTTAGTGAAAATGGGGAAGTTTTATGCTTGAAGTGCATGAATAAAAATGTGGTGGCAAATCACTTAGGGTCTATCTAATGGGGTCAAGATATTCCTTAGGGGCCTACCAATTTATAGCAAATTGCTTCTAGAAAAATATACAAACGTATTCTGAGACTAATGTTCATGGTGAGATGTTCAAGCTTAATATTTCTGATTATTACTCATGCTTGACACTTGCTTTTTGTATTTAAAGAGGCACTAAGGTGGGAGGCCTAACAAACAAATGTGTTTACATTCGAGGAAGAGGGATCTATGATTGATACATGCCTAACATTCTAAAACCTTCACCTCCATCTGTAGTAAAATTGTTTTCCATATCACCAACCTATGGTCTTGTAATTTTCACAAAATTCCATTGCCTTCAAAACATTGTTGTCATCACGGGGCTCAAAAAGGGTGCTGCTAAGAGGAAATAAAATGAAATAGTTAATAACCATTAACTATAATAATCTAAATACCTAAAAGAATTGAAATCTAGAAGATGTGCCCCCTAAGTCTGAATTCTAAGTATGAACATGAATGTAGCATAGGTGTAAAGATTACCTAGTAAGTGAAGTGCATGGAGCAAAAACATTTCACTAAAAAACATACTACAAATACAGTTAAGCTTAAATCACCACATATGATATGTAGAAACCCCATAGAGAAAATAATACAAACACATATAAGGCAAACAACCAAACGTATTGTTCCCAACCCATGGCAATTAAGAAGGAACATTAATAAACTTTTTCCCCCCCCCCCCCCCCCGTATGTTTTTTAGTGAAATGTTTTCACTGATCATGATGTTCAAAGTGACTGCTTGTATAATAATTAGGGTGCTATTAGTCTTGCTTGTATAATAATTAGGGTGCTATTAGTCTCTAAGTATTATATAACTTTTCATAAAACAATTTCATTTAACAGTGGACTACTACTAATCCTGTTTGGAAAAATAGATTTGACACTGCAACTTTGAATAATTAAATGTGTGTCGTCTGTGCCATTGTGATCATAACTTATACTATGGAAGTGTGATTTCTAAATATGTTTCTCATTTAAATTAAAAGGAATGAGGATTGAATCAACCCACTTTTGGAGCCAAAAAAAAGAGCAGTTGAATAAAAATTGGGATAAGACAGATCATTTCGCAAAATTTAGGTCAAATAGTAAATTGTGAGAGAGAGAAGAAAAATAAACAAACAAATTTAAGCTAAACCACCATATTTAGCATGTAGAAACCCCATAGAGTAAATAATGCAAACATGTATCAGGCAAAAGAACTTGAGACATACATACAAAATCGTTTAGATCCAGAACAGACTCTCGAAAGCTCATGTGACCAGAGGTGGGAAATATAAGTACCAAAAAAATAATCAAATATCTAAGAAAATCATTATATACATTGAACAACAACAAAAAATAATAACTCCAATACAATTAGAAAAATAATTGCAGAAAACAAAAACAAAAACAAATAAATTGAATAGTGATTTAGAAAGTCAATCAAAATCACCTCAATGTACAACCAAGTATTTCTAAACAGTCCAAAAGGAAACACCAAAAGAAAATGAAAATTTCACTTAAAGAAATCTTTATCTACCAATCATCTATTTTCTCAAGCTATGTAGATTTGGTTATCAATTCCTTGTTGTCTCTTAACAATGACCTCTTTCATTAATTCATGTACCAAAAGAATTTTGCTAACATATTCATTCTTCTTAACTTCACATGGCCATTTTCTATAGTAGCATGAACACATAAGGATATCTACCAAGTTGAGCAAGTTTTCCATCATTTATTTTAAAAATAAAATAAAAATTAAATGGAATGAAATGAAAAATATTGTCTTTTTTTTTAAGGCTCACTTGTGAAATTATATTGCTTAATCAATAAGATAAATTATTTAGAATAACAGTAAAAAAATTTCAAGAAAGATGGACTGGATAAGAAATGAGAAACATAAAACCTCTAAGATCAAAAGAATAGTAACAAAAATCTTTTTAATTTTAGTCTTCCTTGAAAATATTCCATCACATCACCTAGGAGACAATACTTATAGCATGTGCAATCTGAGTTGATGGTGGCTCACCATCCAACCTGAGGTGACAGTATAAAATCCAATATGTATAATCTAAGAAGTAAGATTCATTGAAAGAAAGTAATTCAGCTTCATTTTTCTTATTATCATATACAACATAAATTCAATATGAAGAATCTCAGTAGTAGTTCATGAACAATCCTTTGCAGGATTGGATCTTCTTGATAACGGTTTATAAACCCCTTTATCAATTCTCTCACCCAATCTTAGGAGATCAGGCACGTTGAAACACATATAGGCAGATAGCATATAATATTAACAAATTACGAATAAAATACAAATTTGTATCAATTGGCTAAAAATAAAAATAAGAAGATAATAATTGGAATTTGTGGAAAATCACAACATAGATGGAAAAGTGGTATACCTCTAAAGGTAACTGTTGAGGGAGATGGAAAACCTCACCTTGATCACTTTGTTGTCGTGCTCCTTTTCCTGATTTCATATCATTGAATATAACAGGATCGCTAGCAATACATTGATAAAACAACAACAAAATTGAAAAGGTGGAAACTGAGAACAAACTTTAGAATCTAAAACCTCTATTCAAAGAGATAGAGGTCAGATCACATCAACTTTGGAAAATTTTAGAATCAGATGATAATAAAAAATAGGTAAAGAGAGAAAGTTAGGGTTTAAAAAAAGAAAGGAAGTGTTTTTAAAAGAGATAAATTAGAGACTGGTTAAATTGAAAGCAATATAGTCATAGCCATAGTTCATTCATTTGTGAATTTATTTCTCTCAAAATTAATCCATGAACATGGAGACCCATCAATGTATCTTCAATTTTATAATCTTTGACAGCCATGGATACTCATGAAGAAGAAGAAAGAAACAGAATCCAAAGCTGGTATCCTCTGTGCTACTGCTCGGTTGACTTTGTTGTCCAAACTCTCTGAGAAGAAATGTGACAAAATCCGAAGCTGTTATTCCTTCACTGTTATGGGCTTATGGCCCTAACACAGGTTAACAATGTTTGTATAATTTCCAAAAGAGCCTCCGCATCAGCCACTTGTTCTCTTGGTTTTTGTACAGAAAGACATCCATAAAAAAATTGAAAATCAAAACCCTTCAAGTTAACATTCTTATTATAAGTAACAAACATTGAGTAATATAAATGAATAAAATAGAAAGATTCAGTTCCAAAATTCAAAAAAAAAATTTATCAGAATACCGGATTTATGCAAGGTCTCAACTTGGCAGATGATTTACTCAAACTTATAAGAATCTACTCTTGTTATATTACTTTTTTCGTCTACACAACCATTACACAAACATTGAAAACAAAAATAAAATAAAAATCCAAACTTTTTTCAATCACTACTATCTCTCTGCCTCCTGACCATACTCCATGTGTTTCTTTTCTTCTTTTTTTCTTTTTTCATTTTTCACATTGCTAGAGGATTTGCTGAATTTTGTATTGATGATAATATACCTACTGTTTCCAAACAATAAAAAACAACAATAGTAATGTATCCATTGTTCCTGAAACAAATCAAAAAGGCTACTCCTATAATTTATAACAATTTAACTCCCAATACTAAAGTTTCTCATAGACATTTCTTCAAACACATTGAATTCAACTTCCAGCCTAACAAAGATTGAACAATTCATCACTACACCACACTACAAATCATATGAAATATAGGGGAAGAGGTGCAACTGGTGGAGTAAGAAAAAAAAAATTGAAATTCAAAGAAGTAGCATAGCAATTGAAAACCCATCAAAATAAAATAAGCTACAAACCATCAAAAAATGCATCGAAAAAACCTGAATAAGACCAAGGTCGAACAAAACTGCAGAGGAAGTGAGAGAGAAAAAAAAAAAAAAAAAACAAAGAGAGAGAGCGCAAGAAAGAAAAGGCTTACTGTCCAAAAATGGTGGTGCTTAGTTGGTTGGAAAACCCCAATCATACATGAACACCCACGTCCAGTTCAGATCAAATTTACACCTAAATGCACCCATACCCATTAGAAGTAGCTTAGCCACACCTATTGGAAAAACAAAACAAAGAAAATCGGTGAACAAAGAAAGAAAGAGAAAGAACTCACCTTGGTTCATTGGTGCCAGAAAATAAAGAGAGAGAGAGAGAGAGAGAGATTGAAAATCTATCTCAATAAGAAGACTTTTAACTCCAGGGATTGCAACGTATGAAAGAGGAAGAGAGACAGTCAGACGTAGAGTTAATGGGCGAAGCACGGGAAAATGGAGTGGTGAACTAAAGAAGATTTTTTTTTTTTTTTTTTTTAACGTGAAACAAACAAAGAGACGTTGTTCTGATCATAACAGAATTGCCCAAAATGACGTTGTTTTGGAGCTGTCTGTGGAGTGGCAACTTATTTAAAAAAATATCAATAAGGTAAATTAGCATAACAAAATTAAAAAGGGTAAAAAAATCAATTTAGCATTTCAAGGAGTTAATAGTACAAAATTAAAGACATTAATTTGTAGGTAATGCACATAAATGTGATGGGCTTTTTTAAACGAACTAATGAAGGTCAAAAATCATTTGTCCACAAACAATTCGAGCTGGAATAAGCCAACTTACTTTGACTGGAACCTTAACTTTCTCTAGACCCTTCCAGAGGAACACCTCCTGAGCCCATCTGAGCTGTTCCCCTTCTTGATCTGGGCTGCGCGGCCAGATCGTGACCAGCGATGGTCTGATCTAGGCCGTGTGGCCCTTACCCTTTCCTTTTCCCCTTTTATTTTACTGTTTTTTCTTCTTTTGACCTCTCGATCGGATGGTTCTGAGTCGCCACCACCGCCCCTACCCTCTCTCACCTTTCGTTTCACCTCTCCTTCATCCGATCTAAGCTTGTATAGGGGAGATTTGCTGGAGGCTTTGGGTGACTCGGGTCTCCAACGAACTCCCTCCCTTTTGGCGGCACGATTTTGCTTTTCCAGTGGGTGTCGAGACCTTCCTCAACTGCGGATGTTTGGTGAGCAGCGGTTTTGGAGATCTCTTCTAGTTCGAGTTTCTTTCGATCACCCTATTTTTGGGGTAGATTATTCAAAACTCTTCTTTATGAAGAGTCCCTGCCACACCCGAATCGTTTGGCAAATTCGATTCGACCTCACAGTGGCTTGCTTGGCTGGAATCAAGGCTCCAAACTCTCTGCTAGTCTGGACATCACTTGTTGGGGTTGCTCTTGTACTCTTCTGGAATGTAGTTAAATTTTGTGTCGCATGGTGTATCTACTGTTGTTGTTGTTATGCTTTCTTTTGTTGTACAGTCTTGCTACCCTCTATGTAGGGTTTTGTTTCCCTTTTTGTAGGGATTGTATTACCCTCTATGTAGGGTTTTGTTACCCTCTTTGTAGGGTTGTTATGTTGGATAATCACTTGGATTTACTTCTATCTCGTATGAGTGGAAGTTCATCTTTGTGATGTTTATCAATGAAATTATATTTACTTAAAAAAAAAAAAAATGAAGGTCAAAATTGATTGTAAATATATATATATATATATATATATATATATAACACATATTATGAAGGAGACTTTTGAAGTGACATATAATTAGAAAATGGAAGGTCAAAATTGATTAAAACTTGTAATAAATATACTATCAATTAGTTATTGTAAATTAAGGTGGTGCACTTATTGTCATTTGTTTATATTTATTATATACATATATATTGACACATGACAATTATGTGGTTATATTTGTCCAACAAAGTTACCATGTGTCATGCACAAGACGTTGATATATATGCCAAATAGCAGACATTCGGCAACGTCTTCTGCTTTAATATATTATAATAGATAATAGATATAGATTGGGATTAAATGTTTAAGAAGCTAAAAAGGGTAAAATGGTAAATAAATAAATAAATAAAGTTGTTTAAGTGGGAGGTGATGTCTCTCTTTAATGCCAGTTGTTCCTATTTTTTAGACATAGGCTTAGTTGGCTTCAAGGCTTACTCTATAAGCCGAGTCTCTTTTTTTTTTTTCTTTTTTTTTTCTTTTTTATATGATAAAAATTCTTATATAAACTCACACACATGTATATTTTAAAGATCTCGGAGATTGAACCCATGCCCTCATAGAGGGGTAAGACTTTTTTGGGATGGAGATTACCACTGGGCCGAATACCCAAGTGGCCTATAAGCCAAGTCTCTAAGGCTCTCACCACCCAACTATTTTCATTCTTTTTTTTTTTTTTAAATCAAATTTATTTTTGGTGATAAATTATACAATAAAATATTAATAATTATTTCATACACAACATATTACACTATGTGAATTGTATTATGATTTTCATGAAGCTTATATATTGTAAAAGATATGTGGCATTTGTTACTGTTGTGGATTGTACAGTTGGCAGCTCCTCATCTACTTTCCAAATTGGGTTTGTGTTAAATTTATTCTAATATCTTAAATTATTAAAATATTAGTAAAGAGTATGTAAGAACTATATGAATACTAAATTAATTAATTAAAAAGTTCTCATCCTTTGGTATATAAAGGTTTAAAATTTTATTACAAAATGCAAAAAAAGTATGACATAAATGCACAAAATTTCAACACTAGAGAGTATGTGTTATGTGATTCTTCAAACATGACTTTTAAGCTTAAAGTTGTGAAGACTAGCTAAAATAAAGTTTTAGGATAAAAGCTTTTTATTCTAAAAGACCTCCATAGCTTTTAAAACATCAATCAAACTCTTTGTTTCTCTTGCATTCAAATTGAGGAGAACATTAACATATTGCCCTAATTTGGAAAATAAGGCCTGTGAAATATCCTGCCCATATTGACCTTAACTTTCACTTCCTAAAAGAAATAATTGCACACATAGTTCTTTCCTGTGGTAGCCGCAAAATGGAAAAAAAAGTTTCGACCCTCCAAATCCTAACACTTAGTGGCTTTTTCATCAACCCTGCTCCCAAATTACGTTGATTTCATCAACCCTGCAAGAACATGACAATGAATTGAAGCAAGCTTGTGCTAAATTATTGTTGGAACTATAAAATAACAAGTCTCACGACTTGGAATTCGAGAAATGAAACTAGGAAAATAACACAAAGATTGTTAAACTATAAAAAATAGTAAAAGAAAAGAAGTAATAAGTATCAAAGTCAGAGTCAGAATTGAAGAAACTAATGAAGTTTGAAAATCAATAGAAAGATTGTTGTGATTACTCTTAAGGGGTTCAAGATTTCCAAAGTAAGCAACTTTAGCAACAGCATCACCCACAGGATCAAGAGATTGATGAGTTGTACCTGCATATCCAATCATTTTTAATTATTTTATTTACGAAACCCTTCATGCATATGCATGTACATATAAAAACACACAAACATAACAATAGACTTTCATGAAGCTTATATATTGTAAAAGACATGTGGCATTTGTTACATACTAGTATAAACCCTTGTGGATTGTACAGTTAGCAGCTCTTCATCCACTTTCCAAATTGTGCTGTTGGCAGTTCCTCATCCACTTTCCAAATTAGGCTTGTGTTTAATTTACTCCAATATCTCAAACTATCAAAATATTAGTAAAGTGTATGTAAGAATTATATGAATACTGAATTAATTGATTAAAATGTTTTCATCCTTTTGGTATATAAACGTTTAAAATTTTCTTACAAAATTCAAATAAAGTATGACATAAATGCACAAGATTTCATGACTAGAGAGCATGCGTTATGTGATTCTTCAAACACGACTTTTAGGCTTAAAGTTGTGAAGACTAGCTAAAATCTATATCTATATATAAATTAAAGTAAAAGACGTTGCCATCTTTCTGTCACGTGGCATCTAAGGCAATGTCTTCTGCTTGACATGTAGCATCTTAGGTGGCACATGAATTAAATAAACTAAATTAAATACCCATTACCTCATAATAAAAATTACACCATTAATAAATTAAATACCAACTACCCAATTAAATGCTCCAATTAAACAGTCTTATTAATTAATTCAGATATAAATAGATATATTTCAGCCAAATCTGTTAAACACAATATATGTTATTTCAAATATGCATTTAAATTACAACTTAGGCATTCGCCCCAATGGTCATTCCTCTCCCAAAAAGTCCCACCCCTTTGTGAGTGCTTGGGTTTGATCACTGGGTTTGTATCAATTTATATTATATTTTCTTTTTGTTTGCATATTTTATTTTTTTTTGCATTTAATTAACTTACTATTGTATAATTATTTTCTGATATTTAATATTTAAATGGAAATAAGAGCTTTGGCAAAATAAAGTTTACACAAGTATTATCTTTATTTTTGTCTTTTCTCAGGTTAAGTTTCTATGTATTTGCTATGTTGATAATTGTATATTTAAAAATTATATTTTCTTTATTTAAAGAGCAAAGATTTGTTTAGATTATAAACTGTTACAATTAGGTTGAGTTTTTTTCCAAGTTGAATGATAAATAGCTATTAATACTTGCAGATACGTCGAAAAATGATACTTTAACTATATATGTGATTTGGCCATAAAAGTTTCGTTTCCTTTTTACTTTAAAAGTTAAATCAATGATGATAGTCATTGTATGACAAATATACCTTCGTGAAAACTGAAAAGGAGCATGAGACAGAATCTCATGTTTTTAAAATATTCATTTGAATTATTATATGAAACTCTTTCGTGAGTTATATGACTCTAGTTATAATTATGTAAAAGGATATTCTTCTGTCATGAAATACCTTAATGAATTGATCTTAAAGGGTGGAGTAAAACGTGTCTCATTGTTATTAGCAATCTCAATTGATTCTGATCATATGATTTTTTTTTTTTTTTTTCATGCATGCAGATGCATTAGCCAAGTTGGTCTTGAAGAGAGTGGAGGATATAATTAGGATGAGTTTTTAAAATGCAATATGTCTATTTTGCATTCGAGGTATTTTTGCTTGGTTAAGTTGTAGTCCTCTATTTTTTGCAACCAAAAATGTTTTTTTTTTTTTTTTTCAATTTCTGATACGATTTAACTGCATATAAAATTTAGTTTGACTTGATCTTTTTATTTTTATATAATTGGGGTATATTCGAAGTATTTTTGCTTGGTTAAGTTGTAGTCCTCTATTTTTGCAACCAAAAAATGCTTCTTCTTCTTTTTTTTTACAATTTCTGATACTATCTAACTGCATATAAAATATAGTTTGACTTGATCGTTTTATTTTTATACAATTGGATATGCTAAATAACTTGACAACTATCTGTTTAATATATTTTTGGGAGGTAAGTGTTAAGTATAAATTATTTTTCAACACTCATATTAGAATTGATAAGGCAACATTTAAATTATCTGAGATTTAGGACATCAATGGACTATTATTTAGAGATAACTAAAAGAGGCAATTGTGTCGATTTATTTTTTTTTTTTTTAGGGGTAGAGGGAATAACATCTTAACATTTTTTTTTTCTATGTGTTAAATTTTCCTAAGAAATACGTGTTAGACTTAAGATGACATTGTCATTTTTATCTCCGTGGACCAATTTGTTATATGATGGACTTCTTTGTACTATCAAAGTGTTGTAAGTTAAACAAAACTTAGAAACCTCTGAACATTTAGAATCCCTATATAGAACAATTGAGGTTTACGAAAGTGGTTGAAATTCATAAACGATGTGAAGTGAGTTTTTTTTTGCTAAGTGAATACAACCCCGGGATATAAACCCCAATTGAAAGGAATCAATGCAACTAGGTTAGAAAGTTATTGGTAATTATCTTTATAGACTTAGTATAATACATTTGATGAAATATAATAAAAATCATTATAATACATTTGATAAGATATAATAAAAATGATCATTTCTATTTTTAAGCGCAAAGAAAAATTATTTACATTTTCTATTTTACACTTTTCTTTTCTTTTTTCTTTTCTCTTTTTTTCTTTTTTACTTTTCATTATTGTTATTATTTTTTCCCTCTTCTTAATTAAGTTGCTTTGTTAGAAACATATTTTTAGAAAAATAATGAAAAAGAGCCGCGCATTGCACGGGTTATAGTCTAATATATATATTAAAGTAGAAAACATTGTCATATCTCTCCCATGTGGCATGTATGGCAATGCCTTCTACTCAACACGTAGTATATTTATAAGTATATGTGAAATATTAAACCATATGTCATCAATTTATTTGTACATATCAAATCTTTGCCACGTGTCAATAATAAATTTAAATGAATAAAATTATGCTCTTAAATGTACAAATAAATGCTCTTTAAAAAAAATTTGAGCAAAAAAAATAATTTTTTATGTGTCAATAATAAATTTAAATGCATAAAGTTATGCTCTTAAATATATAAATAAATGCTCTCTAAAAAAAATTGGACCAAAAAAAAAAAAAATTAACTTTTTTACGAGTTACACTGTTATATACACGTGAAGTCTCCCAAAAAGACGTCATTTTGGGAGTTTCACGTTAATTTTTTTAAAAAAAAAAAAAAAAAAAAAAAAAACCCACTATTTCAAGTCTGTTTTCTTCTTCACGCGTGTCTGACTCTCTCTCTCTACCCTGAGTTCCTTCCACTCATCTCCCTCTACGTTTCAGTTGCCACAACTAGAATTAAAGTGTCCATCTTGACTATCCAATCTCACTCTCTCTTCTCACCATTCATCGACGATTTCGCTGGAGCAACTTAGGTGAGTTTTTTTTCTCTCTTTTTCTCTTCTCACCATTCATCTGCCAGGTTGGTTATATGCCTTAATTTTCTTCTTTCTTTTTTGTGGTTTTGTGTTTGATCTATTTCGGTGAGTTCGTTTGGGTCATGGTGGATTTTTGGTTTTCTGGCGGGTTTTGGGTTATGGGTGCTTTGATTACTGGGTGTGGGGTATGACGGGTGTCTATTTTGCCACCCTCTCTCTTGCCATTGACTAAGAAATCAATATTTATATCCTTGTTTTTCCCCTTTCCTATTGATTTCAATTTCTTCGGGTTTTGGGTTTTGTTGATGTCTCTTTTACTATGGATTTTCGCCAAGCAAACTGCTTTGTCGGGTCGGGAAATAATCTCAATTTTGTTCATCTATGTTTCCATATGTTTGATGAAATGCCTATAAGAAAGATTAAAAAGAAAAAGGATGGCCCTCTTTATATAGAACAAAGAAAAATATTAAAATGTCTTTCTTAAATTTGTTTTAACTTTCTCATTCTTTGTCTACTTATAATTATGCACATAATTGATAAAAAAGAAAGAAAGAACCTTTCTTAAATTTGTTTTGACTTTCATAAAGAATAAGAAATTGCAGAAGAATGAAGAATGCATCCTAATTGGATGGGTGTTGATGGCTATGGTGAAGAACATTTATTTATTTTTATTCCTTAGCTGCTTCTTAATGGGTATCATGAGCAAAAACTTTGTTGATTTATCTATTAGAATATTCTTATGTTGCAAATCCATTGGTTGTCCTCTCCACAATGTCATTGTTTGGATCGGCATTGTTCCAATTCTATTTGCAGATACTCACTTTTGTCCATTTGACTTATTTATTTTCTATTTTATCATTTGATATTAGTTTTAGTCTTGGGATCTTAAAATTTTGGATATTGTAATAATGAGTTGTCTTCAATATCCACACTTGAATTGGATTGGTGTTTTTTCTTGGGATTTGGTCAATACACAATTTCTTGGATAGATAGTATCATAAAAACATTTTGTATTGGGTTTTTGTTGTTTTTGGTTTTTCATGGATGCACATCTATGGGGTTATCGCATTATACTAGTCAGCTTCTATAGGGTTTTAATGATTTTATGAATTGAGTTTGAATTGTTTATATAATAATGGATTTTATTAAGCGTGTTTTTCTTGTTTTATTACTCTTTTGGCAAAATGGAGTTCATTATTTTTTTGGGTGTCTTTTTAGCTGGAATGAAGTTATCTAAATGTTGCCTTTCGATTTTGGTGAAAATTGTGTTAGATATTTTATTTGAAGAGCATTTATTTTATTTCTTTCCATAGCTGCTTTCTTAATGGGTATTTGTGAATTTTGTTTGAGGCACATTTATAGAAATTTTGCTTCAATGCTTTATTTATTTCTTTACAAAAAATTGCATAAGGAATTTCGAGGTGGAGGAGTTCATATCGTGGAGGCATGTGGTGAAGTTTCTTTAGGTTGCGTTTGGATACTTTGATTTAGATTTTAAATCAATAGATTTGAAATGCCTTGATTTCAAATCCATTGATTTTAAAATTTTTTGTTTGGATCCATTTATACAAGGGAGGATTTGAAATTTAGAATTTTGAAACCCATAAATTGACCAATATACATAAAATCACCAAAATGACCAAAATAACCCCAAAACCTCTAAAATAAATAAAAAAAATTCTCCAAAACCTCTAAAATGACCAAAATACCCCCAAAATCACTAAAATCCTGAAAACAACCCCGAAAAGTAAAAAATGACCAAAATACCCCAAAAAACACCAAGATGACCAAAATATCCCTAAAATCATCAAAATAATATTAAAACCTCTAAAACAACCAAAATACCCCCCTAAACTTATTTTTTTGATCAAAATGCCTCTAAAATCACTAAAATACCTATAAATTGACCAAATATATAAAATCACCAAAATGATCAAAATAACCATGAAACTTCTAAAACGACCAAAAAAAAAATCCCCAAAAACCTGTAAAATGACCAAAATACCCCTAAAATCACCAAGATAGTCAAAAAAATCCTGAAAAGTAAAAAATGGCCAAAATGCCCATCAAACACCAAAATAACCAAAGTACCCCAAAAATCATTAAATAACCCCAAAACCTCTAAAACAACCAAAATACCCCCTAAACCACTAAAATGATCAAAATACCTCTAAAATTATGAAAATACCTAAAATTGACCCACAACATAAAATCATCAAAAAGACCAAAATAACCCAAAAACTTTTAAAATGATCAAAATATTCTCGAAAGCTCTAAAATGACTAGAATACCCCAAAAATCTTCAAAATGGCCAAAACAACCCCAAAACCTAAAAAAATGATCATAATACCTCGAAAAGACCAAAATACCCCTAAAATCACCAAAATAACCCCGCAAAACTCTAAAACAACCAAAATACCCCCTAAACCACTAAAATGATCAAAATACCTCTAAAATAACCAAAATACCTAAAATTGACCCAAAACATAAAATCATCAAAATGACCAAAATAACCTCAAAACCTCTAAAATGATCAAAATATCCTTGAAACCTCTAAAATGATCAGAATTCCCGTAAAATCTTCAAAATGGCCAAAATAACCCCAAAACCTAAAAAATAATCATAATACCGCGAAAAACAAAAAAAAACAAAATACCCCTAAAACCACAAAAATAACCTTGAAAACTCTAAAACAACCAAAATACCCCCTTAAACCTCTAAAATGATCAAAATACCTCTAAAATCACCACAAAAACCACCAAAAAAAAAAAAAAAAAAAAAAAAAACCATATATTGGAGTTTTCGAGGTTATTTTGGTCATTTTAAGGGTTCCAAGTGTATTTGGTCATTATGGAGTTTTCGGGATTATTTTGGTCATATTGGAGCTTTTGGGGTTATCTTGGTTATTTTAGAAATTCATAGTGTATTTTGGTTATGATAGTGTTTCCAGGATTATTTTGGTAATTCTAGAATTTTCAGGGTTATTTGGGTTATTTTAGGGTTTTTTAGTGTATTTTGGTCATTAGAGTGTTTCAAGTTTATTTTGGTCATTATGGTATTTCCGGTGTTATTTTGGTCATCTTGGAATTTTGGGGGTTATTTTTGTCATTTTAGCGGTTCAATGTTATTTTGGTCATTATGGTGTTTCCGAAGTCATTTTGTAGTTTTCAAGAGTTATTTGGTCATTTTAGGGGTTCCTAGTGTATTTTGGTAATTATGATGTTTCTAGGGTTAATTTGGTTATATTTGAGTTTTTAGAGTTATCTTATTCATTATAGGGTTTTGATATTATTTTGGTCATTTTGGAGTTTTCGGGGTTATTTTGGTCATTATGGTGTTTACGGGGTTATTTTCGTCATATTTCAATTTTTGGGGTTATTTTGGTCATTTTATGGGTTCGGTGTTATTTTGGTCATATTTGTGTTTCGGGATTATTTTGGTCATTATTGTGTTTCAGGGTTATTTTGTTCATTTTGGAGTTTTCGAGGTTATTTTTGTCATTTTAGGAGTTTTGTGTGCATGTTGGTCATTATGGTGTTTCTTGGGTAATTTTGGTCATATTGGAGTTTTCAGGATTATTTTGATCACATTGAAGCATAGAAAGGAATCAGTGACTTGAATTAGTAGACTCTAAAGTCAAGCCAATAGATGGTCTACCATATAATCCAAAAATATGCATAAGTTATGCAAAATGTGGTGGTCAATTAGGTTTTGTCTCTGCGTGTGGATGGCGCAGTTGATTGCTCATCAGGATAAACTAAAACTATATATATGGGCTGCCACAGCAATGCAATGGGCAATCAACGCTATGCCATGTGCCTTGGTAGCCCACGACATAGCATTGGCTGCCCATATAACAATTATAAGAGCAACTCCAAGAGTAGTGTAAAACTACTCTCTATCTCTACAAATAGAGAATAAAACAGAGATAACTGCTCCAGCAGTGCTCTAAAACAACTCTCTATCTCCAATTTTTTTTACAAAGTATACAGTAGTTTTTCACAAATGAAAAGCTACTGTATACTTTGTATCAACTCGGTATCCATTAAAAAAACCATTTCTTCTCCTTGCCCATACCGAGTATATATCTTTTATTTTTTCCTTTCTTCTCATTTTTCCCGATTTTTTCTCTCTCTTCCTTCGCTTTTCCTCTCTGTGCTCTCCGTTCTCCACTCTCTTCTCTTTGCGATCCACTCTCTGTTGATTTTCTGTTGATTTTCGGCTTGGGCTTGGGTTTTCTGGGTTTTGCTGGTAGGGTTCACGGCGTAGTGGTGGTTGATGGCTTGGGCATGGGCTTGGGCATGGGCTTGGGTTCATGGCGTGGTGGTTGATTCGGTGGCTTGGGTTTGCCGATCTCGGCCTAGGCTTGCCGATCTCTTCCTTCTCTCTTCCGGCGTGGTGGTGGTTAAATGGGATAAAATAGAGAAAGTGGGTTGGGCTTGCCGATCTCTTCCTTCTCTCTTCCGGGGCGTGGTGGTAGTTAAATGGGTTAAATTGAAAAAGAAAGAGTAAAGAATAAATAAATAAAATATAATATTTAGATGGGATAAAAGAATAAAGAAAGAATAAAAAAAGTATATTTAAATAGAATAGAGAGTGAATAGAGAATAATGTTGGAGAGTTTGTATGAAAAAATAAATAGAGAGTTTCTGAATAGTGTACATATAGAGATAAAATGGAGAGAACTGCTGGAGTTACTCTAAACAGGTATAACTATTACTTGTTTTGCAAGCACAGTTAGCTCAACTAATAAAATTAATATATTGTCGTTGAATAAAAGATCTAAATTTGAAACTCGCCTAGATAAAAAATAAAAATAAAAAAACTAATTAATGTCTTTGTCTGATGTTAAAAAACAAAAATCATCATAAAATTGTTACAATAAGTTCAAATCAAATCATATTTTATCTACAAAAAATATATATCTATTATTAGTTTTTTTTTAATGATATTGTGCAATGCGGCTAATTCATCTAGGTCTCGAAACACACAAATTCTCTACAATCTAGATCCCATGGTTTCCTCTTTTGAGAAAATTTAGAATACATATCTTAATTCGCCAAGTCATAACTTAAATTTGGACATTACAATTTTTTTCTTCTAACACAAAAGCGATCTGGAATATAAGTTCTCTTAAAGAAAATGGGAATCCATATTCCCTATTCCAAAATTTGGATAAGTTCAATATTTTTAACTTTTAACTAACAAAAATATAACATGCATTTCCATCTTACAAAGTCCCACGTGTATAGATGGATCTTTATCACTCTTGTTTTGTTGAAAAGCATAAAAAAAAAAAACTCATGATTGTGTGCATAATATTGACAAAGACCGTTTCTTCTTATAAGAGAAGTAGAAGTAAATTAAACCATACGACATAGGTACACAAAAAGAAACCAAAAGAAGTAAAATGCAAAATAGAAGAGATGCATACACATAACGCATGAATGTAAAGCATGTAGGAAACTTTATTACATGGTTGTAACAATTGTAAGGCTTGGAGGGATTAGGATTTCTACAGTACCTTCCAACATTAGTAGAACCTTCTTCATGGAAGGACGGATTGATGGCTCATCTTGAATGCACCAAATTGCCACTTTAATCATTCTCTCTAATTGTCCTTTGTCGACATCTTCATCATTGACAAGTTTATCTGACTCACCAGTTTCGAAACAATGGCATGCCCATTCTTCAAGAATAGCTTCTTCTTCAGAAAGATTATAATCCACATTCTTCCGACAACGTATAATCTCCAACAACACGACTCCAAAGCTATAGACATCGACTTTGACTGTCAATGGAGACTTTCGATGCCACTTTGGTGCAACATATCCCCTTGTTCCTCTGATATCGGTAAAGGTTTTAGACTGTTCAGGATTCAATAACTTTGCTAATCCGAAGTCAGAGATTTTTGCACACATGTATTCATCCATGAGAATATTCTGAGCTTTTATGTCATAATGAATGATATGTGGCATACACTCTTCATGGAGGTAAAGAATTCCTCTTGCAACGTTGCAAGCAATTTCCATTCTTTCATTCCAACAAGGTTGTTTTTCAAGAGTGAATAGTACATCTGCAAGTGACCCATTGCTCATGTACTCATATACCAAAAGCCTATTTGGTCCATCATGGCAATACCCAAGTAGACGGACTAGGGTCTTGTGATGTGTTCTCCCAATAACTCTCATCTCAGTTTGAAACTCTCTTTCACGTTCAGCCAACAACTTAATATCTAGTCTTTTGACTGCAACAACCTTCTTGTCATTCCCTATTACCCCTTTATAAACTGTCTCAAACGCTCCTCTACCAAGCTCTTCCTTGAAGCCATCTGTCACTTTCTCAAGTTCTGCATAAGTAAATGATCGTAGGGCAATATCCTCACCCAAGACAATGTTTCCATGATTAGATATACTTTTATATGCCCAAACACGGTTTCTATAAATTGCAATTCTAGAAATCGCCAACACAATGAATTCAAAAGCAACTAATGAAACACAAATAATTAGGCTGTCCACACGAAGCTTTTTCTTGCTAGACATGGCTTTATAATACATACCTACCTTAATGAGTGCTACATTTGATTCACTTTGACTTCTTCTCCCAAATCTCAAAGGAAGCCTTTGTTTGTTACACTCCCCATTTTTGAATAGCACAGCCTCACAGTTACAGTCCCCTAAACACACTGCAATGCAATCCTCTTTGGTTGGCAATAACAAAATAGAAAAGTTTGCATTTTCCCACGTGGTATTAGGCACTGCTTCCATGGTATATCTCAGGCTTCCAACTTCACAACTTTCTGCAGTGAAATTCCTTTCACAACCTGAAGTCTTTTTGCTTTGGTTAACAAATGCAAATCCGGGAAGACAAATGCAATCAAAATCTTGATTACTTGTTACACAAAATCCATTAAGCCCACATATACGTTTAGGGTCACACTTATCATCAGTAGATGCCCATAACACCGACCGATTACCATTCTGAGCCAAATTGTGTGAGTATAGTCTCAAGATCCCATCAACATCAATTCTCATAAGGTTGATTATACCATTCCTTGGATATCCTCCTTGAGTCAAATTCATTAAGTATGTGCCTGAGGAATTGAGTAGGTAGAGATGAGCATCATCATCAAGACATAGCGACACGTTATTGCCTTTTCCATTTGTAGAAGTACTCCAATAATCATATCCAGGTGCGACTTGGGTTCCAACTGGATATTGCACAAGGTTTCCATCTCCTTGCATCGAGAGACGAAAGATTCCTGTCGATTGATCGGATTCCGAAACACTGGAATACATCACTCTAAAGGCTGATAGATGTTGAGTTGCTAAGAGTGTATCAGTTGGATAGTCAAAACTCTGCCATATTGTCTTGTTATTATAATTTTGGAGAACAAAGTTGCCCGAATCAAGCATGGATGCTGATGTTGCACTTTTGAGAAGAGTGGCAATGCTTGTTTCGGTACCTTGTGTCGATTGTAGAACGAGTCGTCCATCACTTGTGAAATTCAACTTGACATCATCAGGAAGTGGAGGATTGTCTCTGTTGGCTGTCCAGACTACTGTCTTTTGAGGAATACCAATGAGAAAAACTCCTACTGCATAGCCATTGCCTTGCTTGTAGAAGCCAAAGGCATATAGACCGGAAGGTGATAGCCATGAAGAGTTTGTGGTAGGTGTTAACAAAGAGCCTGGCTTCACAATGGATTGGCCTTGTTGAGCTTTTGCTGTGAAAATTGATGAGAGAAGAAAAGAAAGAAAAAAGATATTTGCCATAACTCTAGCTTCAAATGAGAAGTGAATAATCCACCACCATATATATAAAGTTAGTAAAACAAGCAAATGGATATTGTATTTATCTCCTATTTAGACCTTTTCCTTAGCTGGAATTCTCTTATTAGACTTGGATTATATGAAGACTAAAGCCTGCATGCCTTTCCTTGGCTGGAATTCTCTTATTAGACTTGGGAATTCTCTTATTAGACTTGGATTATATGAAGACTAAAGCCTGCATGCCTAACTTCTTTGAATCTTCCTCTCAAAAACCAAAAAAAAAAAAATTCTTTTAATCTTACCACAAAACGTGGCTGAGTTTATGGTGTTGTTATGATTCAAAACGTGTCCTTCGAATCTTTGAATCTTGTCAAGTGTTTGGGTATTGAAATTTCTTTCTTGTGAAATAAAATAAGGAGTGGTTATAATATGGTGTTGTAATTTGTAAAGGGTTTTGAAATTTTCAAGTGTCTGTGACTGAATTGAAAGGCAACCTTTTTTTTTTTGTTTATTCTTTTTGGTCATTATAATTAAAATGGTTATCATTGAGTAGAGTGTGGAACGGGTCAATGGAGTACAATAGGAGTGGTAATGGCGTTGTAGAGGGTTTAAATTATAATTTAGTTTTTAAGTATTTGGGCTATTGAAAGGTGGAATAACATACGAATAATGCCAGGGAGAGTTGGCCTTTTTTGCAAGCTGTTTTGGTACGTCCGTACGTATGCATGGGTTTTAGTGGCAGGCGGAATAACATGTTGATGGAACTGTGCCTTATAAAATTTTGATTAATGGTAGCTAGTCTAACTCAGATAATACAATCTTGTAGGGGTTTTAGCCTTTTAGGCAGGGTGATCCCTTGTCCTCCTAAATTGTATGTCAATGTGTTGTCTTGCATTGAGTCATTGGGATACTGGTGACGTGTAATGAAGACTTGAGACAAATCTATGACCAAAATATTGCTAAGGAAATTTTATCTATACCCATCTCAGAATCTAGTTTGAGAAATAGGTTTTGGGAGAAGGATTTTTCCACCAAAACCAGTCCCTCATGAGTTTTGGGAGAAGGATTTTTCCACCAAAACCAGTCCCTCATGAGTCATGCCCCTGTTAAGAGTTCGTTTGAGCTAACTATTTTTAAGTTTGCGCCAAATTTTTTTTTTTTTTTTTAAAAACAATTTTAAAATGGTCATTTTAAAAACATACTTTTTAAAATCGTAGTTAAACATTTGGTAAAATCTATGAAAGAGTATTGTTTCTATCAACTGAGTGTTTGAATAACATTGCTATAAAATTGTTTTTGGAATGTAAATTACCAAAAAAGACTTAACAATGCTTTTAAGGTTATTTTGTCATATTCCAAAGTAGTAAATGTAAAAATACAAATCTATCTCTCTAGTCCATTTAAGCACCATTTCTATCTAGTGGATTTGTGTGTGTTTAAGTAACCAATCTGTGACCCTTTTTTTAACAACACTTTTTTTTTTTTCTTTTTTTCTTTTTTTTTTTTTTAAATACACTTGGTGTTAATAAAAAAACAAAAAGCACCATTTTTATCATAATATAGTGGCCCACGGGCTAGTTCACCACTCATCAAAATGTAACATAATGGCCCCTTCCTGATCAATACGAGAAGTGAAAAATACAATATACGGGAAGAAGTGAAAAGAGGATTGCTTATTGCTTCATGTGACTTCATCAATAATTAATTGAAGTGACAATAACCCACGTAACCTCTAATATTTTTAAAAAAAGGGAAAAACAAGAAGACAAAGTTTAACACAGTTGACCCATTTTGACTGAAAAACAAAAAGCAAGATTTAGAGGAAGCTAAGAAGTAAGAACAGATGCATAGGAGAAAATTTTGGATACAACGACACCAAGACAAAAAACGGATGCATTGTAGAAGACTTTGGATATGAGGTTAAAGAGAGAACAGGGAATGACTGCACGCTCACGGACTAAAAAACATGTAGAATTTTGTTTGATATTTTCGCCAATAAGCCAAAAAAGAAGGAAATTTTTCGGTTTATCCCACCTACAAGTGTAACATGTATGTGAATTCTACACATAAAACCCACAATAATGCGAGAGAGGGATGTGTAATACATTGGGTATGGCGAAAAAATTTCTCACCATCGAGAGATTATTCTTCCTTTGAAAAGGAAACCTTAGGAATTATACAATCCATCATTTAGATAGTCAAACAATTAATTATAAAATTATATGTAAAGACACAAAATTAAATACTCATACTTTTAAATATAATTGTTAAAAAAAATTGAAATGTCAATATAAATACCAGATTATTTGAGCAATTTAAATGCTACATTTACTTGCAAAAATGTGAATGTTAAATAATTGCATAAATCCAAATTGTGGATCAAGAGTTACTAACTACAATCCTGTGTCATGGGTGCCAGGCTGCAACCCCCAAATTGCACTAAAAAAAGAGCAAAATGAGTGGTTTTGATAGGTAATGGATTGAGTTAAAGTTGTTGGGCCTTGGACTTGTATGGGAACAGCAAGGGCTATTTGTTGTCAGCTTTGGACATCCTGGATCAGGTTGGACTGTAACTTGGGTTCGTTCTGGGCTGAATAATTACTTGGGCTTAGGTATGTAATTAGGTGTTGGGTTTGGATGGGCTAGTATTGTTTGGATCAGTGACGTATTATATATAACCATGGTGGATAAGGTGATGAATATAGGAAGCTTGTTTGGAGAATTGGAAACTAAAGGAATTGAGCCTAAAATGGACGGTATGGTGTTGGCAGTGATGTTGGCAGTGGACAAAAAACTTGGTGAAATAGGAGCAGGGCCCAAAATGGAAGCCCAAGGTTAGGGATTTGGGGAATTCGGAGTGAAATTAGAAAAATTACCTCCATTGTTGAAGCTTCCTTGACTGAACCCTCCACGGCCATTGTTGTAGTTCTGGAATCTGCCACCATTACCACCTCTTCCACGATTTTGATTTCTGCCCCTCCCTCGGTTACCACTGTAATGACCAGTTGAAGAATTGTTGTACGTGGGTTGACAGTCCTTGTTGGCTACCATAGCCATATGAGCAATTTCTTTAGAATTATCCGTAGCACTCCTGAGAAGATCTTCCTCAGTCTTCATCAAGGTATGTAATTCTTCAAATTTTACAGCTTCATTTTTGGTTAACATGGCAAAGGTGAAGGAATGGAATTCTGATGGCAAACCTTGAAGTATAATGTGGAGAATCTCTTCATCATCGATATGAATACCTACACTCACTAACTTGTTCCCGGCATCTTTGATCTTTTGCAGATAATCTGTTACTGAATCAGAATTCTTTTTGATACTGTTGAGTTCCCGTTTGAGATTGACAATGTTGGATCTTGAAACAGATGTATACCTGTTCACAATTATTTTCCAGATTCTAGAAGCTGATGTTTGCCCCATTACTAAAGATATTGCTGAAGGTGAGAGAGTTGAACTGATTAGAGAGAAAAGTGCCTTATCTGGTGCTCTCCATTGAGTATACAGAGGATTCACTTCTTGTGTTTCTGTTCCAGGTTGACTAAGAAGAAATTTGGAAGGGCATGTAGTTGGATCTTCAAGATGTCAAGAAGAGAGTAAGCATCCAGTATTCCTGTGATTTGGAACTTCCACATCAGGTAATTCAAGTGATCAAGCTTAATTGTGACATAGTTCGAGATGTTTGAGAGAAGAAAGATTGGTGTTTGGGTACTGATATGTATGTTTATAGAAGGAAGAGAAGGAGGAGTAGTCATGGTGAGCAATTGATCGTTACTGCTCTGATACCATGAAGGAAAACAAAATGTAAAGGAGAAATAGAAAACAGAGAGAGTAGAGATAGAATTTTCTTCAATGAGAGAAGTGTAATTGCTTGCTTATATGAGAGGGGAAATCAATCCCTATTTATACAGTATGAACTAATCTAGATAAGCTTGAATCTGTTGATAAACTGATACAACTAATATAACAGATTCTATAACAACTCATAACTGAAACTAACTACTCCTGAACAGATAAAGATAAATAGACTAATCCAAGAGAGTTCAATACTCTATCACCCTAAGCATCTTCTGACTAATGGTTCATAAAGTCGAGGGAATCCCT